>VZRI01013996.1:99754-128690 GCA_013397515.1 Upupa epops | reverse complement strand
GGGGGGGGTGGCACAGGTTGTCCACAGCCTCTAGAAACAGTTTTAAAAACTGAGACAGAAATACACAAAACCATACAAGATGAAAATCATTTCATAGGATATGATCACAAGGGAAAAAAAACCCATTTGCTATGGACAAGATTCACCACTATTTCATATGACTTAACTCTATAAAATACTATTTGAATCTGGGACACAATTTACATTGGGGTAAGTCATCATTATTTAACCTAGATCCTGTAAATTTACCTCAGACATTTTATTCCTAACAGAAAATATTCAATGACCTACCACAAAATGGAAAGGAAAACCATTTTGAGGGTTTCCTTTGTTTCCTATCAAGCAGTGCCACAAAGGCTCTTCTTGGACACAACCAACCAGCACAGCAGTAACCAAAAAAGGATTACGTAGTTAACACCCACAGGAAGATTGCAATATTAAAATTAAGAAGCACAATATGAAAGGCTTTGCTATCCACACCTTACTGGAAAAAGAGAAAACAACATTAAAATGAATGTGCAATCAGTTACAGAGTTCATACTCTGCCTATGTGAAAGCAGAAAAAAAAACAAACAACAATGATGAAAACTGAACCTGATTTCTACAGAGAACCACACATTCAATTGCAGTCCACATGGTCTGAAGTAGAAGGTGCTTGGGTTGTGGCCACATTGATTTTCTCATGTGGTTTCATGTGTAGGATCATAACATCAGCAATGTGATGGGGACATCCTAACAGAAAGGTACAGTTACACAGCCACGAGCTCCCACTCTTGACATAAAACTGGCAACTGCTTTGGGCAGAAGGGTTCAACAAAAATGCTTAATGTTCTATTTCTAATTATTTTAAACTGTCTTGGAAAGTTTTGTGTCAGGGAGAGTTATGAATCTACAGTGGAAGTGTTTACTGTTCTAGAACAAGTTCTTCTCTGTGGTTTCCCAATGTAGTTTACCAGCCAAAAGAAAAAAACCAACCCAAAGTTTTACAGTCCCTGAACATTGTGTGGAGCAGCTGGATATTTTGCATATTTTTTTGTGAGACAGCCAAGCAGGAAGTTCTTAACTTTTCTACCGAGGCCTCAACACCAGTTAAAAGGAGCTGCTGTGTTCTGTTGACCGCTCCTCCAGGGCAGATGGCTCTCTCCTGTGGTCAGTCCCTATTGCTCTACTCCTGGAATTCCCTTCCCCCTCTACCAGAGGGCTCTCATGACCTTGCAGTCATTGAGGATTCTGAGCTCCTTCCTAAAGTACCCATCAATCATGTAATTAAAGTCTTTTACTTCCACTTTAGGACTCTAGCCAGGTGGAGACATATGCTACTTAGGCATTTTATTTAAACATTAATTCAGCACAGACTTTTGCTTATCTCTTCGAGCTTACTGAAGGCTTTTTTTCCTTCATGTCCTCCAGCTATTGCATTTTAACACTTATGTTGGTATAGAATTTAACTGTCAGAGCCTGTCCCACTGAAATCTTCCCCTCCTATTTCATAGAATCATAGGGTGGAAAGGGACCTCCAAAGGTCATCTAGTCCAACCCTCCCTAAAACAGCAGGGACATCTCTAACCAGAGCAGATTGCCCAGAGCCCCATCCAGCCTGACCTTGAATGGCTCCAAGGATGGGGCCTCCACCACCTCTCTAGGCAGCCTGTTCCAAGGATCCTCAGATTAAAGAACTTTTTCCTCATGTACAGCCTATTTCAATTTTTTTCTAGCTTAAAATTATGACCCCCTCATCCTATTGTTCCCTGCCCTTGTGAACAGTCTTTCCCAGCCTGATGATATACCCCTTTCTGGGGGGTTGGTATACAACTTTTTCCTCATGTACAGCCTATTTCAATTTTTTTCTTGCTTAAAATTATGACCCCCTCATCCTATTGTTCCCTGCCCTTGTGAACAGTCTTTCCCAGCCTGATGATATACCCCTTTCTGGGGGGTTGGTATACTGTCCCCCTGAAGCCTTCTCTTCTCCATGCTGAACAATCCCAACCTCTGCCTGTCTCATTGTAACAGATGTGTGACAGCCCTGTGAAGGGGTGACCTATAGAACTGCTTTTAGAATTCCTGTTTAGCGAAATCTTAGTAAGCAATTTACCTTTGACAGAGAAAGCTTAATCAATCAATGGCTTCTAGCACACCACCAAATACAGAATCCTATTTGGGAAAGACTGTGCCGTTAAGACAAAGCGAAATGTACATTCCTAGATGAGAGAGAGACAGGCTGCTGACTAGGACAAGAATGTGCCGGTGGAGGAAATGTTCAATAACAGCTACAGAGTCTGCATAGGGCAATCAGGTCAAAAGTTTACAGCAACAGAGGTTAATTGCTTCATCCCCTAAGACCCCTACAGACCTGGACCACAATAAACTGCACAAGCCCCAATGGGAGGATACCTAATTTACCCNAAAGACTGTGCCGTTAAGACAAAGCGAAATGTACATTCCTAGATGAGAGAGAGACAGGCTGCTGACTAGGACAAGAATGTGCCGGTGGAGGAAATGTTCAATAACAGCTACAGAGTCTGCATAGGGCAATCAGGTCAAAAGTTTACAGCAACAGAGGTTAATTGCTTCATCCCCTAAGACCCCTACAGACCTGGACCACAATAAACTGCACAAGCCCCAATGGGAGGATACCTAATTTACCCCAAGAGCAGGGAAGGTGGTGCTAGGTTTATGAGTATTGTGTTAGGCATTGCACAATTCCATGTATATGTAATGTTTTCCACTATATAAGCTGAACCTTCAGCTAAATTTGGTGTGCACGCCTGTGGAGGCACAAGCTCCCATGCACCCACCAATGATAATAAATTACCTACTAGAAACTCCACCAAGAGTCTCTGTTTTCTCTCCACATATCACCATTTTCCCCCCATTAACTAAAAATACAGTCTTGTCACTCGGCTTCAAAATCTGGATGGTGGCTTATTGCTCCAATTCACCTCTTTTTTGATTGTTCCCTTGCAAGTCCCTTCATCATTAATGTTTCTAGGGATTACCATCAACTATTCTGCACCACAAAGGGCAAAAGGGTTAGGAATTCTTCTAAAGCAATAGGACAAGAAGAAGTGGCCTCAAGTTGTGCCAGGGAAGGTTTAGACTAGACACTAAGAAAACTTTTTTCCCTGATAGAGTGGTCATGTATTGGAACAGGCTGCCCAAGGAGGGGGTGGAGTCGCCATCCCTGGAGGGGTTCAAAGCCTGTGTAGATGTGGTATTTTGAAACATGGTTTAGTGGGTTGGGTTGACAGTTGAGCTTAATGATCTTGTAGGTCTCTTCCAACCTTAATGATTTTGTGATTCTATGGAAGATTAGCTCAGATTCTAAGGAAGAATGGCTCAGCTGCTACATGACTTCATCTTGCAGGGACCACAAACATTGTGTGACTAGATCACATGGCACATGGAACTCTAGATTCAAGATCACGGGTACCACCTGGCAAAAGATCAAACCACAGTGACACAGGGTTCAAAGACTTCACTGGATTGACACAAGCATGAGCGAAGTGCTGACAAATGAGGGCTCAGAACTACATTGTCAGCTGAGCTGGAAATTATGACTGAAGTTATTACTAGCTTTACATACAGCCAGATGGCAGGGATGTCGTACCCCATGACATATGGCTACAATCGAGACTATTAGGTATGACATATATGCAAAGAAAACCCCTCAAAAACCCCAATAAGCACAAACTCCATTAGATCATGACCACCTTATATCTGCTTTCCCTTACACCAGTTCTGGTGATCTGCAAGCATGAGCAAGTTCCTACAATCACTTTGCTGCTTAAAGCATACTCAAATATAGAATCATAGAATCGTAAGGGATCGGAAGGGACCTCGAAAGATCATCTAGTCCAATCCCCCTGCCACAGCAGGACACCTAGACCAAGCCACAGAACAGAACATTACGGATTGGAAGCGACCCTGAAGGATCATCCAGTCCAATGCCCCCGTCACAGCAGGATCACCCAGACCAGGTCCAGGCGGGTTTCAAATGTCTCCAGAAAAGGAGACTCCACAACCCTCTTGGGCAACCCCCTCCAGCATCCCATTACCCTCCCTGGGAAGAAGTTATAGAATAGGTCAGGGTTGGAAGGGACCACAGGATTATCCAGTTCCNTCTCCACACTGAACAGCCCCAACTCTCTCAGTCTGGCCTCATAGGAGAGGTGCTCCAGCCCTCTGATCATCCTCACGGCCCTCCTCTGGATTTCCTCCAGCACGTCCACATTCTTCTTGTAATAAGGGCTCCAGAACTAGACACAGTACTCCAGGTGGGGTCTCACCAGAGTGGAGTAGAGGGGGAGAATCACCTCCCTCAACCTGCTGGCCACACTTTTCCTGATGAAGCCCAGGATGCAGTTTGCCTTCTGGGCCGCAAATGCACACTGCTGGCTCATGTTGAGCCTTTCGTCCACAAACACCCCCAGGTCCCTCTCCTCAGGGCTATTCTCCAGCCAGTCACTGCCCAGCCTGTATCTGTGCTTAGTATTGCCTTGACCCAGACACAGGACTTTACACTTGGTCTTGGTAAATCCCATGAGGTTGGCTTGTGCCTCCCTCTCCAGCCTGTCCAGGTCCCTCTGGATGGCATCCCTAGCCTTCGGTGTGTCTGCTGCACCACACAACTTGGTGTCGTCAGCAAACTTGCTGAGGGTGCACTCAATGCCTCTGTCCATGTCACCGACAAAGATGTTGAACAAGACTGGTCCCAGGAGGGACTCTTCTTGTCACTGGTCTCCGCTTGGACAGGGACCCATTGACAGCCACTCTTTGGGTGCAGCCATCAAGCCAGTTCTTTACCCATTTAGTGGTCCACCCATCAAAACCCTGTTCCACCAGCTTGGAGACCTGAATGTGCTGTGGGACAGTGTCAAAGGCTTTGCTCAGATCCAGGGAAATGACATCAGTCACTCACCCCTCATCAAGTCAAACGAGAGACAATTATGAGCTAAGCATTACAAGCTTGTCATCAAACCATTACACTGTTAATCATCACAGTATCATACCAGGCCACGTTGGAGGGGACCGCATGGATTATGAGTTCAACATATTAAATAATATTTTTTAATTTTGTCCTCTAAAGGTAAAGGGGTACTGGTCAGGCATTGAGGATAATCACTTAAAGTTTGTAACTTAATATCAGAGTGAAAAAGAAAAGGGAAATTGGTTCAATTTTTTACAATGAGGATGCTGACATGTACAACAGTATTTCATGGCTTTTCAACCAAACCAAAGAATCCTGAGTGACCTATGCACAGGGCACTCAAGACAAGGACAAGTCTCATTGGGAATCCAGCCCACCCTGACAGGAATCAATAACACAGGCACTGACAGCAGACACAATGCTCTACCATGGAAAACACTCGGACAAAGACAGGAATCTATGAAGAACGTATGGTTTATACGTAACATTATATAATCTAGAAAGTTATAACCTAATGGTTGCATGCTTTAAGATTTTCTCTGGAACTGCTCTCATCCCGGCTGTGAACACTCCCCACATTTTTCCTCCATTTGTGAACTTAAACTTGAAAAACTGCTCAAAACACAGAAATAAATGGCAAGGCCCACTGACAAAGTTACAGTTTTGACATGAGTGTGAAGTTTAGGTTTGCCTGATGCGACTGATCAGATTCTCCACATAAGCATTAACATATGCAAGAAACCCCATAAATCCTTGAGGGGCATTTAGGTTTTAATCTTGTTAAAATGTTAACATGATAGGTTTTTCCCATCTTAAGTTTCACAGGTGATGCAAATAACCCTCTCTTTGAGCAGGTCTCTCCTGAAAGGATGAATTCCACTATAGACAGGCCTGCAAGAGTCTGAGCATAAAGTTATCTAGTGGCAACAACTCAACTGCAACATCACGTTAAAATCGTTTTCCATTTATATTAAAAAATCCACTCAACATTCACCACGCGATGGCAAGAGCTGCTGAAAACAGTCTAAATATCTTCTGATTTTATGGCAGATGCGTATTACAACTGAACGGAGCCCAAGAGTAATTTCCTGTAAGCACATTAAATCACAGCCCCCGCCCCACCTAACCAGGGTGCAGTCATTTTCCTGTTTGTTTATTCATTTTGTATTTTTCTAAGGACACGGTTTCCATGAACATATTTCATGGTAAGTTACTGCAGAATCACTTCTCCTGATAACAGAAATTTCTACTGTGTACTTGGGCCTAGAAGGTACCCGAGAAACAGAAACTAACTGCACTTTATAATTACATATTAAAAACAAAATAATAAGCTACTATTTTTTCTTTATGAAAATGCACCATCACAGTAAATTAATAAATTCTTACTAAATTCTGAGAAATTATAGGAGTATTTAATTGCACAACCTGTTCTCTCTTTCTCTGTAGATGCATCGAAAAGAGTCTATCAAGTGGTGAATCAGTGTGCGAATGGAACCTGCAGTAACTGACAGGCACAGTGCCTTTTCACAGCACAAGTTCCTTTGGCAGTTTGATGAATTTCTTCTAACAAATTAGAGCTCTGGTGTGATGAGGCTTCATTTTCTCACATGCACTGAAATTGAATGAGAACGTTGTGATTTTTAATTGAGTGTTTTTCAACTCTCACCATCAGAGAAACAGGCAGACCACACAGTTCAAACACCACCTGCTCATCCTGGAAAGATACTGTCACTTGAACAACAAAAATAACTTTATTTAATACATTATTTTACTTGGAATGACAAAGATTATATTTTTGTCTTCTGCATGCACACAGGCACTGTGATAACTACCTGAAGAAATGTGAAAAAATAGTGCAGTGTTACAGACAAAGGAAATAATCACCCACAATTATTCACAAAAGGAGGCATTTAGTGCTAGGCTTGTGTTTAATATAATAATGTAAGTGCTCTGAACATAGTAAAATTAGAGATTCAGTCCTTCTAAAAGATGATTTAATTCTCAGAAACATGTCAATTATAAGCAGTGAGACTGTAGAAAACACATTTGATTTCTATCTGTTGTGAGTTTCATGGGTTTTTTTAATATGTGTGGAGCTCAGATGCCTAAATAATTCAAATTTTATACCTATTGATAGAATAAAATGTGTTGCAGGTTAGAAAGCTCAGAAGCTCATACTAAAATTCCACACTGGATTGGGTGGAGTGATTGAAAATCATTGGTCAAAGATGTTCCATACTTATACAATTTTTCTTTCAGCGTGGAACTTCAAAAGCAATGATTCATCACAATAAATAAGGAATAGGAGGGACACGGCCTTAAAATTGAAGATGCACCAAAGAGATTTCGAAATATTCATATATCATCTCTGAATGGTGGTGATCTAGATCCTGCAGTGCCTGGGATGAGTTCTACCCTACCTCATCATATTTCCTCTTACTTCTGACTTACAATTCACTTGGAAATGTGTTCTAGGTTAGGAAAACTAAGTTTTGGTATAACTTTTCCTTTTCTTTTGTTCCCAAAATAGTATCTGTTCTGTTTTAGACAGTGGGGGAGGCAGGGACCCACACCCCAGATAGCTTCTCTGCCTCTCAGAGAAGTGGAGCCATTAATAGCTAATGGCCCATTTGAGTGGACAACATCTCCAGGCAGGAGCCATGAAGGGACTAGGAGCTGAGTGCAAGGTTTTGAGAGGAGGTTTGAGACCGGTTTGGGTGGCCCCCACCAAGCTGCAGCTGGGCCCCCTTGCTGGGGCTGGAATGCCACAAACATGCCCCAAGGTGGGCAGCGTGCCCTTTGTGCTACCGGCCAGCTCCAGCTCTGTGCTGTGCTGGCCGAAAGCCCCACCCCCACCCACATGGTGAAGCAGACAGACTCAGTGAGAAACCACCAAGTGCCAATTCCTCCCTGCATCGAGCAGAACAGTTACACTGACTATCAAAGCCTGAAGACACCAGAGAGGTGAGCTAACCTCAAAGAAGAAAAGCCACAAAAGCCCGAGACCCTGAAGGATGAGAGTGATCTCTGCTGGTTTGTTTCTGCGGCTGCTGTTGTGTTCTCACCATGTGGCCAGGCCTTCCTGATTTGCAGAACAGCAGGAAGAGAAGCTGTTGTCACAGCTTGCCGCTGAGAAAGAGGCTGGTGATGCTCAAGTTAGTGGGAGTACAGAGCCTGTAAGGGCATTTGCTGTTTCAGCCTGGCAGAACCATTAGTGCAGGAAAGCTCAAGACTTGTAACAAATCTTTGGCAGGGTCCCCTCTGTTGCTGCTGCTATACTGTGCTCTGTGTGTCCCACTCACCCCGGGGGACCTGACTTGAAGCCAATAACCACTACAGAATGCTTTGCCCATTTCTTTTTCTCAGAATGTATGTAATGGCATAGTGACACAGTTTCTGTTTTTATTTGTGGCACCTGCTTGGGCCTTTTCTTCTTTTTATGCTTAGAAATAGGTTTAAGAAACCCTTTTGTTTCCCTGAGTTGTTTTATCTTACCTGATAGATTCTATCTGAGATCCCTCAAGACCTGACTGCCTTTCCGTTTTGGAAAGTTCCTAACCTGGGACAATAAGGAATAGAGGACTTCATCTGTACTGCCTTATAAATGCATCTTTGGATTGTGGTTGTTTTTACTGTAGCAAACCAAGTCTCCTACAGTGAGAGTTCAATTTCCAAGAATTTGATGGATGACATGCAAGCTGATGGACTGTTCTTCCAAGAAATGCCTGGGTAGTTAAACTCGCCCATAAGAACTCAGTTCTGTTCACCCAAAGCTTGCTTAAATGACCCAAATATTGCCTCATTTGCCTTACTGCCTTGGTTTGGAAGTTGGTAGCAGGTGCCTACTATAAGATCTCCCTTGGAGACCAGTCTTCTGATCTTGACCAGGAGGCATTTGATAGGATTCCCACACAATCACCATAGTTGACGTCTATACACTTAAGGTTCTTTTCATGACTTCTCCTCCTCGTCTTCCATGCCTGCCTTTATGAAACAGCTTATAGCCACCCTCCACAATCCTTGACTCATGAAAGTTGCCCCACCAGGTTTCAGCTATTCCTATCATAACTGTCTAACTGGGCATGGAGCTCCAGTTCCTCCTGTTTGCCTGGCACATGTACATTTGAGGTTCTCTGCTGTGCTAGATAACCAGCTTGAAACCTGTGTGATGTTACTTTAATTCCCATAACAGATCTTTTGAAAAAACAATATGTGTTCAAGTTATCAGTGTGATAACTGTCTTCACAGAGATCTCAAGGACAGAACCTTAGTGAAAAGTAATGAAAATTAACACTCATTAACAACCTCCTGGTAAGCATAAATATGAAAGCTTCTCTTGGAATTCATACTCCTTTCCTACGTTTGGTTACCAAAACTCAGTGTCACCATTGTAATCCCCATTAAGCACAGAATGGTCCTGAGGTCTCTACTGGATTCCCAGCAGCCTCAGCATTTTCTTCCAGCACGGACCCTGAGTACAGTTTCCCTTAAATCAGGTAACAGATGCCACAGTGAAATACTTGACCTTTATTGCTTTAAAGTGCACAGTTCAACACAAGAAGAATAAACTGCTCTTAGCACAAAGCAGGTTTCAAAAGCAGGTGCAAACAGACCTCCACCTATGCGGCTCAAACTGCCCAGATCGTTACGTGAATGCCGTCCTTTGTCCAAAACAACCCATTTTGTTGAGCCTGGAACTTATTTTAGCTAATTGACTGTGGAGTAGCTTTCTGCCTGTGAAAGTAAAAATTAACATAGATATAACAGCTTCAGTTCTTGAGCATCAACAACTGCACAGACCTCTCTGACGAGATGATGCATCTGGTCCGTGGTGCATCAAGAACTGGCAAGAATAAAGAACATGAGTTTTTTCATGAGCATCTACAGTGAGGTCTTTCTGACCCAACTATGGGCACATTTTTGAGATGTAACATATTGATATATCTCTGCCTCTTCTTTCCTGTTATTGTACGAAAGGGCACCAGTAAGGACCAATAATGACCATAGTTTTCTTGACAAACTAACTGGATTCATTGATTTTCCTTATGGGTAGCTATCTCTGACAAGTAAAAATGTGGCATATTCTGAATATTTCTGAAAAAGCCATTATAATAAGTATTTCTTATTTCCTTTCATAATTTTGTTTTTGTAAAGCTACTGCTCAGTTTGGATGCTTGATCCTCCAAGAAATAGCCTTTGATAGTACCTACAATTAACACGGGTTTATCTAATTAGCAGAGAATATGTCATCATTGCACAGTAATCCCTGACAAATTGATCGCTATCAATAGTTAACGACTGCTTTGTTAACTAATTGCCCTGGGGCACAAGGGTGCCTGGGGAGAGAAACACTGTGTAAGAGTGAGAAGTAACAGCTATTAAGAGCCATGGGTTTGGCTTAGGAGGTTCTAGTGCTGTTATAAATCCTCCGGACTGCTATTGGAAAGAGTTCTGGAAGAGGAAAGGCACTGCGGCTGGGCAGAAGTTAGGAATGCATTGGCCTGAAAACAATTATATGCTGTTAGGAATGCATATGCTTCACCAATTAGTATGAAAAATGTTGCCCATTATAGTTCCAGTATCCCATGTGGGTGGGAGCTTCCCTAGGACTCTTGGAAAACCAGTCACATTACACACAGGAATCATAGGGTTGGAAGGGACCTCGAAAGATCATCTAGTCCAAACCCCAACACTCACCAGACCAGATTGACCAGAGCCCCATTCAGCCTGACCTTCAAATGGTCCAGGGATGGAGCCTCCACCGTCTTTCTGGGAAGCCTGTTCCAGGGATCCCCCACCCTCAGATTCAAGAGCTTTTTTCTTAATGTCCAGCCTAAATTTGCCCTTTTCCTGCTTAAAACCCCTCGTCCTGTTGTTCCCTGCCCTTGTAAACAGCCTTCCCCAGCCTTCTGACAGCCCCTTTCAGGGATTGGAAGGTCACTATAAGGTCCCCTGGAGCCTTCTTTTCTTCAGACTAAACAGCCCCAACTCTCTGACTTTCCCCAAATGTGCAATGCATAACTAACAACAATGCATAACTTACAATAAAGCCCTGTTTAACACTGCATAAGCAGTAGTCCAAGAGTACTGAACCCTCTTTCTGACTGCCACCAGGCTCCTTGCATTGTTACCTCCACTTGCTTCTAGCAGAAAAAATAGTAGAAGCACCTATCTTGCAGATCACAGGCGCTGAACAGGAAGCAGTAAGTGTGGATTGTAGGGCATATCTTGAATTTCTACTTCATCTGGCACTTTCAGGTTCTGCACAACTCACCCAGCCAAAGCTGGTGCTTGCTGGAACTTCACATTCAGTGAGCAGATGCTCAGACCTCCAGGGTTCCCCAGAATCCCCCGCACACACATCTGAATCATAGCCTGATTATCAAATATGAGGCTGTACTTAAAGCCCAATTTTATTTTTCCTTTAAGTGGCCACATCTGCCTTCATCGTATCTAATCATTACCGAGACCCACCTTGGCTCCACGCACAGCCTCGTTATTCTTAAACAGACACTACAACTTTGAGGTTGCCCACCCAGAGTGCCTCTATTCCTTTCGAATGAAAGAGCAATTTTGAAGAATGCCAGAACTACTGATCTGCCTTTCTTCTGTGGGTTTTCAAATGTTCAAATGCCCCTGCTTCAAAAACGACAACCTTTGGTGGTTTGATTGTTCTGCACTGCAAAAGGAGCATGACTTGAAGAAGGAGCTATCATGTCCGGAAAGAAGAAAAAGCAATGGAATTTGCTTGTGTGGAAGGAGTGTAAAGATTAGCAAGAAGGAGAATGAAAAGCACAGAAATAGCAAGATGGGTGAGAAGAGACAGAATTATAAGCTGGTCCAGAAGTGGAATCCTGTTTTCCTCAGAGACCCACTCTTGTCCCTCAGGGGCAAGTCGAAGAGACTGGGGAGCTGCCAAAATAACTGGTTCTTCAGCTGTAGAGGACACTGAGATCTAATCCCAGGTGAAAAGGGAGGGAGAAGTCACCAGCTGAAGAACAGCCATGGCTAGAGGGCAGAAAACCTCATGTTCAAACTGTCAGATCAAGAGCTCTCTATAGATTTGAGCATCAAGAGATGAAGAACTGTGCCATATGGTACCCAGGATGGGTCTGGCTCCAAACCAACATGGGTCAAGGAGGACACACAAGGGAAGTGCTGATGTTTGGCTTCTCTACTCATCTTCTGATTAAGTACTCAGTTTCTGTAGAGATTTACATAAGAAGATTCTCTCCCTGTATCTGGCATATATACCCGACTCATCCCGAATGCAAAGCATTAGTAATTAATCACTGGAATACCATGCTGGATTCAGAGCTCTGCAGAGATTATGACAACCACAATCAAAGAGAGACCTTTTGCCCTCTGGAACAGTGAATGAAGGACAATGGGGCAAAGAGACCCATCCTGACCAAGTGAACTGTGAGTGTCTCAGCCCTTATCTGGACTTGATTTGGAAAGCAGTGGAGAACCAGAGCAATGGGTGAGGTTCAACTACATAATCTGAAGAATGTTTTTAGGCTTCCACATACAAAACGTAACTGTGCAATGCAAACTCCTGCTTTTGCTGCCATCAGTTGATTTTGCAGATGATTCCAAGATGTATATTCTTGTCAATTCATCAATATAAAAATTTATCAAGCACCCCTGAGAAACCTAGACGAATGGCAGATTTTAGGTTATCAACAATATTGCTCAGTTGCTAAATATAATTAAATCCCGATCACTTCAAGCAAAAATAAAACAAAATATCTCCCCTGAGCCCCACACTGTCCTTTCGTGCCAATGCTAGCTTCACATGAAATATATCATCAAAGCAACATTGCACTGACGATACAGAATTTATGAGGGATGTCCTATATCTTATTAAATAGGAAGTTGAAAGCAACAGGGCAGAACAGAGGATCACAACAACAATTTCTTCACATTTTTCTCCATGTGTAACTCCAAAAGACCTGCTAAACCAAAAGTGAATTGGTAAAGTTAGTCACAGACCTCTGTGCTGCATAACTCACCCTCATGGAATGTGAAATTCCTGTTTATGTAGGAAAAAAACACTACCAAAGGCACTGTGTTCTTTTTCTTTACTCGAAAAAAAAAAGAATTTTCCTTGTTCTTGTTTTAGTTGTTTCTGAAATAAATGAAGGGTATGAAATACTGCAAGAGACTCCTCCAAGCTGGTTTGGGAAGGACTTGGATTAGGTAGATCACTATTTCTTAGTGTCAGTGCTTGGTCAGTCCTGTACAGTTGGAGCACCTAGACTAGAAATTACCTGGAAAAGAAAAAGGCAAGGTGATCTAAGGCAATTTATAAGAGATAATACATTGATATAATCAGTTGCAATAGTGGAAAATATATGGGCAAAGCCATCCACATGGGGAAAGAACTGAATTGTCAGACTACTGCTAGGAAACTTCTCTCTTGGATAATGGAGCTGTACAAAAAACGCAACTTTTGAAACATATCCAGGACATATAATGAAGTCTTAAAGACAACTAAGACATCTCAAACCCATTTGCAGTGGCTGTACAAATACTGCAGGATTGTGGTAAACATTGCCATTCAGTCCTAATTTTAATCTCCTTAATTTGTGTGTCAAGGATAAACTGAGAGAGGAAGCTGTAGAGGTACTGGAAAGATACAGTTGTTTAGGAAGTACAGTAGGAAGAGACTGCAGAAAGATCTGGACAGGCTGGGTCAATGGGCAGAGGCTAACGGGATGAGGTTAACAGGGCCAAGGGCAGGGTCCTACACTTTGGCCATAGTAATGCCCTGCAGCTACAGACTGGGGGATGAGTAGCTGGAGAGCAGCCTGGTGGAGAGAGACCAGACAGTAGTGGTTGACAACTGGCTGAACAGGAGCCAGCAGGGTGCCCAGGTGGCACAAAAAGCAAATGGCCTCCTAGCTTGGATCAGCAAGAGTATGGCCAGCAGAACTAGGGAAGTAATTCTCCCCTAGTACTGGGCACTGGTGAGGCTTCACCTCAAGTACAGGGGACAGTACTGGGCCCCTCACTTCAAGAAAGACATGTGGAGGCAGGAGCAGGTCCAGAAGACAAGTAACGAGGTTGGGGAAGGGACTGGAGGGAAAGTCCGATGAGGAGAGGCAGAGGGACATGAGGGTGTTTAGCCTGGAAGAGGAGAGTCGGGGGGACCTTCACCCCTCTACAACTACCTGCAAGGAGGTTGTAGTCAGGTTGGGGTTTGGGCTGTTCTCCCAGGCAACTAGCAGCAAGATGAGAGGGCAGGGCCTGAAGTTGCCAGGGGAGGGTTAGGTTGGATGTTAGGAAGCCCTTTCTCACGGAAAGGGTGATCAGAGCTTGGAAAGGACTGTCCAGGCCAGTGGTGGAGTCCCCATCCCTGGAGGTGTTGAAGGATAGACTTAGTCTGGCTGGCTGGCTTAGTCCTGGTCTGGCTGCCATGGTGATGTTAGGTCCAGGGCTGGGCTGGATGAACTCAGAGGGCTTCTTCAGCCTCAATAATTCTGTGATTCTGTGACCTGGTTGGTCAGATTCACGTGTTTCACACATCCATCTAATATCAGAGCTCTTAGTCTATTCATCCCCTGAAACCAACTGCCTTTCCTGCAGCGGTTTATATACATGAAATATATCAATACAAATAAGACCATAAAAATACATTAACTTTTGCCTTTCTCTTCTCTGTTCTGTGAGTTCTGGATAAATGCTGTCATTTGTACTTGGTCAGTTCATCCCTGCAGCCAGCTGTATGCACTGTATCATAAAAGATACACCAACAGGAGCAGTGTTTTACAGCCAAGGTTCCTGCTTACCAGGGTATTATAGAGGCATTGCACGTTCATCAAAGCAGTGTCAAAAGAACTATAGGTACCTGCTGAGGCAGAATGGGAAGTGCCATGTCAAATATTTAAGCATCTGCACATTATGTGCAATTTCTTTTGAAATATAATTGCCTGGAAATTTGGAGAGAAAAGACAATTCACATAGAATTGTGAATTTACATAGAGGAAGAGACACAAAGTATGGAGCCATTCCCCTGCAGTCGCACTGCTTCTTGCTTCTCTCCTGATTGCACCCCTGGCTTCTCCTATCAACCGTCATTTCCAACTAACACTTCATTTCTACTAAGATATTTCCTGTAAGTGATTAGAACAAGCAGCTGATGGCGTTTTTCAACAAGGCTGCTAAAGCCTTCTCTGTCTAACCGCAGGATTTATTATATTTGTGCCTGCTTGCCAAGGCAGGCTTTCTTCTAAAAGTGTGGTGCCCAGTTTCTTGTATCTTGACTCCTATAATTGACACTGTAAACACCCTGGATTAAAGAGCATATGGACATCCTAGAGTGAAAACTTCCAAGTGAAAGCACTCCTGAAGAAGTAAAATACCTCTTCAAAGTGAAATAGATTTCAAACACTGGATTCTGTTGAAAAGACACCACATCCAAACCTCACCATGAAAACACTGCTCCTTCATGCAGAGCAGGTGATGTTTCAAGGCTCCAAAATTGAAAATTGAATGTTAACATTAGAATTTAATTCAATTAACTCCAGGAGGTGATAGGAACATTGGGTGGAAAAGAAAGAAGGAGGTGTTTCTTCTGATGTTAAGTGCATGAGAGAGAATTAAGACATGCAGGAGCAGGCAAAGTTAATTCAGAGCTCAGTCAATGGGAAAGCTCACAATGTGACTGAAAGGAGTTTAAGGAAACTAACGGTAGACAACCATGAATTAGGTTGTGACAAGAAGAAATTAAAACCAATCTTTCTCATCTCAAACACAGCTCTGTATTTCTTGTTGATAACTGGCCAGGAAAGAAGATGGATTACAACAGAGAAGTTGATGGCAAAATGACTGCAATATTACAAAGGTGAACCTAAGTTTTGATTATCACAGAATGGTCTTGGTTGGAAGGGACCTTAAACATCACTTAGTTTAAACCTCCCGGCTGTGGGCAGTGACACCTCTCACCAGACCAGGTTGTCCAGAGCCCCATTCAACCTTACCTTGAACACTTCCAGGGATGGAGGCACAACCTCGTTGGGCAACCTGTTCCAGGGCCTCAGCATTCTCAAATGGAGGGATTTCTTCCTCAGATCTAATCCAAATCTACCCTCTTCTATCTTAAAGCCACTTCCCCTTGTTCTATCACTAGAAACTCTTGCTTAGTACATGGAGTATGTGGGATTCATTCTCAGTCTGGTCTTGCCTGGCTGAAACATGTACCTCCAGGATACCTGCCCTTCCTTCGCTGCCAGTCTACTAAAGTGCTCAACATGACCATAAGCCCCCACTGCAGCATTCTGAAATTATCTTTCCTAGGAAAATCTGGATTCCAATGTGAATCACATTTCAAGGAATCCTGTCAAAAAGGAAAACATCAATTCCCATTCAGTAACAGAAGCCCCTCTGCTAAACTTCACAACTCTTCAACTCTTTCAGGTTCCACTTTAATTGAAGACAGTTACTGGGCACATATCACTATTTTATTGAGTATGATCCTACCACTAGCCAGAGAATGGGGAGAATACAACGCCTCCCCTAAATTCCACCTCATTTATTTACTTTAACATGTTTATAAACTATAAGAGTTTAAGAGTTTGAGAGCAGGAAGAACAAACTTCCAAGCAGTACCCACTGATCAAACTTCTCAACAGGAGATACCATTCCAGGCACCTTTCTGAATACTGAATATTAGATCCTTTGTGAGTCTGGGCTGTTATCATGAAATCATAGAATCCTTTCAGTAGGAAAAGATCTTTAAGATCACCAAATCTAAACATTAACCCAACTATCCCAAGCCCACCACTAAACCCTGTCCCTAAGCTCCAGATCTACAAGACTGTTAAACATGTCCAGGGATGTTGAATGATCTGGGCATCCTCAGCTGTTTCACTAGAAGTCACCATGGTTTGACTTAAAACTCTCCAAAATAAACCAACAGGAATAAAGCAGCTCATAACAGCACCACGTTACATAGTTACAGGCAAAGAAACCGAACATGGACAGAAATCACCAAGTCTATGCACTGACAAGAGTCAACTCACACCATAATCGGGAGACATGAGCTCAGAGTCTTGGAATATGCTGTAACAATATGATACCCAAAGAAGTATGACATCAAAGAACAGGCTAACTGTAAAGGCTTTGGCATCCAATGACAAAATTACCTCAATCCATTCTTTTTTCTGGATACAAAGATTTCCTCAGTGGGAGATGAAGGAAATGCCATTTCCAATTGCAAATGGTACCACTGAAGATACAGATTATATATATATATATACAGATTGAGGGAGGTTCTTCTCCCCCTCTACTCTGCACTAGTGAGACTGCATCTGGAGTATTGTGTCCAGTTCTGGGCCCCTCAGTTCAAGAAGAACACAGAGCTGCTGGAGGGTGTCCAGTGTAGAGCAATGAAGATGATGAAGAAAGTAGAACAGCTCCTTGAGCTTGGAGAAGAGGAGGCTGAGGGGTGACCTCATTCATGTCTATAAATATGTGAGGGGTGGGTGTCAGGAGGATGGAGCCAGGCTCTTCTCAAGGTCATCTGGTGACAGGACAAGGGGCAATGGGTGCAAGCTGGAACAAAGGAGGTTTCATATCAATATCAGAAGGAACTTCTTCCCAGTGAGGGTAACGGAGCACTGGAACAGGGGGGTTTTAGGAGTCTCCTTCTCTGGAGACATTCAAGACCCACCTGGATCTGTTCTTGTGCAACTTGATCGAGGTGATCTTGCTGTGGCAGGGGATTGGACTAGATGATCTTTTGAGGTCCATTTCAATCCCTAATGATTCTATGATTCTATAACTAGAATAATATATAATACAACAACTGTCCATACACTAAGTATTTAGGGGTAGAGGCTGTTGAGTCTTAGTTGAGAAATCTCATCCTTTCAAAATTCCAAATCTTGGTTGCCCCAATTAAAAAACTGAACACCACCTGTGACCAAATCAGTGCTATGGCTCCTAATGACCTTCCCATTGCCTTCACAGCAATTAATTAAAAACAAATTCTGTCTTGATAAGAGCTCTGGTAACACATGTGAGATGCAGCAAAGCCATGCAGAAGCAACATCATGTAGGGAAAGTGTCTTTAGGTAGTGATGCACAGAATGTTCCTGGCTTAGTACAGTGATGCCTGTGGTTCTAACATTTTTCTGCTTTTACTGTTTTCCTTCACATGGTTAAGGTTATTCCTCTGCTCCAAACACTTCATCTGGCTTTTTTCCCTACCATGACTGACGTTCTGCATGACCTTGGGTTGGATGCCATTGTAGCAAGCTGTCTCACTGGGGGAGTTCTCATTGTAATGCTTGAGCACAGGATCTTTGATTTGGTAAATCAGCACTCAAACAGCTTATGCAGCACTCAGTCATTTTCTACAGGCACAGAGGTTTAGTTTGTCCAGGCTGCAGCAGGAACAGCTGATTTATTTATTTTTTACATGCATGTATTATCCTTTTCAGAGAGCACTTTTCAAATTGCTTGGAAACACTGAGCTTCACAGCCCCTCAAAAAGTGACTGAGAAGGATACAGGTACTGCTGAAGTATACAGCCACCTACAGCGGCAGGACCAGCTAACAGTGCCCAGTGAAAACAACAAATCCAGATGGAGTTACAGTAAGTTTTCAAGTTTTTTACAGAAAAAGTATAAAAAGCTTTTTGTTTTGTACCTCTACAGAGCTGCTTAACACTGTGTCACCAAATCACCAGCAACAACAGCAATATCCATGGGTTCAATATGAGCCTCCATCTTCCTCAATGACAGCACAGTGCAACACTCACAGAAGAAGGTGGTCTTAGCAGCTGCCTTCCATAAACTCACGGAAACACATACAACTCAGAATCTCATCCAGGTGACATTTCCTTCTCAATGGAATTTCAAAATTAAAACATCTGGAATTTTGCAGAACCATGTTCTACCTACATCAATTTTAGAATATTATTATATTATATGCAGATACCTACTGTATATTTAGTATATATATTAATATTCTATTATAAATATATTTTCTACAACAAATATACTAGTAATTAAGATGCATTCTATGATAGAATATGAAATAATCATAAAATCACAGACTGGTTAAGTTGGAAGGGACCTCAGTGATCATCGAGTCCCATTCCTCTGCCATGGTTCAACGACACCTGTCACCAGACCAAGTTGCTCAGAGCCCCATCCAACCTGGCCTTGAACACTTCCAGGGATGTCACCCACATGCACCGACACCAGCAGCACTGCTTGCAATCCATCAGCTGTGGGATGCCAGGTGCCAGGCAACAGGGGTAACACAGCTATGGCTGGCAATTATCCTTCTGCCACAACTGCCACTGCCGTCAAGTATCTGGGGCTTTCACTCCCTATCCAGCACAGTATGGACAAGTACAGCTCCTGATTAACAGTTTGATTAGTCCTTATTTATTTTATAAACTCCATTATGGGCTGCAAAGCCTTGTTCCTCAGCCAGAGCTGCAACAGCTGTCAGTGAGCACCAAAAGCCTGTCCTCATGTGATTTCATCCACCCAGCAGGGTCACCTGCAGAGAGTATACCCCATCCCAGTTGTACTGGTGTAAGCTCCTTGTGGGAAAAGGCAGAGGGGGGATCTCTGGAGCAACACACCATTTGTCTTTACTTTGCAAGAGTGTTCAGAGCAGCTAAAATAAGCAGCTCTATGATATTTTGTAGACTCCAGATATCACTGGGCGATCCTGCAACCTCTATTCAACAAAAGGCAAAAAAATTAAAAGGCCACACTACAAAGAGTTTTTTCCTGAAGCACTAAAACTGCACTGAGGATGGGGAAGGTTTTTTTCCAAACATAAGGACAATGAAGAGAACTTCTGTGCAGGTTTTCTACGTATTTGTGACATTTTCTTTTAGAGTGAGCATTTCAAGGGAGGATTGAGCAGCTCAGATGAGCCACGTTACAGCAGCCCTGGCCTCTGGAATGTGGGGCACAGGCAATGTGCGATGAATTATACATCACAGGATGTACAGCAGACAAATTAATTTGCACAGGTTATCTACCTCCCAGCAGCTCCACAGATTTCCATGGCCTGTGCCACACTTGAAAGGTTTGCTCCAGCCCAACTTCTGCCTCTTCTCCCTTCTCTGCATTATGCCAGATTATACTCTTATATAGGTCAAATGCTCATGCAGAAAAGACCCACCTCTTTTTTTGTGATATATAAGGCCATAGATGTGAACTTTTTTTAAGCTGTACCGACCTCATGACAATTATTTTAATTTCATGGAAAAGTCTTTAAATAGATCAGCTTAGTAAAGGATTCAGAGACACTTTTCATAGTAAAAAAATACAAACCCACCTCACCTCTTTCCACAGTGAACTAAGGCTACGGATACTCACATTCGGGAGGCATCTGAAACCTGGGCAGGATTTCAGGTATGGCTCTGCTTCACTATTTGAGAAAAACATGCACGAATTTGTGCATGGGCTACATCAACCCTACATTGCCTACATCATTATACTATTACTACTAGTAGTACTAATAAAATACTAAATAATAATAAAAATAGTGACAAATTTATAATGTCACAAGTGAGATATTTTGAAGTGTTACCTAGTTTTGTCGCGTGGTCTCCCTGCCCAATCTTGTAATAAGAGACTAGTTTCAGAGACTAAAATTAAAAATTGTGGCTTGAGTGAGAAAAGAGGCAAGCAAAACATTTTAAAGATTATTAAGAATTATTCTCTAATCTCCAAGAAAATGGTTAACATTCATTAATCTAACAGCAAATTCACTATTAGCAAACTATGAAATGTACTTAGAAAATTTCTGGCCTTAGGTCTGAATCATCATCCCATCCTGAGTATTGTCCTCTTTTATGAGATGTGGAGGTCAGTATGGATGGATGTAGCTTTTAAGACTGCCTCGTATCACATTTATGTAAGGTTTACACACATTTTCATGCTACTTGTTGTCTCCTCACAAGGTAAGCTGGAAGCTCTTAATTGTTAAGTTGAAAATTTTACTGAAGTAAGTGTTCCAGAAAGAGGAAAACATTCACTCTCTTCTGTATACTGGGAAAAATACTGCCCAGTCAGTAGTTTTTCCATAAACTCCACAGATGGTCTGCTTCCTCCTACTCTGTGCAGTTACAGACAGCGGGTATTTTTCACTTATTTGACAACCTGCTAACATGCTTTAGCATTCAGACTGAGTCCAAGAAATGATGGCCAGATGCAGAAATCCATGTGTTTCTGCTGCAGGCCTTCGAGGATTACAGCTTTATGGGACAAAATGCTGGTGATGTTCAGTAAATAACACTCCCCACTACACAAGAATGAACAGTGGGCCAGGTGCTTGCTGATTTTTTCTCTTGTAGGAGTCAACATTGTCTAGCTTGGGAAGGGAGTAAGAACAGAGTAACAGAATCACAGAATCATTAAGGTTGGAAAAAAACTCCAAGATCACCAAGTCCAACCATCAGCCCCACCCTGCCCACTAAACCATCTTCCAAATGTCACAGCTACATGTTTTTTGAACACCTCCAGGGGTGGTGACTCCATCAACAGCAACCATACTACTACTACAGCTCAAGCATCCAAGACAGGACTGACTACCAAAACAGAGTGGAAAGCAAATGTTTTCCAGAACAGTAAGTTCTTGCTCAGTAGTAATTACTGTTCATACTGCATGTACTAGTTTCTTTCATTTTATATGGGTTTATTTGGGTTTATTTTTTTTATTAAATAGGTTAAGAACACAATAATAGTCTCACAAAACATATTGGCAATTCTTGAAGATGAAAACAAATGAAGAATTCAAGTCAAAGGTGTGTCATTTTATGAAATTTAAAGCGTCACTTCAAGACTGTTGCACTAGGCTCTGATCTGTGCATCTGATCGGATCTGCTGAGCTGTGGATTGTACAAGTCAATGGAGTGAAAGCCCTAAGAGCTTCTGGCTGTGCTAAGCTACTTCAGATGTATCTGAGATTTTTTTGAACACCTCCAGGGGATGATATTGCTCAGGACAAACTGCTATAGGCAATTTAGTATTTAATAAATAAATATGTAATAAGTATTTAATAACTGGTAGTAGCAATCAGTGCTTGCAGCACTTTGACCATGTAAAGAAACATCTGAATTGGAAGGAAGAAAAAGGACTGTGGAATGAAGAGCACTGTCCTACCTGCTATGCATTAAAGCCACAGTAAGTTTATTAAATCTAGAAAAGTATAGAGAAGATAACAGAATCATAAATGATCATAGGAACTCTTTGGTTGGCAAAGACCTTTACAGTCGAGTCCAACTTTCAACCCAGAACTACCAGGTCACCGCTAACCCACGTCCCAGACACCCTAAAACCCAAGTGATACCCAAAGTAATTAAACACAGAAGTCAAGATCTGAAACTTCTGGCCATAGAGAGGAACATAAATTATTACAATGCTAAGCAGTGAAAAACATTTGTTGAGTTGACAGGGAATGAAATTTTAAATAAAAACGTTTTTTGGGCCGCTCAGCCATAACAACATTCTTTTGTTTGTGGTCTTGGCAATTTAGCTGCTTGACAACTTCATTCAAGCTCCAGCAGCAAACACAGGTATTGATTATCTCTGAACATCCTAATGACTGGAGACTGGGACACAAACCATAAAAGTAGAGTTTCTGGTTGCAAGTGAAATTATAGTTTGCCCTACAAGATTGCACAATAAATCAGAGAACAAATCAGCCAACACAGGGCTCTGGGGTCACCAAAGTGATGTTGACACATTACAATAATGAGAACTTGAAACACCTCATGCCCTATTGATTTTTAGGCTGAATCATTGCCACTGCAGGAGATTACAAGCCTCTCTACTGGAATCACGGCCCTCATGGGAGATGCTGATGAAAAATACAAACAATTGCACCAAAATAGTGCTTTACCTGTATCTATTATAACCTAATGCCTTCCCTCGCCCCTCCAAGATCTTAGCTCACACTTCAGTGAACATTACACTGCTTAATTATCTCACTCAAAACAACTTTCCCTTTCTATTTCCTTCTTTATTGACATGAATTATGTGGATACATAAAGCAGACTGGAATCAACACTTTAAACTAGCTCACAAAAACCACAGCATAGATAAATCAGCAGATGAGAAACCCTTTTTAACGTTCCTGTAGCTTTCCTGTTGCACTCAATAGCAAATTATTCTATGATATAAAAAGAATTCCAATAGCCACCAACATCTTTCCCGCATTACAATACAGGAATGTCAAAAGCCTTGGCACTAGCTGAAGGGAAAAAAGCTCATCTTGTTCTTTTCCTTCCACTCGACAGCACCAAGAACCAATGAGCTGCCGGAGAGGTGACCAGTGCCATGAGATGATTGTAGTCCTGTCACGACAAAAGGAGCAGCTCTAATTTGCACTGCAGTGAATGACTTTAGGAACACATCATTTTGCTTAAGGGGAGAAAATCATACCCCTATTATCACCAGCAGCCAAGAGAGCCCATGCTATGCTGCAGAGGTGCAAATAAAGAGAGAAACCACTTAACTAGTGCCTCCACAGTAATTAAACTTGGAGATTTGGCGTTATTCTTGGCAATAAGCACTTTTGAAGTTCTACAGTGGTGTTCTTAATTAAGGATAATTGTTTGGCAGCTATCAAGAGAGAAAAAAGAAAGGGCTACCTTGGAGGATGTGGAAGGATAACTGTGAAGAACTGCAGAACTGGCAGTAAATAGAAGAAACTTTTACCTCTCGATGCACTTGGCAAGGAAAGGGATTAGGAGTTAGATAAATATATCCTAAGGATTAGGTCCTGTTAGGCTCTCAGAGAAATGTTTTTAATCAGTAACTCTGCACTTGGAATTTATTAAAGAGGAGGTGTGGGGGATAATTTCACGTTATTTCTCTTCCTCCATCTGAAGTTCAGTGCCATCAGCAAAGCTCCCACAAACAAGGGGCCAGAAGGACAATGAATCAGAATTAGTGTCAGATGCCCAGCCTTAGAAGCTCCTCAGCACTTGGAAGGTGCCTATCCTCAACCCGCCTAAGACACAGCCGCACAAGGGAAGCAGCATCCACAGTGATGTTTGTAAAGGAATACAGGTATGTGAGTTCTGTTAGGATGCACTTCTGTCCAAGTATACCTCTCCTATCTTTCTGCCTCTGCCAGAGCACCTGCAGTTTGTTTATTCCTATTTGTTTATTCCTTCCCTTTTCCCTTCTCCCAGCAGAGAAGCTTAAGATCCTCTAATTTTTCTTTCTGTCCATACCCAAACTGCTGCTGCTTTATCTTATAGCTAAGCCTGGTAAGCACACTCAAACTAGCTGATCCTCTCCCTGATCTTCCCTGAGAGGCAAACTCCAACAAATTAGTGCACATCAACTGTGTAAGTGCCACAGAAACTGCAGCTATAATCATTATTGATGGGGGAGAAATGCTTCACAGTAGTATGTGGGAACTACTGTGGAATAGTTGTGGGGCTACTAGCAATTTTAATTACCAACAGGCAAGACAGGAATGGTCATATATGGCAAGATACCATAAAACAAGTCTTTTTGAGGAGCAAAATTTAATTAAAACTCCCTCCTCTAACAATTTAGTAGATGTCTGACAGTGAGGAAATACCATTAACAGAAAATAAAATCAAGAAGCGGTCAGTGTTGCACAGAAAGAACAAACAGCAATAATTAAAACAACAAGCATGACTGCAAGAGAAGCAGCAGGTGTTTGTGACCCTCTGAGGGGAGCTGAGTGCACATACTTGTAGGCAGGAGAAACCCCACGGTACTCACTTATTCACCTGTTGGTCCTGCTCACAACATGGGATGTCCCAGGAGACAACAGCGTACCCCAGGATGCTGATCAGCCTTCAGACAACCTTTTCTCTGAGGACAGGAAGAGCTTCCACAATACAGAGAAATAAACCCCACTCAGATCACTGATAGATTACAGGACCATGCCTATTTCTCATTTTTTATTGATTGTTTCACATTCTGAGAACCAGTTCCACTAAACAAAACATGGTATTTGTCATTCTCCTTGTATTTCCCTAATACCTACAGAAGCCAGGCTCAGTAAACATAATGAATCCTTACATTCATCTGCTAGTACCCATTGTAATTAACAACACGCTAGATTTCATTAGACAGTAATTCTCCCAAGTATTTGACCCTGGACAGCATTACAATGTCATTGTATCACCACTTACTGTTTTTCATCAAAATAAAAGTCAAATAGGTTAAGGGTCTATGGAGCAAACTCATTAATAATAGTAATTTTTATAAAGGTTTTAAAAGTATAAACTATGTAGCATACAAATACTTGGACAATTAAAACAGCTCTGAATGCATTAATAACCTTTGGATTTTGGAAGCAAGAGACACCATAAACAAACAGGACTGTATTTTGATGCAGAAGCTATGTCATCATCAAAAAATACTTGCTGCCATTTTTTTTCCTGTTGTTAGCAGTAAGAGAAAGTCTCAGTAGCATCACAAATACTTTGCAAAACTTATTTACACCTTATTTGAGTCAGCAATGTGCCCAGGTGGCCAAGAGGGCTAAGGGCATCCTGGCCTGTATCAGGAATGGTGAGTCCAGCAGGGAGAGGGAGGTTATCCTCCCCCTGTATTCGGCACTGGTTAGAGAGCACCTGGAGTACTGTGTTCAGTTCTGGGCCCCTCAGTTTAGGAAGGATGTTGAGGTGCTGGAACAAGTCCAGAGAAGAGCAACTAGAATGGTAAAGGGGCTGGAAGGTCAGCCCTACGAGGAGTGGCTGATGGAGCTGGGTCTGTTTAGCCTGGAAAAGAGGAGGCTCAGGGGTGACCTTATCGCTGTCTGTAACTACCTAAAAGGTGGTTATGGTCAGGCGGGGGTCGGTCTTTTCTCTCTCAACACTGGAGACAGGACAAGGGGTCACAGTCTAAGCTCCATCGGGGGAGGTTTAGACAACATTAGGAAAAGGTTTTTCACTGAAGGAGTGATCAGATTTTGGAACAGGCTGCCCACGGAGGTGGTCAAGTCACCGTTTCTGGAGGTGTTCAAGGTTAGGGTCGATGAAGTGCTGAGTGGCATGATCTAGATGTTAGATGTTTAAGTTTACTTGGTTGGTTTTAGGTTGGACTGGATGATCTTTAAGGTCTTTTCCAGCCTCATCATTACTGTGATACTGTGATACACCGAGTCAGAACCCCTTAGTAAGCAGTTACCCACATGTCACACAGTACTAGGAACTCTTCTTGTCATTTGCAAGAAAGACAAACCCCTGTTCCAGCTATACAAAGGCTGTCCAGGCTGTAGGAAGCTGTAAGAGAATCCAGAGAATCTTGATGGTAAGGAGAGAAGATTGAACTGGTTAAAAGACCCTCAAAAGGAACAACACTACAGTTGCTCATTTTTTACAGGAAATAAAAATGAGAGTCAAATACCAAGAGATGATGCAGAGGACTGGAAAGGCTCATCAACACAGGAACATGCAATAAAAGTTAACAGAAAGGCAGAAAGACATGCTCCCCTCAACCAATCCACAGTGTTGGCTTTCTTCTAAACATCACTAGAATACATCACAGTAGCAGTCAGTGTCAGAAGGGCTGCTGCTGAAGCTGTGAATACCCAATAAAGGAGTGTTTAAAAGTGGAACAAGATGTTGTTATACCTTCATGTCTAAAACCTGTTCCCTTTAAGGATCAAACTATCAAGATGAGCCTTTATAAGGAGTAGGAGCAGATTCGCTTCTGTGGCAGCTCCATACACCTTCAGCTGAGGTAGCTGGTACCCAGTGCCCAGCTCTGCCAAAGCTAAAACAAGGTTTTAAAGAAGCTCAAAAGAAATCAAGGAGCTGTATTTCTCTCTACTTGGTTCTTTGTCTTCATTTAGTGGGTAAAACAAGGTCAGGAAAACACTTATTTACATAATGTGATCTGACTGGTTTGATAAATGGTGAGAAGTTTTTTTTCCTCACTATCTACTTGCCACTATGGAAGCAGAGCTGGGATTTTCATTTCAGGCACAAGATGTCACTGTTGGCAGGTAAAAATTTCAAAACTTCCTTATTTATCGGAACAGCAAGAAAACTTGGGATATTGTTATGGACATATTTTGATTGGTCCTTTTAGGATGTAATTTATCAATTTAATATAGCTGAGAGAGATTGCATTGCAATACACTGGAAACTTTCAGACTGTAACTGAAAATGGGATGATGTGAACATCTCCAGTTAACACAGAATGGTCTCACCATCACTACTAGGACACTTTTGAGAATTATCTCACTGGGATGTTGCTTGGACCACTGTGAATCCGAGCTCTGCATTCCACTGCCTCAAGACTTTGAAGGCTGATAAAAATGAATCTACACCCTGTTTATAAATAAAAAGAATATTAGAGTAATACCTACAATTCTGATTTAAAAAAATAATCAGAGAGAATGGTGCAAACTCAACCTGAGTTACCAGCCCAGCACACTGTGTCCTGCTTAGACAACTGGATTTCATACCTGAATGGAGGTGAAAATTACACAAGAACCTGCTCCATGACTCTTCAGCGAATAGCTTTTTGGACCTATTATTTTAACACATAAAGCACACTTCCTAGAAATTTCACAGCATCGCTAAGGCACAGTCCAATTCAACCCTTTCTCCCAGTCACCCAAACCCTTGGAGAGAATGGAGACCCAAAGATAACAGAATTGCTGTCAAATACATCCTTTAGGCCTTATAACTAACAATCCCCCTGTATGGATCCTTCAGAACTAGATTTTTCTTGATGCACCATTGACAAAAGATTCAAAGAAACTTTCCTTGAGCACTTGCTTGCTTTTTGATGTCTCAGCACCATTTCCCCCTATCATGTCTTTGTATCTCTTACTAGCCCACACTGTGTCCCATATCTGGGGGACGACAGGTTAAAAGTCACTGTATCAACTCCCTGCTTCAAACACCTCAATGTGGCTCATTCTTTTGTGCAGTCACGAATAAAAATCTCTCCCAGACGGGGGGATGGTAAGAAGGGAGCAGTAAAGTTCACCTCCTGTGAGTGTTTGAGGCTGTTTCATTTGCACTAGAAAGTCCTGCATTACACAAGGTAGAACATGTACACTGATGGAGCCAGAGACAAGCTTCAAGCTGTAAAAAAGAGAGCAGAAACATGAAAAAATACAAAAGGTGGCTGTAAACAGTATTTCAGTCAGTATTGCTGTCTATCTCACCAGCTCAATTGCCAGACTCTTATTTCTTAACACTTCCAAGCAAAAAGAAATTAGAACTCAGAATAGTAAATATTGAGGATTATTGCCATGGGTTGTTTTTTTTCCCCCAAATCCCTGAGCCATTTGTTACAAGATGCTGCTGTGTATCCCCTGTCTTTGCTGATGACATTTCATGGAGTACTTCCACAAACAAACGTTTGCTCGTGTTTGCAGCACTTTGTTCTGTCACCGCGACAGATGGCTTCACACCGAAGCATATGAAAACATTAAATTCTTTATAAACTCGTTGCAGTTTGAAATGCCTGCAAGTAATCGGCACCTTGGCAGCTATTTCTTTAATAGAGACATCACAGAATGGTACTTCTGCAAGTCTTTCCCCATTTATCTGTTCTAAAACTACACTTTAAATGTAATTAATGGTAGAATTGCTTCACGCTCAGTGATGTCACCTCTCATCTGAACAGTATGTTTTGCTACTGGCCTCTTCAGAGAAAGGCAATTAGAAAAATTACAGTTAGACACAACAGGAGCTTGTGTCAGACCCCAAAGGACTGTGAAACACACTGGGACTTTGTTCCCTACTGCTCCTTCTCTGTCTTTAAGAAGGATAACTTCACAGACTTGACACCAGTTTCTCCTCAGCCTTCTGTCCTGTGCCAAATGCTGTTGGCTGTAGCAGCTTAACAGTAAAGAAAAATCAAAAATATCGAGGAAAAAGAGAGTGTTCAACACTCTTATCCTTCTCCCAATGTTTACACTGGATAGAGCAACTCAATATAGTTCAGAAACTAATAAATTACAATTATTTAAACTAAATATATACTCAAATATAAATTAAATATAAATATATAT
>VZRI01013996.1:6921-99669 GCA_013397515.1 Upupa epops | reverse complement strand
TTTCTAAACTAGAAATGTTATTGTATAAGCTAACTTACCTTATAAACTAGAATCTAATTTAAAATAATTTTAATAAAATTTAAAATGGTTTAGAAAATAAAATTCTCAACTAAAGAACCACTTGTGTGCATTAACTGGTTAGGAACAGCCTATCAATTTGTACTCTTTCCTCATTCAAGGCTTTTTTTTCTGACAGAGGCTGCTGGTTGCCATATAGAATGGGTAGAGTATCACACAGAAAATAGCACAACAGAGCCTCAAGGCGCTCAAACGCTTCTTAAATAGCAGAAATAAGTCTCAACTGCTCTACTATGTTGTTTGTAATCAGCTTTTTATTCATGAACCATAACATTATGTCATTAATAGAAGATGGGAAAGTCTGAGCAGTTGTCACAAAAAAATTACTTTCTATAAATAAAGCAAAATATATTCAAAATAGCTTAGTTTAGATTACATGTTTGTACTCTAAATTCTAAAGGCAATACTAAGGGAATAATAAATATGTATGTAATACATACACGAGTTTACAGAGAGGCAATTCTTTAAATGCATCAAATTCTATTAGGACTGCCTTGATCCCTATTGAGAGGATTATTCAGTGCCTCTGTAACTGAAAACCAAGAACCTTCCTCAGAATTCAGTGGGAAACTATGTGGAGTTTTCACCAGCAATCATACGCTGACATGGTGAAACACCTGATAGGGAAGTTTGGAACACGAATCGAAGATGTTCACCCCTTTCATAGAAACAGAATGGTTTGGGCTGGAAGGGACCTTGAAGATCATAGAATCATTAGGGATCAGAAGGGACCAATCCCCCTGCCACAGCAGGAATCACTAAGTTCCAACCCCCTCGCTATGGCAGTGACATCTCTCACTAGACCCGGTTCCCCATTCAACCTGGCCTTGGACACTGCCAGGAATGGGGCAGCCACAATCCCCTAGGCAACCTGTTTCAGTGCCTCATTACTGTCATGGTGAAGTACTTTTTCCTAATATCCAATCTAAATCTCCCCTCTTTGAGCTTCAGGTCATGCCCCTTGTCCTATCACTACAGGCCCTTGTTGCATTTCACTGCAAAAAAAAAGTTTTGCAAAAAAAAAAAAGTTTGCCCAAAGGAAGATCCAAGATTTTATCAGAAACTTTTCAGAAGACCAGTAATTTCCAAACTCCTTTGGTTGGAGAAATATTTATAACATAAATTCACTGCCTTACCTTGCAGAGCCCTTACAGCAAGAGGTCAGGTGCAGAAGGTTTTAAGAAAAACAAAATATCTTGATAGAGACATACGAGAGATCCACCTACTACATGGGAGCCAAACTTGGTTTGGAACACGTCTTTTTGCTTTAGTGAAAGGAATACACAGAAATGAGAGCTAGTTTTGTCAGTTATAAATTAATTCTGTAGAACATCTTTTTCACAAGAGAGGCATAAAGCTGTGTTGTTATGACATTTGCTTTCCCAACATTTCAGAGAATCATAGAACGACCTAGGTTGGAAGGGACCTCCAAAGGGCATCTAGTCCAACCACCTGCAGTGAGCAGGGACAGCCTCAACCAGATCAGGTTGCCCAGAGCCTTGTCCAGCCTCCCCCTGAATAGCTCCAGGGATGGGGCCTCAACTCCCTCCCTGGGCAACCTTGTTGCAGTGTCCAACACTCCTTCTGCTAAAGAGCTTCTTCCTAACAGCCCATTTCAATCTGCCCTTCTCTAATGTGAAACCATTGCCTCCTATCCTAATACTCTGGGCCTTCATAAACAGTCCCTCTCCAGCCTTCTTGCAGTCTGCTTCAGGTACTAAAAGCTTCCAGACAGATGTCTCCTAATCTTACTAACTCGCCTAATTAAGCATTCTCACTAACAGGAAGACTTTCAATGCCTCATCTAAATCTTCCATCGTGTAATCTAAGGCCACCGCTTCACATCCTACTCAGTACAGGCATGGAGAATAACATGCCAACACCGTTACATCCACTTGCATGTCAGAATTTGTTCCTTTGAGCAAAAATGCAGTTTAGAGCCTGCAAGGCTGAGAGCTGGAATGAAACGTCTGTTACTCACTTGAGTTGTCCCAAGTGTTTTTGTGGTTCTGTATCATGCAGGAGAAGAAATAGGATATTTCTCTGTGGGGACAAAACCAGTGATTCATTTGAAAAAGCGAAACTGAAACATGTCCAGGTTGTCACGATCTCTTTTTTTACTATGGTTCTGCTTTTCTCTAAATATTGACAAAATTAGTTATGTTGTTAAAATAAATAAAAAGGCTTTTTAGTGACCCAGACTTCTTTGTCATCCCCAATGAAATAACCACCCCTAAAAAAAGAAGTGCTCAGATCCAGTTAGAATTTCATCATCTTTGTGCTTCACAGGCATAAAGATTTGGGGGGATAAGGGTACACATCCTGCATGCCATTTTTAAAGATTATTCCCCATGAGAATCTCAGCTCCCTCATCCATCTTTGTCTTTTGTTATCTTAATGGGCACAATGCCCTTGGCTCCTCTGTTAAAACTTGAAGGAAACAAAAACATCCTGATTCACCTCACTTCTCTGAAGGAAGAGGACTGTCCACCTGAGTCATGTATTCTGAGCGATGAGCTGAAATTTGCATCCTCTACTTCTCCTTTTGTTCTGCACAGCCAAAGTCAAGCTAAGCACTGGCCAATGGCACACACAACAATTTTACTGTCCGTTACCTAAACACAGCTACTATAGATTTGTGGAGTTTATCTGCATCCTTCTCATAGCCCTATCAACTTCCAGAACTGCAGAAGCATCTTCCATTTTATCACTGTTGGGCTTTTTCCCCAGTTTCAACTGGCTGAAATAACCCACTGCTTGCAGGTCCACCCAACTGATCCCACAGGGTCATGCAGTGTGGAAGGAGGTTACCCAAGAACAGTCCTTCAGGTCTTCTTAGAGTCTGATGCTAGTATCCCCTCACATGTCTTCCACATCCTTGCCTGCATTTCTTCTCTCCCCACACTTGCCCTGCAAGGTTCTATTTGTAGGATAAATGCACCTAGTAATAATTATTCAGAGAAATTATGTGAACCAAGAGCAGGCAAGGCTAATCAACTCTTGAATGCATCAGCAAAGCATTTAATCTGATACAGATGCTCACACTTACATCACATATCCACACTTTGACTAATCTGGGATCATATTAAGTTCTGATTAAAACTTTCTAGTAGATTTCAGCAGAAAAATAAACCTCATGACCTCTGCCTCTAAGTCCAACAGGCAGCTTAAATATCTCAAGTTATCTGTGAGAACCACAACCTCAAAAGTCCAACAATGTCTTTCCATAACCATTATATAACCTTGGCTGTATTCTAAATCAAGGCTGATATTTGACTCCCAAGCATCAGTTTAAGTATTTGAATTCAATGTTATTATTTAAACACAAAATGTTCCAAAAGTGTGCCTGAGGATAAAAGTGAAGATTCCCAAACTGAATAAACAATTCCAAAAAGTGGAACCACAATACAGAAATGTAAGCATACATGGGACATAACTCTGGTCTGAATGGGGATCTCTGTTACAAAGACTAGAGCAAGGAGAAAACAAACCTTTTCTTCCTTGAGGTTCACTGAGAACACAGAACACTGAGGTCATCTGCAACATGGGGGACTTTCATGGACACTTTTCAAGACAGTGACGATGATTATGTGCTGGAACAGGTAGTCTTCAGACTTAACAGAACATCCCTTGTTGACACCATTCAAAGATTAACTGGATGCTAATGACAGATGCAAAAACATTCCTTTCAGGCAGAGAGGCAGCACTTGATGACACAGAAGAGTGGACCTCTTAATCACTATTTTTCTATGATCACTGAATCTTTTGCTTTAACATCAGGATGGGATTTTTGTTCAGTGCTTGAACAGCTACAAACAGGTGAAAATGGACAAAACCCGCACTACCACACTGCCTCTCCCTTTCACTGCCTTGCCCCAGCTCTGAAAAATAATTAATGAGAAGAAACATTAACATACAAATGTGCTGCTTCAATGAATTAGAAGAAATGCTAACATACAAGCAGGCTCGGGCTTTACTTTGCTTTTCGTTTTTCACTTGTTAATGGCTTCTGCAGGAAAAATATGTGAGATACTAAGAGCTGAAGAGCATGGTTTATGTTTGGTACTTGTACCTACTCTTTTAAGATTGATTGGTTTTAGATATGGCACTGTTGTAGTTTGAAAATTGCCCACATTTTCAGGTGTTGGATTTTGTGCTTTTATGCCAAAAAAGCATTTTATTTTGAAGCTAGAGTTAGCTCTCCCATCAGACCCCTGAGTCAGTGTCCTGACCTCAAGTGATTGGTGGACAGAATCTATAAAAGGGAGTGGACTTCCAAATTTCTTTCCTTTTTCTCCTGTCTCTTGGTAGACAGAGAGCTCCCCTCAGCGGGAGAGAGTCTCCCTCCCCACCCACCTCAGGGCAGGGAGGAGGAGGGCCTGGCCACCGTGGCCCTGCCACTGGCTCCTTCCAGGCATGGTGAAATCACAGCCTCCCCACCAGACCAGAGTTATGTCCCACTATGTTTACATTCTGTATTGTGGCTCACCTTTTTTTAATTATTATATGGTTTAGGAATCTTTACTTTTATCCTCAGGCACACTTTTGGAACATCTTGTGTTTAAATAATAACATTGAATTCAAATACTTAAACTGAATCACAGAAACATTAATGTTGGAAGAGACCTCCAAGATCATTAAGTCCACCTGTCAACCCAGCACCACCCTGCCCACTAAACCATGTCTCCAAGTGCCAGATCTACATGTTTTTTTAACACGAACGGGCAGTGATTCCATCCTTTCCCTGGGCAGCCTGTTTCAACCCCTGAGCATCTGTCAGAGAAGAAGTTTTTCCCAATGTCCAATCTAAACCTCCCCTTGGACACAACTTGAGGCCATTTCTTCTTGTTCTATCACTAGTGACTTGGGAGAAGAGACTGACCCCCACCTTTCTTCATCTTCCTTTCTGGTAGTTGTAAATTACTTGAAGCAGTTTTCCCTCATAGAGGCCATGCAACAATTGTGTAGGAGCTCTCAACCTACCACCTACTTAAAAAATGATCAGAAATCCTGCGGACACTCTTTGGAAGGTTCCATTTCACTCAGAACTCAAAGACTGAAACATATCTCAAGACAGAACTGTTCTATGACCCCAGTTTCCCAGCATTAAAGGCCACCCCCTCAAGTCATTGCACTAAGAAAGGGTGTGACCACAGCTATTGCATGAAGTTGGCAAACTGCTCTGTTCTTTTGAGTTTAAACAGAAGTTCTGATAACCAGTTAGCTGACTGCACTGAGTCAGTTCTCGTAACTACAGGTACTTTTTGGAAAGCTTGAAGACATCTTGAAAATAAAATAACAAGTAAAGAAAATAAGTTATAATACCCAATGCCACACTCAACCTCTTCTTCTAGTAAACATCACAGCCTTTGTGGCTCTAAGAATGAACTAGCATGAAGTTAAAGCCTCACACTTCCAAATATGAAAGTCAAAATGGAATTAAGTTGATTCCCATGGCTTCTCTATTGGTGGAAAGTTCAGTCTTCTGAGATTGGGTTTTTGACTCAGTTGACACTAGGAAAGCCTTGCAACTGGAATGAAATGCCATTTGAAATGAAATCTTGTTCTCAGATGATTGTGCTCCCTGGCACAGGCAGTGGTATCCTGTCTTTCCTGGTAACTGTCAAGATTAGTGCAGGATTACAGCCCCACGCGGAGCTGGCTTAGCTGGCAGGACGGAGAAATGGGACATCATACCACTGCTCCTCATACAGACCTTATTAATACCAGCATGCTTTTTAAAACATCAGAAGTCTTCAAATTAAAACATCAGATTGCATTCATTTCCAACCTAGTCTTGCAAAATATAATCACAATAAAATTCAAAGCTCGACGTTCCTACATATCACAACCAAGTACCAAACTCTCTCTACATCCACGGTTAACAGCAGATAAACTCCTCTCCAAAGTAATTCTTTTCCTTTATACCCACCACTCGTTGATCCCCTATAGTAAAAGACTGGGTCAGAGGCCAGGGCTGACCTGCAGTCCCCAGGATTACAACACCCCAGGACACATCATGTCAGAAAGGTAAATTCAGAAAAGGTGAATGTTTGACACTGACTTGGAAACAAAGAGTTCATGTGAAGCAGTACAAAAGGAGAGAGCCACTACACCTCAACCAGGGCTGCAACTAAATGTCATGGTCTTTAAATAGGTAACTCCAATGTGGCAGAAGTTCTTCAGAGATACAGCACCTCACCTGAAATGACATTATTCTCTGGAATAATGCTCATTCTTTAGGGCATAAGGTAATGGTGCAAATTGTCAGCAGCAGGCAAGTAACCCTCAGATCAGCAGCAGGGCTGTGCCACGTCTGCCCCTCACCCCACTCTGCTGTAACAAGCAACTAACAAAATCTCTCTATGGTTAAAGCAGATTTGCGTTAATTTGTAGTCAGAACCAAGTCCTCCAAGCTTCAATTCACTTGAAAGTAGGATCAAACCTCATTCCTGGCTTACTGTTACTCTTGCAATCAGAAATATCAAGCTTAACAAGGAAAATGTTTAAGTTAAGACCCAACAAGCACCTGCTGAAGGAACAGCAGAGCACCAGCAGACAGAACAATTTCTATTTGCAGAGGTTGGGAGGTTGTTCTTAGCATTCTGCATCATGATCCAACTTACAAGAGGTCAGTTGATAAGTCTGCTAAATCTGTGTTCCAGTTCAGGTCCATTAGTCATTAGAACCCAGACTTGCATCTGGTTACTTCCCTCCATGTTTCTACCCAGTGAAATTTGCAGTAATTACTAGAGAGGAAACCTGCTTACATCTACTTTAATCTATTTTAAATCTATTTCAATCTACTCTATTTTACATCTATTTAAAAATGAACAGAGAAAAACAAAAACACAGAAAAATGGATCCTCTGGCCTTCCACATTAAAATCTTGCTTGCGTTTCCAGTAACTGTCAACAAAAATATTAGTTTTAATACGCACTAAGTATTCAATAAAAGTATTTTATTAATTCCTACATTTTCACCCAGTCTGGTTTTAATGATGGAGATGCAGAACTTGGGTTACACTACACCACAGAAAACATGAGTGTTTCATTATACAACTATTTCAATAAGAGCAAAAATATTTAAATAAAAATATTTAAAGAACTGAAGGTGCAAAAGTAAAGCAGAACAAGAGGATTTTCCAGAGTGTCTGGGGTCTGAAGTTGTACTTTTGTTTGTGAACAACCTGCCAGAAAAGACCATTTTGAAGTTTTTATGTCTTAAAAATGAAAACACTGTAAGCTTCTGAAGTCCAAGGCTTTCTGTCACGTTTAATTGCTTCAATTCATAACCTAGTTTTGCTGAGTCTGGCTTATCCTGCTGACACCAGCAGTTTCATCAGATTTTAGTATTTAAAAAATAAGTTTGAGTGTCTCCAAGTTTGCAAAATGTAACTCAGAGGCCTTTGTGATTCTAGTGCTGGGTTTCTTACTCCTGACCATCAGCAGCCTTATTGCTGGGCATGAAATCTGTAATTAACTACAGAACAAAAATAGCCTCTGATTGCAACCAGGGTGGAAGAGGCCATACCGGGCTTTATTTCAATGACAAAGAAGGGAAATCCAGCCATGCAATTCAACCTGGATAACTGAAATTAATTGCAGAACAGGCAGGATGAGGACAAACACAAGCCAGAAAGGCTTACACTCCAATCCAATCCCCCAAAGCAACCACGTTCTCACACCGTCCAAACTGAAGTTCAAGTACAATAAAAGCAGTGAGCTTGCAGTGTCACTGAAGGCAGCAACTGTGCCCCATTCCCTAACATCTCCATTTGATACTTTACAAAAAAAAGGAATACACTTATTCCTGCAGGAACAGAACTCCAGGGGATCTCAGCCTGTAAAGCTAAACTGTATTCACAAGACAAATTTAGAAAGAAATGCTACTAGAAAACAGTCTGCTACACACTGATTTCTTTTTGCTACTCAAGCCGTATGGTATCTCTCCCAAATGCAATCACACAACATTTGAATGTTAGTGAAAATATCCTTACTATGCACCTTTTTGAAATGAAAAAGCCTGCACTTCACTTTCATCTGGTCACCATGGACTTATGGCTCATGTCAGGTACAAACGCAAAGCTGGGGACATCACTTCACCTGCATATCCATGTGTTCTCCTGAACACATATCCTCACAACTCAGTTCAGATGGAACATATTCCAAAACAAAACTAAAGGCAGATAATCAATTGATTTTTTCAATGGATTGAATATTTATAGCAGAATAAGAGTTTTGGAAAGGAAATCTTATTCACACTTCAGCTTAACATATTTCAAAAGTTATTCTTAGTTTACAGATTACATGACAAATTATACCCCAGACATAAAATATATTTAAACAAAACAACCCAAAAATATTGAAATCATCATCTGAGATCATCAAGGTCCTCTGTAATCTTTGTTCCCATCTCTAAATTCTAGCTTGTGACATAATCACTCCAAGAAAAACTCCAAAATCCTTATCACTGGAGTCAACCTAAAAATAGCTACTGATTAGCATGCTATTACTTAAATTGTAATATGAAGTAAAAATTAGACAAGATTTTTCCTATGGTTAAAATTCTCAAGACATCTTTTCCCCTGGTTTCTTTTTCATGGTGTTTCTTCACAATAACTTCAAAGCAAATGTTAATCATATTTCTCTTCCTTCACTTCCAGTGCTTCATTAGCCATCGTTAACATATTTCTCTTAATAATATTTATTCAATTTTAAGACTAATGTTTTTATGGCTATAGAAAAATTTAACCTTCCAATGTTACACTGAATGACAGCTTGCTAGACCTTCTATAGCAGTGAATAAATCCACTGATTACTTGTTTTCTGTTTTATAAGCAAAACTGAGAACTTAAGAGAAAATTTTATCCAAAAAGATTGGAACAATTCTGTAATAGATCCTACAAAAGCCACTAGTTTGAAGCAATAAGAATAAATATAACACCTTGCTAGATAATAATGAAGATAAAGTTTCCTCCATCTACTACTGTTCTTTCATTCTGGTTACAAATATTTATTTAAGTGATAGTAGGTAAAATATAAACCTCAATCTTTCTAAAGCTGTGCTGGAATAATGATTTCTATCCCTGCAAGTGCATTCATTGGGTGTTGAGATGGCCCGGACTAATACAACTTCTTGCCCAAATATCAAGGGGAAAGCAATGGGAATGTGAGACATTGCATATTTACAGCATCCCAATCAATTTGGAACTGCTTTAGGAAGAAACCTCTGGCACAGATAATCACATCTCTAACCGACGCACAGGCTCAGATGATGTCAAACTGATGATGGATGGAGACTCTCCAGATGCACACACAGAGAGGAACCTCTAAAGGATCCGATCCCAAAGTCTGCTTTGTTTCCATTACTTGATCCAAACATGAGATGGATGATAATATAAACCACTGCTGCTCTTGCTGCCCACAAGAGAACACTGTTTACTCTGTAGCAGTTTTGCTCACTTTTCAGAAGTTAATTCCCTTGCATGTTCAAAAACCAGCTTCACACCCTGATTATTAAATGCATAAGGAAAAGCCCCTGCAATTTATGAACAGAATACCAAAGCATTATACATGTCCACTGCTTCCTTTTGGAAATACACACAAGACCAATGAACTGTGAATAAGCCTAACTTTTTAAGTATTTCATAACCAAAAATAATGGTGATGTTTCTATTTAATACTTCTATAAATCCTAACTACTTCTGTATCAAATACAAACCCTGTATCACTGCAGAACTGACAAAAGAAAAGGCTGGTTTGGACCTTACTAAATTCCTGAATATGAACCTAAATAAAATACCTGAGGGGGAACTGAATCTACATTCCTGAGAGCTATGTGCCCCATCTGCTAACCAAACCCTGACTGTCTGAAATGCTTAGAGCCAGCTCCCCACTTCCAGCCTTTGCCAGTCTCCTACATGTGACAGCAAGGCTTTGAGAACATATGCTACTCCCATTCAAGCATGGTAGAGATTCCTTTTTCTAGGCAAACCCCACTTTCCTATCTCTCCTCGTCATTTTTTGCCACATTTTTGAAGTGTGTGGGGTTATTTTTAAAATAAAGAAAGTTTTTGAATCATTCAAAATATTTCAATTCCTCCACAATTATATCTAGCTGGCAACTGATTTTTAAATCCTAGTCTTTTCTATTCTATTTCTGACACTCACAAATGAATACATATGGATAGATGGATTATCAGCCAAATTTATCTGTCTGTTGAAACTGTATTTATGAAGGAGATGTTGCTGTTGTTTTACTCCCAGGTTTTTTAACAAGCATAGTGATACAACTTGAAAAACCCCGTATCAATCGTGTTTACATGATGATATTGTGCCGGCAATACCCAGGTAAGTTAAAGGAGCGCCCAATTTGGTCAGGAACCCTATAAAGTGCGTAGTAAAAGGCAACCCATTTCTAATGAGATCCCTGCTGTATTTCATCTAAATGCTAATACAGCCAGCGCATCAAAAGAAAGTTAACTGCTCTTTGAAGATGGAAGTTCACGTCAACTTCAGCCGGTGGCAGAGGAAGGACAAATAATCCCGGGTTTTCTGCGGGCTACGCACAGAGACACAGACACAACCCGAACCCGACAAAGCCACTGNCCGACCCCGCCGCGCAGCCCTCGTCAACTCCCTGCTGGAGGCTCCACACCCGCAGTCCCAGACGAGCATCACAGTTGGTCCCCAGCCGAGCATCCGAACTGGTCCCCAGCCCCCTCCCACCTGCCATCCCTGATGGGGGTCGCTCCCCGCAGCCGGCACAGCCCAGCTGCCCCTCCCCCCGCCCCACTCCTCGTTCCATTCATCCTCCCCAAGCTGTTCCGGCCGTACCTGAAGGGCATCTCCCACGGCTGCAATTAGCTGCCAAGATTTCATTGTCGGCTGCCGAGCGAGTCCTGCTCGCGAGCCGGGAGGAGCCGGGCGGAGCCGAGCCCACCCGTGCCCCGGGCGGAGCAGAGCCGAGCCCAGCCGAGCCGAGCCGAGCCCCGGGAGCAGCGTTCAAGGTCAGCTCGGCTCCCGCCCCTCGCCCCCAGCCCCGGGTCCCGCCGCGTTATCCCTGGGCGAGACGATGCAGCTCCTCGCTAGCTTGTTCTCCCGCCCCCCACGCCAGGCTGTGCAGGATACATCCATCCATGGAGTTGGTCTGGTTTAGTGGGGCTAAGGGCAATTCCACACTGGTTTGGCTAAAATCCGACCCTGGGGAAAGGGTCAATAATTCATTCATGGAATGGCTCCCTGCAGCTATTAAATACCAGGGGTTTCCCAAAACCGTTTAGATGTGGTGAAAGACTTTGTGAGGCTTCACTGGTTGGGTCAATCCTGTGTAAAATGAGTGTTTAATGCTTTGTGCCATCATGTATTTAATCCAAATATTCAGCCGATATTTTAACCAAAATATTCAGTCAACATTTAACCAAAATATTCAGCCAATATTCAACTGAAATATTCAGCCAATATTTTAACCAAATTATTCAGTCAATATTCAACTCAAAATATTCAGGCCACGTTTAACCCAAACAGTCAGACAGTATTCTAACCAAGAGTGTTACTGTGCTGATTCAGTGATTAACTTCTTGTGAATTTCTGAATTTCTTTAAAACCAGCAATATTGCAGACCATAGTTATGCTTCAAACAAAGACTGGCAAGAACTGAAGCAAAACCTAAAACACACTCCCTGCAAGATGGCAGCGATTAACCCGTTTGTGGAGCTGAGGCAAAACAATAAATCAGTTTCTTTCAGTCAGGCATTAAAACCTAAAGCCTTTCAGAGTGTAAAATCAGTGCTTACACCCTTCCAAAGAAGTTGTTATTTCAAAGTACAACTATTTATACAACTGGAAGTAGAAACGCTAAGCAAATAACCACTAAGTGAAGAGAATGAAGAGAAACATTCTAAGGGGACTTCTCCAGTTGTATAAAACACAATTCCATGCACACATAAACGACTTCTTAAAGTTCAGTACAACATCTTGCAATATTTATCATTAGCCTCCGTTTGTGATTGCAGAATAAGAACCCAATCCCCAACAAACCATTTCTACCAGTCCCTTGTTTGCAGATAGAAGCACCCATTTTTGGTAGAATTGGAGAGAGACCAGGTTTCATTACAATCTATGAAAACTGAAAATATACAAAATAAGATGAGATACAGATTCTGATTTCACAAGGTCTTCCTTGTTCTGAAGGGTTTCCTATAGCCACGCACACCTCAGTACCTGAAGAGAAAAGAGCTACGTACCTCAACAGATTATGGGATGATTAGGGATGATTAAGGTATCATCATTCCAACACAGCATAAGTGTATAAAGTACAAATTAGAATGTTGCTGGCCTGACCACTGGGCTAATAGGCACCTCAAACCTCAGTGCTCACACTGGCTTCTTGTGTGGCCTTGGCCAAGTTATTCATCTCCTCAATTTTCCCACTTGTAAATGAGACTACTACTTCTACAGTGCCTATCTTACTCCTTACCTCTTACTTATCAGGAGTGATTGATGATTAATGATCCTACAGTGCTCTGGAAATGAATATACACAAATTGCTAAGTTAGAGTTAATGTGTTCCTGAACATTAAAGCACTAAAATACTAGAAATTCCAATTAAACCACCTCATGTGTCTAAACATGGATGAACTAAACCAGAGGGGTTAGTGATGCAAAATCACCTCTCATTTACAATCAACAAAATTCTGTGAGCCAGCTCTGTTCTTTCTATCTGATTTTGATCTCCACCCATTCATAGCATGAAGCTCAGAATTACACCAGAAATGCCACCATCCCTCTCAGGGTGAGTTTACTTAGCTTAAGCAGTGAGGAACACCCCCCAGTACCTCTAAGCACATATGGCCATTCAGTCAGAGGACCAGCAATGCTGGCACATGGGCCAAGTAGTCCTCACTGCTGTATTCAAGTAATGAAAGGGAGTTTAAGCTAATTAATTATCTCATTAGCAATAAACATGAGGAAGAGAGGAAAGCACTAGCAAAGAACATATTGCTGCAGAACAAGCTCCATCATTCACAAAGCAATGACAACAATCCGGTCAAAATAATAGTCCAAACTTCTATATCGAACTTAAAAACAGAAACAAAATGAATAGAAAGAGTCCATTTCATGGAATCATAGAATTGTCAGAGTTAGAAGGAACCTCTAGAGGTCATCTACATGTTCACCACTCTATAGATGATGGATGATTCTGATCTTCTGGTAGTTTCTTTCACCTCACATATAGAATCAAGTTGGAAAAGACCTTCAACATCATGGAGTCCAACCATTAATCAACCTGATTAATTAAGTCTGATGTTTAACCAATCTAATAGGCTTTCATGAGAACATCACTGGGTGGACAGATGATGGTAGGGCATTGGATGTGGTTTATCTTGAGTTCAGTACAGCATTAAGCATCAACTCCCCCACCATCCTTGCAACTAAGGTGAGGCAGCGTGGTGTGGATGATCAGGCAGTGAGATGGATTGTGAACTGGACAAAGGAAAGAAGGCAGAGAGTTGTGGTCAATGAGACACAGTCTAGTTGGAGGCCTGTATCTAGTGGAGTCTCTCAGGAGTTGGTACTGGGACCAGTACTATTGAATATATTCACCAACAACCTGGATGAAGGAACAGAGTGCACTCTCAGCACTGTCAGTTCTCAACCCACTCTCCTCTGTCCTGGTGGGGCTGCAATACTGTGTCCAGTTCCAGAACAGGGAATTGCTGGAAAGATCCCAGTGCAGAGCCAGTAGGATGATGAAGGCAATGAAGCACCTCCCTCATGAGGAAAGGCTGCTGGAGCCTGGTCTCTTCACCTTGGAGGAGACTGAGGAATTATCTCATTAATGTTCATAAATATGGGAATGTTGAGTGTAAGGAGGATGGAGCCAGGCTCTGCTCAGGGGTGTCCAGTGATAAGACAAAGGGCAGTGGGAGCAAGTTGGAGCAGAAGAGGTTCCATCAAAATACAATGAAAAATCTTTTATGATGAGGGTGACAGAGCCCTGGAACCTCAGGCTGCCCAGAGAGGTTGTAGAGTCTCCTGCTCTGGAGAGGTTCAAAACCCACCTGATGACCTGCTGTAGGCAATCCTGCTCTGGTAGGGGGGCTTGGACTAGCTGATCTTTCTAGGTCCTTCCCAACTCCTCACATTCTGTGATTCTGTAATTAACCCAACTGTCCCAACCCACCCCCCAAACCCTGTCCCTGAGCTCCAGATGCCCACGACTGTGAAGCACAGCCAGGGATGGTGATTCAACCCCCTCCCTGGGCAACCTGTGCCAAGGCCTGAGGGCCCTTTCCAGGAAGTTTTTCCTCCTATCCAACCTAAACTCCCTCTGGTGCAGCTTGAGACCATTTCCTCTCACCCGATTTACTGACTTGTGAGATAACAAGAGATAAAAGTCTGTAAAGGCTCTAATGGTCAAATTATGCCACTACTTGTCCTTGAACCATTCCTGGCACAGGGGTTTGTGGCAGAACATTATCTGGGATGCCATCCCTCTGTTGGACTGTGGAGCTACTTCAGCAGCTTGTGAAGAAAAATATCCATTGGGAAAACAATGCTTATGGAGCAACACCAAGATGAGGAGCTCAGTTCCCTGCGATCTGCATGATAAGCAAAGCTGGAGAGTGGAACAGCAGCAGGGAAGATCTCCTTCTTGTGGTTCAGCTATGAGAGATACTTGTCAGGACTTTACTCCACACCTGTCATGGGGAATGCTCTCTCTTACCTCTGTGCTTTCCACCACTTTCAGGAACAAACCTTCATTAAGGAAATCTTAGTGTGAGGGCAGCAGCTATTGAAGTTCCTGTCATTCCAGATTTCTATCTTCTTTACTTCAGCTTTGCAAGGAGTCTACTCAGTCGTACAGGCAGTGTCATCACATCATGTCTCATGTTACACCAGAAGTGCCACCTAATTGCAGCTGTTCAGTATCTAATCTCTTACAGCCTTGTCTCCTTACAAAAAGCAGCCATTTTCCTCTGAATTTTCCACTTCACAAAGAAAATGCCAACACAGAGAAAAAGACCAAAGTAGCTAATTGTAAGGTAGGTGCCTTTCAGCCAGTGCTGTGGCTTTTGGAGCAATTCACAGGTCCATGTGTCAGACCAGAAAGCTTCCAGTTTAAAACTTTAGGGTATAATTGATTTAGTCTTAATTTCTTGAACTTTCAATGCTCTGGGCACTATGGAAAAGCAACAACAATCTGTGAAGGAAATAACGGCTGATAAAATCCAAAAGCAGCATCTCGATCAGGAGATAACACTGCACCTGCACAGCTCTGGAAAGACTATTTTGCAGGACAGTGGAATGCGGTTTAATCCTTAATGCATTGATATGTCAAACACACGGGGGCTCTCCACGCCTGACGGATTGCTGCTGGAATGGTTTCTCTCTACGTGCCATCTAATGATCCGGCAGTATTACAGAAGGTGAGCCTAATGAAGCAGATTCAGATGGAAAAGTATCATGCGATTTATGATAAACACGCAGCAGTTCTGTTCCAAAACGGTTCGTGGTTTCACTGTGCAGCTCCAAATGAGATGACCGACGTGTTCAGCAACACGACATCAATCATATGTCACAATCCTAACGAGGCAATCGCAGCTCAAGGAAACCTAAATCTGAGAATTTGTTATGCTGCACTGATGCTAAATCCCATCCTTTAAAGATAATCTAAATAACAAGGACTTTAAAATCTGAACTAGTAGAAGAAAAACAACCAGCAAACAGGAGTTTTTCCTCTATGAAGCAGAATTTAAAATGTTCTCCAGGGGCTGGATCCTGCAACCATCCACACTACTGTTCACTTCATAATGAGACTAATTACAAGAGTACAGGAAAAAAGGTGCTTTTAGCATTGGGCCTACATAAGGGATGTTCAAAAGAATCAGTGATAGAAGGACTAGGTGCATTCACAAATTCTGTATACTCCAGATGCCAGTATCATTTTTCTAACCCTCTGCCCTCAAATGGTGTCTGTAAAGAGTGTGAAAATGATCCCAATCTGAAATGCTTCATTTTGCATTATTAATTGTTGCTGTTTTATTGCATTTTCAAGGTGGTGGATTGAAATTGGTGTCACCAATTTCTCTTGAATGCTCTAATACTGTTTTGGCTACACATAGTATTGGAGTAGTTCAAAAATGAGGTCACTCATGTGTTCCATGTGTCCAAAGACCAGCACTTTCTCCTTTTACTTGCAGCAACACAGGTAAACCTTGGGGAAGTATTAAATGCAAACCTTTTTTTGGATATCTTTACACAACAAAATCACACCCAGTTCTGGTCAGAAACAAGTGTAAGAAACCGAGCACCAACAGTACAACAGTAAGAGGAATCAGCAATGTTGCTGTGACTAAACTAGTAGGGATCTAACAAATGTTACTTTGAACCTTGCCGCACAAAAGTTCCTTGCCAAAATGCTATGACATAACACTAACATAAAAATGCTTCTACGTATTCACAGCTCTGTGGAAATGCTGCTTTACTCACACAAAACTGCATTACTAAGGCAAATACTAATTCAGCATGAATGAGTATTCCTAGTGAAGGCTGCCACATGGACCTCTAACACTTCACTATGTGTCCCCTATAAAGGTGATCCAGATGTGCTTCTGGATGTTATTCGCAGACAAATTACAATTCTTTGTTTAGTTACATTCAGAAAACACAATGCTGGATTTTTTAGTCCCCTCTACTATCAATTCTAAACATCTTCCAATGCTGCAATCCTTTCTGTACTTCGCAGAAAGCATTGCTGCAAATTGTTTCCTCGCTAAAACTGCCAAAGGTTCGTTTGTCTACAGAGACAGGACAGGGCTCCCTGTATCATGGCAGGAATAGGAATGGGAAAGCACAAAGGAAAATACCCCAAAACCCTGGAAGTGCAGGTGCTTGCCATTGCAGGTCCTTTTGTGTAACATATTCCTGCAAAAGGATAAGCTGAACCAGACCCCTGAATGCTACTCCCAACATCCAACACAGTTGAGTGAAAATTTTCCAGTTAATTGAATTTTGCAGTATCAGGATCACTGGGGGGACCACCCAGGCCTCTGCCTGTCATCCTTTGAGGAGCCTGAAGCTGGGTCTGTCACTCTGCTTCATAAGTAAAACAGAGTGAGCGTGACCACGTATGAAAGGGGTGCAAGTCTGACATGACAGGCAAGTAACTGTGAGGTTTCTAGAAAACTACTGTCCCATAAAGCTGGCAAAGAACCATCCCCCTGTGCAAACCCATGAGGCACAATTCTGTTGAGAGACTGCAAAAATGTCTATAAACAGCTGTAGTTATCTTTCTTCAATCCATTTCCAATTACAGTTGCTCTTCAGATCACATAGCATTCCAATGAGACCTCTGTCCCTAACATCAGATGCATGATAAATACTTCCTACTGAAATTCATGCCAAGATTTCAATGTCTTCATAAATGGGAGTTGTAAAGCACTGGAGAGATCATTACACAGAATCATAGAATCATCAGGATCGGAAAAAACTTCCAAGATCATCAAGTCCAACTGTCTGCTCTGCAACCTCCAACCACTAAAACATCTCCTGAAACACAATGTCTACTCATTTTGTTTTAACCCCTGCAGGCACAGGACCTCCATCCCCTCCCTGGGCAGCCTGTTTCAAGGCCTTGCCATATTTCAAACACACTTTCATAATTTAATACAATGCCATCATGCAAATGGATGGTATCAGGGAGAAGGAAGAGGATGGGACCACCTCCAGCTCAGTTACTATGGGCCATCTCTCCTTTCAAGTCCAGTTGGCACAGAGAACGTCACAGCTTGCGGGTGCAAGTCACCACTGGCTTCAGCTCATCTGTGGCACAACACAGTTGACTAATTAATTTTTTAAACTATTTGAGATGTGACACTTTCTATAGGGCACTGCATACAGATTAGCACTGCAATAATCACAAAGCTTTTGTAGCCTCAAATTTGTCTTCTTCCACTGAAGTTTCCTTTAATGTGCAAATGAACGATGCCACTACGCATCTGGAAATAAACAGGCTCATTACGGTCAGGACTTGTCAGAGACACAGGAATTCAGAATTCCATTAACAGAGTACAGTGAGCTGACAGATAAAGACTGGGTAAAGAAAAGCTCCAGAACCAGCCGCCTGCCATCACAGCCAGATGCAGTCACATCCATTCCAAAGTGCTGTTCGGGACATCTTCTGCTCTTCAAATGCTTCTGCATTGCAGATATCTTCCCAAATTGCAAGGGCTTTCTTGGCCCAGTTCTAAAGACAGAATGGGTTTGTCAGAGGAGCAAAGGGAACATGGAATTGTCTCAAACATTGAAAGCCAACAAGAGCTGAGAGCTGGGATCAGAGGAGATTGCCCCCCCAATAGAAAACAAAGATAAAAGGAAACAGGCAAGTGAGCTGGCTGAAGTCCTCAAACCCCTGAAAATAACTGGTGAATAAAGGGAAACATCCTAATTAATTGATTTTTTAAAAAGAAATAACTTTTTTTTTTTCTTTACATTCCTTTCAGTTTCTGAGATCTACTAAATCAGTGTGTCTGGAGTCACTTCAGACAGCACACGCCACACTTCAACAAGATGCAGAATCCCAGAATAAGGCAGCTCATCCAGCCCAGCCCATGACCTAACATCACCACAGCAGCCAGACCAGGGCACTAAGGGCTACAGCCAGGCTGTCCTTAAACACCTTCAGGTATGGGGCAGCCTGTTCCGATGTCTGATCACCCTTTCCTTGAGGAGCAGCACATGCTGTGTCACAAAAAGGGTTTCCCAGAAGCTGTTGGCAGTAAACAAGTAGATTCCTAATAGGTGCCCTAGTGCACAAACAGTTAAACTATATGGTTTCCTCTGCAGAGAGATGATCCTTTAGAAGAATTTACAAGGACTGGTGTTAAATTTGTCATCCATCAGGGAATGCACACAGGATATTTTAAATCAACATCTATATATAATGTTTCCAAGAATAATTAAGGCATGATATTTTAAAAACAAATTTCACACATCTTCCCGACAAACTGTGGACTTCTGGTGTTAATTTTAGCAGTTTCCATTGGATTTGGTTCTGCTGGAAATGTAAGGGGAAATCTACAGTAATCAGGATGTGACATTCATTAACACTTTCACAAAATACCCGCTGGATTTGCATAAAGATCCATTGGTGAATCTTTAATATGAGATTTCCCTTGGTTTTACTCCACATTCAGCTCCACTTGTCCTCTCCCCTCTGTCCCCAGTGAGAGCTGCTGTAAACAGTTCATACAAAGCTCAACAAAAGTTCATACTGAATGATCAAAATATACACAGAATTACCCAAAAGCTTATGTTATCACATAGATGATTTTGCAAATTGTAGTTATTTTCCAATTACTCTGTAAGAGAGATAAATACGGATTGTATACAAGGGCAGCACCATATATGATACTGCCAGCGTCACATAATATGACAATGAAAAGGTGAATCTGGGCCACCTAAATCTTATTTGACTAGTAGAATGGGATTCTCTGGAGTCAATATGTACTATATATTTTTAGCTATATGGTACCTATTTCACTACATCAACATATGCCATCAGAGCAGACATTGTAATACATAATGGAATGCTCACAATGAAAAATATCCTGGGTTGTCTCTTTTGAGCTGCAATAAATCCTCATTGAAGCTCAACATTCTACTTATAAAAATGCTTTTTTGGTTAACTTTGGTTTTAAGCAGAATTCTTCTATAAGCATGGCTGCTATGCTGAGCTTGGCATTAAGAGATACATTTTATTTGAAGTTGATTCAGAATAAAAAGTTGAAGCACAATGAAATTCTTTCCTATGTTGGAAATTCCTGTAAATAGCCATAAACAGCACGTAATTCCTGGTATGTTCTAATGAAAGCCATGCATTTGTGTATAGGATAAGCTTTGAAGTGATTTCTACAATATATATATAACTGAACAGATGTACCAGACAATTTATTACTTCACTTGCTTTCAATAAAATTATTGACGGAGTCTTATTTCATTGCTCCTGCTCAACAGATCTGATATCACACTAGCACATGAAACAAATTTCTGAAGGAAATTACAACCTGAGTAGGTACAAGGGCTAGAAGCCACTGTTGTATTTTTACTTCTGCTTAAGCTCTGAGACTCAGGTCATCTTTATGTTCTGTTCATTCCTGAGGAGGAATAAAAATGCACAGATGGATTTCTGTGATGTGTGGGTTCCTTTAGAAGATAAATTAGAACATCACAAGTCTGGGAGTCTGCATTATCTGAGCTACTCTAAATTGTACTGAGGTCACTCAAAGTGTAGATATCTATAATTCGTGAAGTTTTCTCTCTGACGACTTCTTCTTCGGGTTTTCATTAACAAAAAGCAGCCAACCTGATCTATTGTTTTTTTTCTCTCTAAGTGAAGTGTTTCAGGAAGTGATGTTTCTCATTCCAGTCTTTACTATTTTCAACTGACCGCAAAGCAACAGTCGTTTTCAGTCAGTAAAAACTCAACAGATTTTCTTCTAACCCTGATTTGTAAGCCTTACCAGCACAATACTGTTTGTATAAAATCCCTACAACATGTTTGAGATCATTTCATTTTTCACCATAGCAATCGCACCCCCTATGCCATCCCTTCAGTAATTCTCCTTGAAAGAGTAGAGCACTCTCGCATTTACTGGTTGCTGTTGCAGACTGGCTTAAGGAGAAGGAACATGGGTCCCTAGAAATGTTGCACAATCTAGGCTTTGATGATAAACATGAAGGTATAGTTACGAAACAGGCAGTTAAGTATAAGGAGGTAAACAGTTAAGTTGTAGGTTTTAGATCCTTGGCATAAGTCCGGTTGTCAGCGGGGTCAGGGCCCGACCTGGATACCAGCCAGCAGGATTGGCACCTGAGCGGAAGTAAAACCTGGACGTGAGAGGAAGTTAACCCTCGCTGAAGCCGCAAGCAGGAGGGGTATGAGAAGATGACCTCTCAGGCTGTGGCCAGTGATATGAGGACACCTTTACATTGTAACCAGTAGAATAAGGACAAGTGTCAAAGGTCTTCTATAAAAGCCGCTGTAGTGCGCTAATAAAGTTGAACTTGCTTTATCACTCACATTGAGTTGGCCTGCATGTTCCACACCAGGAATTTCTCCCACAGGTTGCAAGACTGCCCATGTTCTACTCAAAATTGTAGTAAAAAAGAAGTATTAGTCAAGAGGAAGAGCAGGTTTCACAGTGCACTGAGCATCCTGATATCCTTAAATGTGAACTACCTAGCCTGGTGACTGAGTTGATGACTATGACTGGACAACCACTGTGCAAATAGTCTGCTCGAAAATAAACAGTCTTCACTGTTATGTCACTAATTCAGATGGCAGGGTAATTCATGAATCTTCTGTTCACAGGATGGCTCAGAGCTGTCACAGATTGTTCACTCAAGTCATCCCATGTTATATTTCTCATTTCTCCACCTCTTAGATCAAAACATATGTGTGGTGCCCTGTCCTCTGGAAGGAGGCAAGGCAAAGCTTAGCTGATCTGCCCTGCACCAGGTCAGAGATGGCTGACTGCCAACTGGGTGAACAATTAATTCCACAATGGAAAAGTAGGACAAGGGAGAGGACACTGTGCTTCATCACTGCTGCCTGGGAACATCAGACATGGGTCAAGGGGACAGAGCACCCACTACTTCACATCCTCCCATACACTAACTCAGTAATAACTGCATCAATAGAATATATTTCTATGACTGTGTAAATATACGACCATCTAAATCTCACCATTTACATGGTGATCTTTTGGTGCTCACTCCTGGCACCTGTGGCAACTGCATCTGTAGCACTGAGGAAGGTGTCAGCAGACAACACTCTCAAATTGGGTGCCACAAATTCAGCCTTGAGAAATATGAACCAGCAAGAAATTTCTTAAACTCCAGACAATATGGGAAAAGAGACCAAATACTTTGAGGGTGGCACAGACACAAAGCTGGCCTATACAGAATGAGACTGGGAAATACATGTTGGCAGGTAGATGAAGAATGATCCTCAGTGCAGGCAGCTGCCAGGATCCTCTTAGGACTAAGTGTTAAGTCTAGTGCTAGATCTAATAAGACTAAGTCTTCCTGCATGAATTAAATATACATTTCTTGGGTATAATCATGGACATCAAGTCTAGGAATCCCACACACTCTCAGAGAACAAAAAGACTCTTTACTTGTACTGTGAGAGCTCTTTAACCTCATAATGGAATAAAGATACAGGTCCATCGTGGTGGGTGTGACATAGAAACCTGAACTCCTCTTGCACCTAGTATTTTAGCAGTACTGGTCACTGGAGAACAGTAAAGTTTGTGTTAATACAGAGAAGGAGGAGAGCTTACCCTCTGAACTACCCAGCATAGAAAACACTGCTTCCAAGAGCCAGAGCCTGGCTGTTTCTGCTCAACCTAGCCCATGGGTCCAAAGAAGGCACTAAAGGAAAGATATTCTTCCAAAAGAGGAAACACTGAATTACACTTCCATCACAGTATTGTGCTTGTGACCCTGCTCCAGATAGTAACTCCTACCAGAAATGCTTTTCCAGAGAGACCAGAGTTTGTTTTAAAAACACATGAAAAGCCAGCACTATCATTTCTTGCAGGTATCACTCTTTCTATTGTTCCTAGTGTGTTTTGAGGTTCAGAAAAATTTCACAGCCTGTGCTCCCCTCCACTTCAAGAAAACCTGTGATCCCATGCTGCAGAAGATAAACTGGAATGCTGTAAAAACAGTTAACTGCAAATTGTGGCCGGAAAAGAAAATGACATGCACACTTTGAACAACAGAGAAGGAAAAGAGTGAAAACTCAGGAGACAAGTCAGGGCAACATATTCCACACTGACTTCAACTGAGTAAAGTTAATTGGTGGATATAAAATTGTGAATGAAAGCTGCAGACATCGTAAAACTGCAAGTCAACTTTCTATCATATTGTAATACAATATTACTCAAGTATGTTGCATGTCACTGTAACGGAAAGTTAGTAAGAATGAACAGAGAGATTGGGAAGATTACCCTTATGTGTGTAATGTATTTGTACATGTGTGATCATTGTATCCAGCCCCCCCAATCATCTTATCTCCTCTGTGCTGGGCTCCATCCAGTAGTTTCCTGTCATTCTTGAACTGGGGAGCCCAGAACTGGACTCAGAACTCCAGATGTGGCCTCACCAGGGCAGAGCAGAGGAAGAGAACCTCCCTTGACCTTCTGGCCACAGTCTTATGAATGCATCTAAAGAGACCATTGAAGAAGTAATTCCCTGCAAACCTTTTCTTTGCTTTCCCATATAGAAACCAAGACATTTTTATTTATCTGAGGCAGTATCAATTAGTGAAGCAGATAGAAAAGATGTAAAGATAGTTTGTTGGGACTTCAGTAAATAGGATTAATTTGGAGGTAACTTGATGTGAGTACTGAAATGGGTTTCTAGTGTGGTTTTTAGGGGTGAACCTGTAAATAGAAAATCAGTCAGACTCCAGACATCCTTCACTGCCCTAGATAGGTGAATGGATCAAGAACCAAAGGTAAAAAGACACAGCACTAGGGTAGTGAGGTGAGGACAGGTGGAGAGAACCACATAATAAAAAGAGAGCAGTTACCCAGAAGTCTATTGCTGGGCTTGAGTTAATGTAGCAGCAAGAACAAACTGGGAAGAGCGAGATGGAAAAGTAAACAGTTACCAGTCTATGCACTACATTACAGTGTTCAGGTTACTCGCTCTCCCCTGAACATCTGCTGCTTTGAATAAACATTGAATATACATTTCTATACACACACATATTTAATATCCTCAAGAGACAGGCAAGTGTTTTGATCATGAGTATTCTGGAAAACACAAAAGCCACAGAGGTTTATTTGAATAACAATGTCCAAAGCAGTCCAAAGACAGTCACATTTTCTACAGAAGTTGTTTAGGTGGGTTGCTTAAAGAGAGGTTGGAAAGCTCTGACTACCAAAGCTTTGACAATAAGGTGGCACTGTCTTTTAATAAGACGGAGTTAATTTAGAAAAGATAAGACAATTTCCTGCATTCTTGTGAGTCATCACACATCATTAGGTCTTTTTTGTATTAGGCTAAGAACTCTGGGTTTTGGATGATTTCACTAATTAAACTTGAAAGCAGAGTGGAATGATTTTTGGACCACTACTCCACTTAAAGATTCATCTAGTTTTATTAACATGCACATCTAGAGAAAAAGAGTTGGCCATCATATCAGCTCTGCTCTGGCAGTTTTATTACAGCCACTCTAACACCGTTAGTGACTTGAGCTGCTCCTCACAATACAAATGTCTTCCTCGTACAAGTGCCACTCCTACAATGTAGGATTCTAAACATATCCCCCTCATGCTCCATCTGCATCCTTAGAAGATTTAGGATATTTTAAGGAAAGAGTATGTTCCGTATTTATGGCTGCTCACATTTATAATTACACATCACCCCAAGCGAATAAGCGGCATGAGCACTGTTTCCTAACCTGGAAAGCCATGCAGTCTTTCCTGAAATTGTAGAATTAATACTGTCATTACAAAAGCGTGAAACAACAGGGGTAATTACAACCCATCATTATCTTGAATCCTGGCATGAAACCTGAAATGAAATTAAATCTTACCTAAATGCCAAAATCAAGGAAAAGAAAAACACCACCAAAGACAACTAGATTCTCTGTCCCACTTTTTCCGCTATTTTTTTTTGTGCAGCTACAGAACAGAAAGACAAAAAAGGTCTCTGAGCAATTGTATCAGAATGACCTGGAACAGCAAGTGGCTGGCATGTGAATGAAGGGAAACTTCGTTCCATTAAAGACATAAAAAAATAGAGCTTTCTAAATCCACTCCAAATCTAGATCTGAGAGCTGTGAGAATACAGTGAGATTTCAGCCTCTTGGTAAATCATACAGCACAGACCGATCCAAATCAATAGGGTTACACGAAAGGCAGTAATTCATACTGTATTTGTGGAGATGTGAAATCCTTTGCAAGGGCACAGCTCAATAACAACTGCCCATCCACATGTGAGCCAAGGTGGCTGCATACCTGCACTACCAACTGCAAGCATCATTTAGGAATTTTGTGAGAAAGGAAAAGGTTTCTCAGCTGGGAACTTGACCACAGAAGGGAAGAAATCAGCTACAAAGAAGAATCATAGAATTATAGCATTGAAAGGGACCTCCAAAGGTCATCTAGTCCCCCCTGCAACAAGCAGGGAACTGATTGGTTTGTCTTGCAAAATGGGACGGGGTGTTGGTTCTCTTGAAATCTCCCATCACTTGCTCATTAGAAAACCGATGCACTGTTCTATGCATCTTTCCACACAGCTTTTCTGGAGCCACAACGAAGCAGCTCATCTAGCAGGGAGCAATGCAAAAACATTGGAAATTAAGATTTCCCAGGAAAGGTGCTTTCATTTGGTGCCAATTCTAGTACATCAATCTCCAAGTAAGAAACTCAGTAACATTAATGCAGTTGGAATTGACTCCATCAAACAAAAAGACATGTCTTCAATCCAGAGTCACTGTCAGGCCAAGAAAATGGGAGAACATCTGGAATCACAGTGTGAGTCACAGTGTAAGTGGCCATTGAACTACCTGGGAAGTCAAATGGTATCACCAGACAGTTATTGAGCTGGCAAGGAAAGAGTTCAAAAAGAATTGCTTAAGACAGAAAACCATGGAGCTGAGTACAAGGATTTGAGGGGACTAAACAAAATCAGAATATAGACTCAAGGGCCAAATACAGGTTCCCTTCCTAATCCCGAAAACAATAGCACAAAAAAAGTATAATCACAATGGTCCAACTACCTGGCACGCACTGTTCACTGTGATTCAATCATTTCACTCGCCTTTCAAGATCCTTACACTGCACGTAGCATGACTTTGGATGATAGAAATCTCTACATCAAAAGCATCTTACTACATTTATCACATGGTCCTAGTGAAACCTATTAAAAGTAAACCTTCAGGTTCCTTGGCCAACATGAGGCAAACGGCCTTTAAAATTTGCTTTCTAATAGCTTAGAGAACCTGCCCTAGAAGCAGGGAGGGAGAACACATCTAATAGCAGACGTCTCTTATGATCTGAGAGATGCTGATGATAAAATCCTCTTCCTGCCTGTACCACTAAAATTTAAAAAAGCTGCTGCAGGAGGTGAACTCTCCCTCAATACACTAAAAATGAAATTTCGGTACCAAATTCCATCAGCGGTTCCGTACAGATGCAGCCCTACTCTTCAGCAGAGCTCTTCTACTGCTACTTACTCTAGGCCTTACAGTAAGTGAAATACAAATCTCTAACTGCTGTTGATACAAATTTCTCAGACACTTATAACCAAATTATCCACTAGAGAGCACAGCAACATTTTCAAACACACTCTGCTGATGTCTGCGAGTGCTACATGAGGTCTTGGTGGCACTCGGTGCCACTCATCCATACCAGCAATATGCTAAACAATATGTCGTGCAAAAAGGAGATAAGGAATGTCCTTAATACGATGCTTGAAGGAAAAAAGGTCAACAGACCATGAACTTTTAATGAACAAATTTCAACCATTTATAGCCTGCTCTGCAGTTCCCAGACATGCTTGAAGCAAAAAACCTTCTTTTGCATTATATAAATTGAGGTGTGTGTATATAAAACACAATGTGAGAAAATACATTCTTCATTCTTACAGGAGAAACTCACAGGTGTGTTCTTATCGGTAGGCAGGGTAAGAACTGGTTTTCTTCCTGTTCTGCAATATGTTCTCGTGATGTCATGACATTTTTACTTCCCATTCAAGAAATCCCTTATCAGCATTTCTCATTTTATACAGGAGTGGGCAACCTGTAAAACTAATCTGAAATTTAAAAATTCTTACAAGTAATGACTTTGCTTTATTTATTTTTATTTCTTTTCTATTTATTTCCTTTTTTTTTCTGTTGCACAGAATGAAAGGAGTGTAACACATATACAAAGACTTACTCATAAAAAGGAGTATAAAATACTTGATTAACTGCCGTATTGCCACATGCCCTCATCAATACATTGATTAAGGGGGCCTCAGCACCCACAGATCTGAGTGAGGGCATCTCAGTGCCACAGACAGGCCAACCAACTCTGCCTCAGAGCTTTGCTAAATCTATTCTTCTTCCAGTCATGGAATCATTTTGGTTGGAAAAGACCTTAAGGTCATCAAGTCAACTGTTCTCCTAGCACTGTCAGGTCCCACGAACCCCTGTCTCTCATACCTCATCTCCACAGTTTTTCAATCCCTCCAGGGATAGAGACATCACCAATGCCCTGGACAGCCTTGGACAGGGCTTTATAACCCTTTCAGCAAAGAAACTGTCACTCACAGCCAACCTTCCCTTGCACAATTTGAGATTGTTCTTTCTCATCCTGTCACTTGCTGCTTGGGAGAACAGACCAGCTTGCACCTCACTACAACATCCTTTCAGGGCATTAGAGAGGGCAAGAGGGTCTCCCCTCAGCCTCCTCTTCTCCATGCTAAACTCCCCCAGTTCCCTCAGCAGCTCCTCGGAGAACTTGTTCTTCTCCCCTTCCCTGTCTCCTAAACCAAAGCAATCATTCAAGTAAAAAGAATCATAGGGCATCTTGCATTCCCACAAAAATAGACAACTTGGCACATTTTGTCCACGCATCAGTGAAATTCCGCAAGCCACAGGTAAGAGAAGGCTGGTTCTAATCATGATCAGTTTCTGTTTTATTAATGAGAGAAGAAGAGGTTTATAAATATTTCTCATTTATCTTAGCCTCATGCTCAAAATTAATGAAATTAGAAAACTGACCCCTACTAGAGAATAAAAGGAGCAAGTGGTGGGAAAACACAGGAATGACAAGAAGCTGTTGGAGCAGGTCCAGAGGAGGCCACAGAAATGCTCAGATGGCTGGAATCCTTCTGCTGTGAAGACAAGCTGAGAGGATTGGGGTGGTCAGCCTGAAGAGAAGGTTCCAAGAGGACTTTCTAGTGACCTTCCAGTCCCTGGAAGGGGCTGTCAGAAGGCTGTGGAAGACTGTTCATAAGGGCAGGGAACAATAGGATGAGGGGTCATGGTTTGAAGCTGGAAAACGGCAGAGTGAGGCTGGACAGGAGGAGGAAGTTTTTGAATCTGAGGGTGGTGGATCCTTGGAACAGGTTTCCCAGGGAGGGAGTTGAGGCCTCATCGCTGGAAATATTCAAAGTCAGGCTGGATGGTGCTCTAGGCAACCTGATCTAGTTGAGGATGTCCCTTCTCACTACAGGGGGTTAAATTAGATGACCATTGGAAGTCTCTTCCAACCCTAAGGTTCTAAAATTTCCTATTTTAGGGATTGCAAACAGCAAATCAGTTGTGAGGATGTCAAATCACTTGACAGTCATGGATTGCAAAGAAAGAGAACATGGAGCAAAGAGGAGAAAATCCAAGTTCAAAAAAAAGGGATAAGCACATCAAACAATAAAGTTGCTTCCTGAGTATGAAAGCAAACCTGGATTTCCATATCTCAAATTAACAGGGCATTAAAACATCATAAAATAGAGATTACCTAAGTGCCAAATGCAATAGAAGCTCCCAGAGCCAGATTTTTGGGCTTTGTTTTTCAACAGTAAGAATTAAAATTTAATACCTCTGATGTTAAGTGGCTTTAATGAAAATATTCCCACAACATTAGAATCATGCTCAAGTACTAGAAGAAATCAAATCATTAAATTGAAAGTCTTTTATGTAGATAGCATCATGTTTCAGAGTTAAGGTATTCTGGTCAAAATACCTATCTGTACTGACTTATCCATAAAGTCACAGACAACACTAAAACATAGTTGTTCTGGAATGTTTTCGGTTTCAAATCACCACTACTGCAAGATTCCTTTCAGCTAGTAATAATGTGCTTATGCAGTTGGGAAAAACACCACAGTAATAGGAGCAAGAAATACAAATGAGGAAGTTTGATCAGTGTAGCCTTCCATTATGAACAACTTGTGGTACAAGTAGGTGAGAAATTACCAAATTCTCCTTTGCACTGACAAATACCTTCTTGTGTTGATGGACACACAGGCTGGGGACTGACTTGCTAAGAGCAGTGTAGAAAAAAGGGACCTGGTAGCCAGCAAGATAACCACGTGCAAGAAATGAGCCCTGGTGGCCAAGATGACCAATGGAATCCTGGAATGGATTTGAAGGGGGGTGGTTAGTAGATCCAGAGGGGTTCTTCCCCCCCTCTGCTCTGCCCTGGTGAGACCATATCTGGGATATTGTGTCCAGTTCTGGGCCCCTCAGTTCCAGAAGGACACAGAACTACTGTAGGGTGTTCAGCGTAGAGCAACAAAGTTGATGAAGGGAGGGGAGCATCTCCCTGATGAGAAAAGACTAAGGGAGCTGGGTGTCTTTAGCTTGCAAAAAAAAAGGAGACTGAGTAGTGACCTTATTAATATGGAAAGAGTGGGTGTTAGGAGGAAGGAGCAAGGCTCTGCTCAGTGGCACCCAATTGTAGGACAAGGGGCAATGGGTGTCAGCTGGAACAGAGGAGGTTCCACATAAATATGAGAAGAAACTTCTTCATGGTGAGGGTGACAGAGCACTGGAAGGGGCGCCCAGGGAAGTTGCATAGTCTCCTTCTCTAGAGACGTTTAAAACCTGCCTGGACACATTTCTGTGTGACTTGATCTGGGTGACTGCTTTAGCAGGGGGACTGGACTGGATGATCTTTCAAGGTTCCTTCCAATCCCTAACAGTCTGTGATTCCTTTTTCTTCTGCCTTTCAAATCATGCTAATAGCATTTTCTTAGTCAGAGATGGAAGGTACAGGGGTGGTATCTAAATGGTGGATTATTTAATAACATACTGCAAAATAGATCTAGAAAATAGCTGAAGCAGCCAGACCCAGCTTGGAGAGGAGGTTAGTGATTTAGGCAAAAATACGCATCTCCTTAATTGAAAAGGTTGAGCCTTCTACTCACTTCTGATCACCAGGTAAAACAGTTCTTTGCAGCTTGAGGTGTCCAGATCTCAGAAGCAAAACTTCTTTGAAGGAGGGCAAAATTTACCAGTTGGAGCCCAAATGCTGACCCTGTGGTTATTAGAGCTCATTCACCTGTGTGGTTTCCCAAAGTGCTTTGGTTCTGCAATTGTTTAATGTCCTGCTGGGAAAATAATAGGTTCTATATCTATGTGTGTATGGTTTTAATTCATCTAGGGAAGAAAATCTTCTGTAGGTGCAAAGGCTTACATGAAACATATGCTTTTAATAAAGCATTTTAGGGCAGAAGGAGTGATACTGACTTTCCATCTCAGTAGGAAATCAGCTCATGCTGGAAAAAAATTGTTCTAATGTGACCAAAGCTGAAGCTGATGGGGTCTAAGACTCATGTGTATAGTGTCTTGGACATCTTTAAATAATTTTTATATAGAAAAAGGTATTAAATTAAATATCAGGAGGAAATTGTTTACAGTGAGGGGGGTGAGACAGTGGAACAGGTTACCCAGGGAAGTTGTGGCTGCTCCATCCCTGGAAGTGTTCAAGGCCAGGCTGGATAGGGCTACAGGCAACCTGATCTGGCAAAAGCTGTGGCTGCCTATGGCAAGGGATTGGCACTGGATGAGTTCTGAGGTCCCTTCCAGCCCAGCACAGTCTATGTAAGCAATGAAACAGAGACACTACTACTACCACAGAGAGCAGCTACACATTCAAAATAAAATGTGAGCTTTACAGACCAAAGCCTGTGAGCATTATGAGTCACTCCACAGAACTTGAGAGTGGCTGAATCTAGGACTGATGCAGTGCTTACAAACACTGTAAAATAGCTCTTAAGTAGAATATTTTATTTATCATTTAACATGGGTTAAAAAATGGCTGGACAGATAGAGTGATGGTGAATGGAATTAAAGACAGTTGGCAACTGGTCACAAGTGATGTTCCCCAGAGTTCAGTACTGGGACCACTCCTTTTAGTTATCTTTATTCATGATTTGGACAAGGGGATTGAATGCATACTCAGTAAGTTTGCAGATGACACCAAGCTGGGTAGGTGTTTTGATCTGCTTGAGGGTAGAGAGGCCCTACAGAGAATTCTAGACAGGCAGGATTGATGGGTTGAGGCCAATTGAATAAGCTTCAACAAGACCAAGTCCTGCAGTTGGGTCACTGCAACCCAGTGCAACATTACAGGCCTCGGGAGAGTAGCTGGAAAGCTGCTTGACAGAGACCTGGTAGTACCGATTGATTATGGGCTAAAGATGAGGCAGCAGAGTGCTCACATGTCCAAGAAGACCAACAGCATGCGGCCTTAAATCAGCACTAGTGTGGCCAGCAGGAGATGGGAAGTGATTGTCCCCCTACACTGAGCACTGGTGAGGCATCATCTTGAGCACTGGGTTCAGTTTTGGGCACCTCAATACGAGGACACTGAGGGGCTGAAATGGGTCCAGAGAAGGTGAACAAGGTTAAGGAAGGGTCTGGAGAACAAACCTTGTGAGGAGCAGCTGAGGCTTGTTAGTCTGAAGAGGAGGAAGTGAAAAGAAGACCTTACCGCTTCTACAAGTACCTGAAAGGAGGGTGCAGAGAAGTAACAAGTGATGTAATGAAAGGAAACAGCTTCAAGTTGCACCAGGGGTTCGAGTTGGCCATGAGAAGGAACGTCTTGCTGGAAAGGGTCCTCAGGCCTCAGAACAGGCTGCCCAGGGAAGGGGTTGAACAGTCATGGAGATCAGGCGCTCAGGGCCAGGATTCAGCAGTGGTCTTGGGACAATTTGGTTCATGGTCTGACTCAATGATCCTGAACGTCTTTCCAACCTAAACAACTGTATGATTGCACACTCTCTGTTTAGCAAGGATCAGTAGTAGACTGGAAGCCTATTTCTGATGCAGAGTCTGAAAAACTGTTGGGTAGCTGTTCTCCATGAAGCTGGTGGCTCTGTGCCACATGGCTGCTCTGCAAGGCAGCGTGAGCCTTGCCTATCAAACACAATAAAGCAAATCAGGGTACTATCAATAGGACGGAAAATGACTCTTATTGTGAAATTCTGTGCCGACAATCCCAAGAGCTATAATTTATAAAACAAAAACTTTTGAACCTTGGAGGAACAAAGCAGCTATCTTAGCATCATCGCAGTTTTTAATAAGAAAGCTCAGCTCATCAATACACAAAAACTTCACAAAGAATGAATTGTAATGAGCCCCTTTGCAAGATCCAGATTATCCATCTCATTTTTTTTTTGGAATGGAAATTGGAGTCTCATTTTTTATGAAAGATCTAGAAACAATTTTTCTCTTAAGCTTTCTGCAAATGCTATTTTGCCTGAATGGCGAAAAGCACACGTATGAGCTCATTTAACAACATTAACACAACTATTTTTACACCAACGACACTAAAACTAAAAATATAACTAGCACTAAGGCTCTGGTTTTGGGTTGGGTTTTTTATCCTTTCTAGGCACCCAATCCAGTGATTCTTCACACATATTTTCTATAAAGCTTGACAGAAAATCTACAAACTCTGAACTGACTTATTTTTCACCGCTTAAATGCTTCTAATGAAGAACTCATGAGGAATTGAACTCTGTGTGTTCCAACACCATACCAGCAATTTTCCAAGCAGCACAATAAATAGTCTGAAAGCAATGGGATACCCAGCCAGCCCATACAAGCAGCCATGTAGTCCAAGACACTTAGTCTCTACTGTAATAGTAAGACAGTACTTTGCAAAGCAGAACAGAGAATGACACACTAGAAACCTGTTACTTACTACTGCTGTTTAAATTATGGCCCTACGTAGGATTTCAAAAGGCAGAACAAAACTCTGACCTTGTAAAAAATTGTCACCTTCCTTCAAACTGTTGAAAGTAGAGGTGGGAAAAAAGAAGGGGAGGAAAAGACAAAATGTATCTGGTGGATAAAAGCACCTACTCCCCAGTTAGCGTTGGTACAATAACTCTTCTCAAAGAGCAACATGAGAAGAAGTCATTTCATCGCTAGTTCTGATGAGGTGACTGGATATACAGATTCCATTAGCAGAGTCCATAGCTATGGAGTCCATTAATTTGTACTGGCAATAAGCTGTTGTTTGGCAGGGGTGATGCTAGTATTTCTTCAGCAAACAGCCCATCAGCTGAGCAGCTCACTGGGGAGGAATTGTTTCCCAGGATAACTAGGAGACGCCAATAGAAATGTTGTTAATATTTATTAGGAGGGTCAGTGGTGTACACAAAGGTACCTGAAGGATGCTCAGGGACAGGAAAACATCAGCAATGAGGTTTTCAGTTGAAATCCTATTACCAAATGTCACAAATAGGACAAGGGACCCATGAAATGTTGAGGTCATCACTTGAAGTCCTATTATTACATTCTCTTGGATGAGGTCCAGAATGGGGAGCAGAAAGGCAGCAAGGACATCATGCACCTGCCCGCTCAACAGTGGCCAGCGGCCCTATGGAGCCAGAAAAAAAAGCCAAGTGTGGGCCCCGGCTCACTGAGCTGTGAGGGAATCCAGCTGATTTGCAGGTCACTATGACAGGGCTGACAAATGCATGAGAGTCACGTGGCAACTGTGCTCCTGGCAGCTATGGAACTGGTCCCAAACCACTGTGCTTTTGTGAACCTCTTGCTTTCCTTTCCCTGCTTTAAAAAAACCTGCAAAGAACACTGAAATTTTGTTCTGTGACACTTCACTCTTCTGATCTAACCTGGTTTTCTTCTCTACCTTTTTCCTTCCTTTAATAGTACACTGTTAAAGAGTTCATCAATTCATTTACACTGCAAAGGACTGTCAAACAAACATTCTGTAGAGAGACAGCAGCAGGATACTGGATTTCTTCTTTGTTTGCCCAACGTGCCATGTTTGAGGCCACTGAAGCAGCACTGCTAATACGCAGAAGTAGTTTAACATTACTGAATTAATCCAATGTTGTCAGACAACACACAAAAAAAAGGTGTGCAACTGTTTCTTGGGTACAACAAATCAGATACCAGCTCATCAGTTCTAGTAAAGGTTGAGAAACTGGTCACTGGCCATGAAAATACATAATTTTAAGGTCTTAATTTATTTTCTTTATCTAGCTTTACTAGGTTTTTGGTGCTTTGCTGCAGCGTATCATGCCTCTACAAATCACAGTATCACTATGGCTGATCTATAATAACACAACTATCTGCAGTTTGTTCCATCTTTTGCATGAAGTCAGGAAACTCAATTACTAAGTGAGAAAAATATGGAAAAGCCAAAGCAATGATGTAGAGCTGCTTTCAGGGTGTCAGTGGGGCTGCTGTGCGAAGCTGAAGCACTTCAAGGATTTCCAAACTTTGAAGCAGCTCACATACAGCAGCACTGGACCAGCATCACAGAATCACAGAATGTCAGGGATTGGAAGGGGCCATCCATTGGATCATCCAGTCCAATCCCCCAGCCAGAGCAAGATCCCCTAGATACAGCTGCACAGGCACAGTCTATGTGGTTTTTAAATGTCTCCAGAGAAGAAGACTCCACAACATTTACTCTGACTTGATCAAGGACAGAGCACCCAAGTTTTATCTTTCTTTCCCTTTTTAAAATAATCTTAAATAATGCTGCTGCTGCCATTCAAACATGCACACTTTGAGGTCCTCCCCTCCTCAGAATGAGCTCCTGTGCTGACTTTTAAAATGTCAGCGCATCCAGAATCACCACAGAATCAACAAAAAACCCCAACACAACACATGCCTAGAACAGTGAAATAAACTGCAAAAAGAAACAGGTTTCGGTATTTAATGGAATGAATAATGAGTTAAAAATGATGTTTAAATTATGTTGAAGGTCATAGAAAAAGCCTCTGAAAAAGATAGTTAAACAGACATTAAAAGGAAGATTTAAATAGGTGATCTTTTAGTATTCTGGCAAAACCAGTCTGTCTTTCACTCTGTATTTAAATTAAAATACCACTCAGCGACTGACCTTTTTAACATGGCCTGAGGGAGCAGGGTATGATCTTGTTAGAGAAGAAGTGATATTAAAAGAGCAATACTATTAAAAAGCAGAAGGAGATGGAACCCGCAGATTAAAGTTTGTTTGCTTAGGAAGATTAACTTTTATGAAAAGGCTGTCCTTGCTGCTACAAGCAGAGAAACTGCTGCCATTACCTTTTTGTTAACTATTTTATGGACTGTTCACAAAGTCCTTCTAAACAACGAACCAAACCAGAAAAGTCAAATCCCAGGTTTGCTGAAAATTCAGCAGAAGTGCCCCTTCTATTCAGCATCCTCCTTGGAATCAGCAGTGACAGAGATGGACTTCCAAAGCGCCTTTCCTTGGACATCGTCAGAAACATTGTACCGCAGCCTAACACCCCAACTCTCACCTATTTTTCAAGAGAGATCAAAACCTAAATTTAACTGCAAGAATTCGGCATTCTGAAGAGTTCACAGAAAGTGATCTGAGACTGTAAGACATGCTGTGAAGACCTCAGGAGAGTTATGAGAGAACACGGACACAGCTCTTCATAACACTTCACCTGACTTTGCATCTCTGGTGTAAAAACACTCCTAGTCACTCTCCAAAAATCCCACTTTCCTTCATTTAAATTTAGACCTGGGAATGGCTAATGGTTAAAAACAGATAAGCATTTAACAGCTCAGCCTAATTACTGATTTATTCTTTTCAAGAACTTACAACAGAGGATGTGTCCTTGCAATTAGGGACAGCAGAGATCTGGGAGTAAGGTGTGCAAGACCTCCCTTTAGGGTTTTATGACCAGCATGGAGAAAAGCCAAGTTGGTCCCACACTCAGTATTCCCACTCCCTACCACTATGGCAGATGTGATCAACTGTCAACTAATTAAACCCTGTCACGAGGAAGTCACACACTTCACTGCTTGAAAATTAAGAAACAGGGGCTTTGTCACTAAATTTCCATGTGGATGTTAATCGATTAAAACATCACTGCTAGAATTGCTGGGAAATTCATATAAATTAGAAGCTTGGTAAAAAACCTAGAGGAGATTGTGTCCTTGACTTCACTGCACTCTCCTGGTCTATCAATTAGTACATTACTAATTAAACATAAAACATCAGAAGAACAAACTGCATTCAATGAACCAACCAAGACCTCACTTCACAAATATTTTAAAAATAAAGGTGCACAGGAAATTGCAGAAAAATACTCCATTCACACTGGTTTCATGTTAGAATATTGAACACACAAAGGTTTAAAAACTGAATCAAAAAAAGCTTTTTGGAACTCCTTTGGGTTGCAATATTCAGCTGTTGCCATAAGGACAGGATGAAGTATATGAACATATGAAATTCTACAATGTTCTGAGCAACACGATCGGTTGTCTGCTAATGATACTGAATTTGCTAACTGTGCTTGAAGATGAGGGCTATTGTAACAAAATCAGGATAAACTAGAAGCCCGGGTTCTTTTGCTGCAGGAATTTAAATTAGGCACAGCCTGTTAAAATCATATTTCTGGTTATATATTTCTGCTGCCTTGTGATAAAAAACCCTCAAAGTCACCAGCCAGGCTAGGAAGTGCGTTCCATGCACTCGAAACACAGCAGATGCACTCAAAATATTTTTCTTCTATTTTAATTTGTAGCTGGAAAGGTTTAAAATCATAAGCTATTTTTTAAGTTGTTTCAATGTTGAGCTCTATAATTAAATCAGTTTCTAGGAATTTATGCACATTATCTCATTTAACTTGATGGCTAATTTTTTTTCTTCACTAAAATTTTGGGAAAAAACTGTTCTGATGATGGGAAAGACATATACGTGTTTCCTTTTCAGAGCTCAGTACAGTTCTTCAGAGCAATTTTCTCTTAAAACTCCACAAAATGAGCCTCCTGAAGTGAGGTAAATACATCAAATTCATGGTGAGGTGGGACTTCCTGGATTTTGAATTCATTGCTGGGTTGCTAGAAATTCTAGTTCTATTACAGAATCCCAGAATGATTGAGGTTGGAAAAGCCCCCTGAGCTCAATCAGCCCAGCCCATGACCTAATGTCACCACATCAGCCAGACCAGGGCACTAAGGGCCACAGCCAGGCTGTCCTTCAACACCTCCAGGGATGGGGACTCCACCACTGCCCTGGGCAGTCCATTCCAGGCTCTGATCACCCTTTCTGTGAGGAAGGACTTCCTAACATCCAACCTAACCCTCCTCTGGCAGCTTCAGGCCCTGCCCATTAACTTTCATTTCCATGTAAACCCAACTTCTAAATCATTGTATTAAATTCATTACGTTTGGATATAATTACTTTGATGTTGTGCCTTTCTGATAAAGCATGGAAAAGCCATGAGAAAGCAGGAGCTGTTTGTTCCTCAACGCATGAGCAACACTGTCTTCTGGTGATGCTCCCACAGCTCTTCAGAAGCAAATACTGCACAATGAATTGCAAAGGAGAAGGCAGAGGGGTGGGAAGGAAGGATCAGAGGCGAGGACAAGCCAGTGTAATTTGCAGGTATCTGAGAGGACGTTAGAACAATGACATGAATAAGGATAACAAAATGTTAACAGAAAAGCGCTGCCAGTAATGATACATTTAGATAAATGGCAAACGCACTTGTATGAACTCTATCATTACTGCTTCAATCACAGTCATACTTAAACTTTGGGGAGCTAATTTCATTTATAAATTCTGCTGCTGCACATCAATTATTACTCGCATTACTAAAGGTTAGGCGTAGAACTGCAGCGCTGGGGTGACTGATTGTCTGGCGTTAGCTCTAATAAGAAGAGAAGAGTTGCAAACCACTTTAAATGTCAAAAAAACTGCAACAATAATGGCCATAAGCACCAGTTATGTTCCTCTAATTCCTTTGACTTCCTGCTAATTCATGACTCCATCCTGCTGTTGCTCCACTGTCTAACTTATAAATACCGATGCCAAAGAGCATCCGTCTTCCCCACAGAGAGTTTTCAGAGTCTCTGCTGGGAGAATTATCTGATCCAAAGCCAGAGTTGTTCCCCTGAGTATAATATTTGCTGTTGGTCTATTAATTCAAGATCAGCCACATATTTTTTATTTGAAGAAATTAAAAGCAATCTTTTAAACACAGCACTTCAGTTTAAGAAACGGAGAAAAAACCCAGCATCAGCCTTCCAAGAGAGATTTCACAGTGCAGCTCCAGTTGTGAAGAGTGAAGGAGGTTAGAAAGATTTATCCAGTGATGCTGTAGGCATGGTGGGAGTTACTGCTCAATCATACAGTGCCCTGACCGGAGAACAGCCAGAGAGGCAGGAAGAGCCTCATGGATGTACAGGCTGAATACTAACTGCCTGTGACATCGGCTCGTCTCAAGCCTCTTGTAGCACTGCTGCTATCAGTGTTATATTTGTATAGTAGAATAACACGAAATATTGATTCTGGAGTGCTTATCAAGTGGACCTGCTCAAAATACTCTTCCCACGAAGTTCAGCACTGCTTCTCATACAGAACTGCTGATGTGTTTGTGCAGGGAGCTACTTGTTCTCTCACAGCACTTTGCATTCCTTCCCTGAGACACAGGCAGTAACTTTGCAAAATCTAGGGGCAGGGCAAGAAGATGCAAACAGTACTTTGTGAAATGTGAAGACTTGCACCTGTACCTGGGCTAGCCACCATGCAACTGCTTTCCAGTTCCAAATTAAAAATTGCAAAATATACTTGACTTTTTTTATTTACAAAGTCTTGTGGCCATTTTCTGGGTGACAATATGATCTGGATAAAAGCTGAGCTAATACACATGGGTAAGTTTGCACAGCTCTAGAACACATGCAGCTGTGTTAACAGCTGGGCTTGATGATCCGAAAGGTCTTTTCCAACCTAGACAATTCTATGTCTATTGCTGTACCCAGGACTGTAAACCACACTTCAGGAAGAGGGTTTTAGTGAAGAGTTAGTATAATGCTGTGAATATCTATGGTAATCTACTAATCATACTATGTGACAGCACAGTTACAGCTATATCAATTAATAAAAATAAGAAATCAACAGCACATTTTCCATGACACTGGATGAAGACATCTTCTTCCCCTCTACTTTTACTTGCCATTTTGGTCAAACACACCATTTTAATTCATTATTTACCCAATTTAAAATTGAGCGAATCACTGGATCACCGCTGTCCCAGAATTGGTATTTAGGCAGTTCATACCCTAGTCAAGAGTGGGGATTACCTTTGAGTTTCAAACGTCTCCAGAGAAGGAAACTCCACAACCCACCCTGAGCAGCCCCCTCCAGCGCCTCATCTCCCTCCCTACGAAGAAGATATAGAATCGGTCAGGGTTGGAAGGGACCACAGGATCACCCAGTTCCAACCCCCCTGCCATGGGCAGGGACACCCCACCCTAGAGCAGGCTGGCCAGAGCCTCATCCAGCCCAGCCTTAAACACCTCCAGGGATGGAGCCCCAACCACCTCCCTGGGCAGCTCATTCCAGGCTCTCACCACTCGCTCACAGTAAAGAACTTCCCCCTCACATCAAGTCTAAATCTCCCCATCTCCAGCTTTGCTCCATTCCCCCTAGTCCTGTAGCTACCTGAGATCCTAAAAAGCCCCTCCCCAGCTTTTTTGTAGCCCCCTTCAGATACTGGAAGGCCACAATAAGGTCACCTCAGAACCTCCTCTTCTCCAGACTGAACAGCCCCAACTCCCTCAGTCTGGCCTCACAGGAGAGGTGCTCCAGCCCACTGATCATCCTCATGGGCTACTGCCCAGCATGTATCTGTGCTTAGTACTGCCTTGCCCCAGATGCAGGACCTTACACTTGGTCTTGTTAAACCCCATGAGGTTGGCTTGTGTCCACCTCTCCAGCCTGTCCAAGTCCCTCTGGATGGCATCCCTAGCCTTCAGCGTGTCTGCTGTACCACACAGCTTGGTGTCGTCAGCAAACTTGCTGAGGGTGCACTCAATGCCTCTGTCCATGTCACTGGTAAAGATATTGAACAAGACTGGTCCCAGGACTGATCCCTGAGGGGCTCTGCTTGTCACTGGCCTCCACTTGGACAGAGACCCATTGACAGTCACCATTGGGTGCTCATCAAGCCAGTTCTTTACACATCCAGTGGTCCACCCACCAAACCCCTGTGCCACCAGCTTGGAGACCAGAATGTGGTGTGGGACAGTGTCAAAAGCTTTGCTCAGGTCCAGGGAAATGACATCAGTTTCTCGCCCCTCATCCACTGATGTTGTGACCCGTTCATAGAAGGCCACCAGGTTTGTCAGGCAGGATTTGCCCTTCGTGAAGACATGCTGGTTGTACCACATGAATCATTGGATACAGAAATGAAAAATACAACTTTTATATCAACAGTTGCTTTACCACCAAGAGTACTAAGAGTACCACAGAAATATCTTGGTACACTAGAGAATGCAGAGGAGGCCTAACTGGTAATTTTACAGTGATTTCCCCCAACAGATCTCCTTTGCATATGTTTGCATATCAAGAAATTGTAAGTTCAGAACTAAAATTCTGGAAATTCTCCACAAATGTGACTGATGGCCAAGTAAATACTTCACTCTTGATCAGTAGGAACATAAAAGCAACAGACAAGGAAACCGAATGTGTGCTGCGAGGGGTTTTTCATTTTCTATTTGTTTCTATCATGTTTGGACTACACTTTCATAACAGTGAGAAGTGACTGCATAAAACACTCTGTATTCAAAGAAGGACAATTCTTTTCCTGAGAATTAATGTTACAAGAATGCATCTCTTTAATGCTTTCTATTGTGATGTCTCGGGAGAGAAATTCTGTTACCTTGCTAAAAGAAGCCACACAGAGCCAAACTAGACCAAGGTCTGTACTTGAAAAAGCCTGTGCAAACCTTCTAGGATTCATCTGGCAGATTCTACCACATAAATTCATCAAGAGCTGTAAAACAGACCAAAAAACAGCCTTCTGCTAACCTTGAGAAGTAAACTAGAAATAATAGTTCAATAGCTTGACACACCTATCACTTGTGGAGGTGCTCAAATAAGATTTATTTTCTTTCATGGCAGAGACTCGTTTTCCTGGATACTGCACAGGATCAACCCACATCTGTACAACTGTAGATAATCATTGATTTCACTGGTTACTACAACTTTAGGGCTTGTTTCCATAACCCTACCACCTAGGCACTCTAGTGATAGGACCAGAGGATGGGTTCAAGCTAACAGAGAGGGGATTGAGATTAGATCTGAGGAAGAAATTCCTCCCTTTGAGGGGACTGAGACCATGGAACAGGTTGCTCAGGGAGGCTGTGGCTGCTCCATCCCTGGAAGTGTTCAATGCCAGGTTGGATGGGGATCTGGGCAACCTGGTCTGGTGACATGACAGGGGGTTGTGACTAGATAATCTCTAAGGTCTTCTCCATCCCAAACCAATCAATTATTCTTCCAAATCTCAAAAGCAAAGCACAAACATTCCTTGCCTCCAAAAATCTCAACCCCCTCAGTACCAGTGCAACTGAGGGATCTCAGCCCTGGCCACTCCTTGCAGCCCTCACACAGCCCTCAATCAAGAAACACAAATGTTTGTTTGGACAGATTTGCTTTGTTGGCTGTCTTCCTGTCAACCAAAGTCTCCTGACTATTTAGTCAGTACAAAACGTTCATCCTCTGGTACTTTCAGATGACGATCCAAACACCATCATGCACAGTGAGCTGTCAGCACCAGGGCATTACAGGAATTTCTAGTTGTACTAAATGCTGTCTTTCTGCAGAGCAACAGGATTATTTTGTTTTTAGCAAGCACGTATTGATTATCTGTTAGGTACCATGGACAGCCAGCATAAATAGCCAACATTTGAACGATAATGTAAGATTCAGACTTTAATTCACACCACACGTGGTTTTCCAAGCATTAGGTTTATAATCACCACATCTTAGAAGTGACTTACGGCTCTGAATTCAGACTTATAGCCACAATAGCACTAACAGTAAAGTGCAAGTAGATGCTTTATTTCTTAGATTTTTCTCTTTAAAACTTGGCTCTTTCATTCAGACCTCCTCAGGATGGCTCTTTCCTTAATAAGCAAAACTTTAGCTCTACCACGTAAACTACTCAGCCCAGCTGAAAGGAGCTAAGAGTGTAATAAAGATAGAAAATACTCAGCTTTGCCAGCAGGGGACAAACCAAGCGATGCTTTTTGAAGGCTCTAAATGACTAAGAAACACACCTAAGGTCATCAGGCCCTGGAACAAAGGGTTGAATTACCATCCCTGGACCTGTTTATCACAGTTGTGGATATCTGGAACTCAGGGACAGAGTTTAGCAGAGGGTTGGGACAGCTGGGTTAGTGGTTTAACTTGAGGAGCTTAAAGGTTTTTTCCAACCTAAACAATTCCATGATTCTGTTCTATCCTCCTGTCTCCTCATTTTTCATTAAGAATACAGGCATTGCAGAAGCTTTTCCCTGCAGGAAAGTGCCTGTAAATCATTTAATCTGTGAATTGTACTCAGCACAGAGGGTCTGTTTACATGTAGATGCCTTTGAGCAGATAATTTTAAAGAGTATCTCACCACAGGACCAAGCACCACAAATCTGCATCCAAACCTGAATATGACTAAGTGCTATCTCCTTTCATATGGCAGGAGATGGATGTTTTACCATTACCCACCTACTTGCCTACACTTTGCCTCTCTGAAAGAAAATATTGACAAACTATAAAAATTGCATGACATCAAATATACACTAAATATCCTAAAACGGCTCCGAATCACTGTATTACAGCTCAAAGCTGCTATGTGGAAGCTCCCGATTCCTCCCTTTTAGTCAATTTAAAGAGTATTTCAATTTTACCTCTGTTTTTTCTGCAGTCTACAATCACCATCAGCCTCCTGTCTCACTGCTTGCTGCTAACATGCACCCCGAGTTCCCGCCATCAACACAGGTATCAGGGTCACCATAAGGGGATCAACTAATAAAACCTGTCCTGTCCTCCTCTTAGGATTTCTCTCTTTCTGGATTTCATCTGGGCTTTGACTCTGGTTTGACTTTAGTTACTGTGAACCTACTTCTTTACTTTCATACCCTCTACTGATACACCACGACTGAAATGATCAACAAGACTTAACTCAAAGCTGCAAATGTAGGTAATTTAAGAGGTAAAATGTGACCAGGAGGGTAAAGAAGGCTAATTGTAGTAATTGTATAACATCAGGTCTCCTGAACATTAAAAGATGCTCCTGGTGCTACCTGTACCCAGAGCTCCAGGATTCTGATCTGAACCGCTAGATAATAGTATTCAAATGCTTTAATGGATCACAGAGTATGGAAACTCTCAAAATCCTGACAGGTGAAAACAGAATTGGAAATGTTATGATTTCAACTGTTGTTGCTGCTTTTGAAAATTGTAAGCAAAAACTATAAGCTTCATTTATGTGTTTTCTGCAGATGGAGGGGGTTTGAGTTGGCAGGAAGGGACTGCAAGTTTCAGGTTCAGGTTCCCCCCATTCCATTTATTCCTCAGGAGTCCATCTTCAATCCTCATCTGTGTTGGAGAGAGAACACACACACAGTGCCTCTCAGCTGGATGCAGCAGCCATCTTGCCCTGAAGATGCAGTGTGTCTCTAGACAGCACGGAACCTTGGAGATAGTGGAAAGAAAGCTTCACCTAGATGTCCATTGTTTGCTGAAATGGAGAGTTTTCTCCTTGCTGGTGGCAGTAGGAATAGGCATTGTGAAAATGGAAGCACATGGAACAGAGAGCTGGACTTTAAAATACCCACTGAGGGAGTGGAGTTGGAACTTTCATGGACACAATGGTTATACAGAAGCAGGGACTGTTGGAGGTCTCTTTTACTTTCTCAGGGTAGGGAAATGGAGGGTTTGTCTCTGTTATGTACGAACATTGTGATGAATCTCCGTATGTCTTTGCATGCTGATGCCTTGTTTTGTGCGCAGGGTGAATTAAATGCCTTGTTGCTTTTTTTCTCCACATCAAGTAAGNACTTATAGCCACAATAGCACTAACAGTAAAGTGCAAGTAGATGCTTTATTTCTTAGATTTTTCTCTTTAAAACTTGGCTCTTTCATTCAGACCTCCTCAGGATGGCTCTTTCCTTAATAAGCAAAACTTTAGCTCTACCACGTAAACTACTCAGCCCAGCTGAAAGGAGCTAAGAGTGTAATAAAGATAGAAAATACTCAGCTTTGCCAGCAGGGGACAAACCAAGCGATGCTTTTTGAAGGCTCTAAATGACTAAGAAACACACCTAAGGTCATCAGGCCCTGGAACAAAGGGGGTTGAATTACCATCCCTGGACCTGTTTATCACAGTTGTGGATATCTGGAACTCAGGGACAGAGTTTAGCAGAGGGTTGGGACAGCTGGGTTAGTGGTTTAACTTGAGGAGCTTAAAGGTTTTTTCCAACCTAAACAATTCCATGATTCTGTTCTATCCTCCTGTCTCCTCATTTTTCATTAAGAATACAGGCATTGCAGAAGCTTTTCCCTGCAGGAAAGTGCCTGTAAATCATTTAATCTGTGAATTGTACTCAGCACAGAGGGTCTGTTTACATGTAGATGCCTTTGAGCAGATAATTTTAAAGAGTATCTCACCACAGGACCAAGCACCACAAATCTGCATCCAAACCTGAATATGACTAAGTGCTATCTCCTTTCATATGGCAGGAGATGGATGTTTTACCATTACCCACCTACTTGCCTACACTTTGCCTCTCTGAAAGAAAATATTGACAAACTATAAAAATTGCATGACATCAAATATACACTAAATATCCTAAAACGGCTCCGAATCACTGTATTACAGCTCAAAGCTGCTATGTGGAAGCTCCCGATTCCTCCCTTTTAGACAATTTAAAGAGTATTTCAATTTTACCTCTGTTTTTTCTGCAGTCTACAATCACCATCAGCCTCCTGTCTCACTGCTTGCTGCTAACATGCACCCCGAGTTCCCGCCATCAACACAGGTATCAGGGTCACCATAAGGGGATCAACTAATAAAACCTGTCCTGTCCTCCTCTTAGGATTTCTCTCTTTCTGGATTTCATCTGGGCTTTGACTCTGGTTTGACTTTAGTTACTGTGAACCTACTTCTTTACTTTCATACCCTCTACTGATACACCACGACTGAAATGATCAACAAGACTTAACTCAAAGCTGCAAATGTAGGTAATTTAAGAGGTAAAATGTGACCAGGAGGGTAAAGAAGGCTAATTGTAGTAATTGTATAACATCAGGTCTCCTGAACATTAAAAGATGCTCCTGGTGCTACCTGTACCCAGAGCTCCAGGATTCTGATCTGAACCGCTAGATAATAGTATTCAAATGCTTTAATGGATCACAGAGTATGGAAACTCTCAAAATCCTGACAGGTGAAAACAGAATTGGAAATGTTATGATTTCAACTGTTGTTGCTGCTTTTGAAAATTGTAAGCAAAAACTATAAGCTTCATTTATGTGTTTTCTGCAGATGGAGGGGGTTTGAGTTGGCAGGAAGGGACTGCAAGTTTCAGGTTCAGGTTCCCCCCATTCCATTTATTCCTCAGGAGTCCATCTTCAATCCTCATCTGTGTTGGAGAGAGAACACACACACAGTGCCTCTCAGCTGGATGCAGCAGCCATCTTGCCCTGAAGATGCAGTGTGTCTCTAGACAGCACGGAACCTTGGAGATAGTGGAAAGAAAGCTTCACCTAGATGTCCATTGTTTGCTGAAATGGAGAGTTTTCTCCTTGCTGGTGGCAGTAGGAATAGGCATTGTGAAAATGGAAGCACATGGAACAGAGAGCTGGACTTTAAAATACCCACTGAGGGAGTGGAGTTGGAACTTTCATGGACACAATGGTTATACAGAAGCAGGGACTGTTGGAGGTCTCTTTTACTTTCTCAGGGTAGGGAAATGGAGGGTTTGTCTCTGTTATGTACGAACATTGTGATGAATCTCCGTATGTCTTTGCATGCTGATGCCTTGTTTTGTGCGCAGGGTGAATTAAATGCCTTGTTGCTTTTTTTCTCCACATCAAGTAAGTTTGTTTTTTACCTGCAACCCATTAGTGGGTTTTTTCAAACCCTTCCTCTATTTTTTTTTTATTCTTGCCCGTTAGCATTTTATCTACAAAGATTGCTTCATAATGTCATCGAGGATTTTACACCTTGGCAGGAAACTAAGGTCATAATTTTGACTAAAACATTAAAACATGATTGCACAAATAAAGAGGAACTTCCTTAGAGCTGGCTGACACCGATTATAATGTTCTATAGGAAATTTGGGCTGTGCTCATGCAACATTAAACGCATACCTCAATAAAGTTCAGAATTCATTTCCAGTGGTATGTTTGTTAGAAAAAATGCGTGACTACACTGTGGCACTTGCTCAGTGCTTAAGAAAAAACAAATCTAGTCTAGATTGACTCAAATCCAGGGTATTTCTGAATATGCATATACGTATTTTTCAATATACAAACATTTAAACATAAGTTTCAGGCACGTCAAAATCAAAGCTCTCCACCTATGTATTCAGGAGGTTTTCTGGCTTTGCACAGAAAACCAAGGAATTTGTTTCTCCACAGGAATACAAAGAGAGGGATGGAGGAAGCAAAAATCTTAGTCTCCTTAAAAGTATGACGACAACTGACCTCATCAAACACTTTGACAATTACAGACCCCTTTTTTTGAAGTAAGGCAATACCTGGCATTCTCCAGACCTTACAGTGTGTTCCATCAAAAGCCATTTCAGCATCAAGAAATTGCTTCACCTTGAACAGTTCAATTAATGATCCAGCACACTTCAGCCTTAGCATCAGTGAATAAACAAATCTCAGCAGAGCAAAGCCAGTAAGGAGATGGACTGCAGAGAAACCGTCCCCATGACCATTTCAGTGAGCAGGTAGCACAGCCAAGAACTTACTAATAGTTTAAGAAAGAATTTTTCCAGAGTCCAGTGCAGTCAACAGCCTTTGGTTCAAATGTTAAGATCCTCCTCCTTCATAAACTACTTGTGTAAAACCACACAGAATCTAACAATTTGATTAGACTCGACGTGGTACTGCTATTTTTTAAAATGGCTTCAATACTGCTCAAGTCTCCTGCAACACTTTGTAACCCATCAAAATTCAGGAAATATACAGAGATGATGAAAATGAAAATGCAGCACATTGCCCTTCAGATCCTCTATCATTTGGAATCTAAAGTATGTAATTAATGACAAGGGCATCTAGGGAACATAAAATGCAGACTGTGCAGAACCTAGAGGCGCGTTCTGTTCTGTAACTGCTAGTACAATAAAATATCTGTCATCTCATATTTATCCTCACCATGATGATATTAAACAATAAGCAAAATTAATGCAGCCACCTACATTCACTTAAAACTAGAATTAAATATAGATTAGCCTGCTATTGCATTAAGGTGCACAACTTGCTCACCGTGTGTATGTAGTGGTTTTTTAAATGGATATAAGTTCAGAAAGTCAAACCTTTTGATCTGTAAGAAATAAAGATGGGATTGACAGTCCTTTTCCCACCTGGCCCCATGTTCTGCTATGCCCCCCCATGACTGATCAACCAAGTCAAACTGGAAAACTCATTATTAGTCATGTGGGAAACGAATCTCAGAACCATAGAATGTTAGGGGTTGGAAGGGACCTCTGGAGATCACCTAGTCCATCCCTCCTGCCAGAGCAATTTGTCCTAGAGCAGGTACCGCATAAACATATCCTAGTGGGTTTGGAATATCTCCAGAGCTCAGACTCCACAACTTCTCTGGGCAGCCTGTGTCAGGGCTGTGGTTCCCTCGCTGTGAAGAACTTATCTTGAAATCTAATTTTCTACATTCCAGCTTGTGCCCAGTGTCCCTTGTCCTGTCACTGGGCACCACCAAAAAGATCCTGGTCCCATCCTCCTGACGCTCACCCTTTAGATACTTATAGGCATTTGATAAGATCCCCCCTCAGTCTCTTCCTCTCCAGGCTGAACAGCCCCAGCTGACTCAGCCTCTTCTTGCGTCCCTCTTAACTCTTCACAAAGCAGAATCCACTATCAGCATGAACACAGCAGTAGCCGTGGCTGCAGAACCACCAGTGAGCTCTAGCAGACCATGAGCCAATAGTACAAGTGGTCACAAGATGCTGTTGTGACTACTCAGTTCATCACTGAACACTGCTGTATCAATCATTTTGAGACAGATAAACAGCTCTGGCAAACACGACCTCGGCTGCTGCAGCTGCAGCTCCATCACAGCAAGCAGCTGCAGCCCTGCTCCACAGCTGCGGCCCTGGCAGAAACAAACACGGCTGCTGGCCATGGCGACCCGGGACATGGGACTGATGAGGGCCAGCACTGTTTGCATGCGAGCAGGGAAAAACGAAACACAAACGACCTATTCAGCAGCAGCTAAAGAGTCATCTGTGGCTGATGGGATGCCGCAGTGGCAAAACATCCTGCTGTCCAGTCAAGTGTCCTGTGTTAAGGCTACTTGTGAATAAGGGGAGAACGTCAGGCTGGAAGAAAGCCCTCCTCTTCCTGGAGATAGAGTGAGGCACTCGGCCAGGATTGCCACCCTGGGAATGCAGAGGACAGGAAGGAATAAAGTTCCTCAATAAAGATTTAGTGAAACAGCAAGTAATCCAGATACAGTTTTAAATAACATTAGCATTACATGCATTCAGATAAAGCAGAGCATTGGGGAAACAACCAGATGATATTACAGAGGACACTTCTCCCCAATGAGGAGTGGGGTGAGCGCTGCATCACCACTGCTCCTCTTACTGCGTCTAGATAAAATTACATTTCTGATAAAAAATTTAGTGTCAAACATTTTGACGATTACAGACCAAAAGTCAAAATTTGCATTTAAATAGATGCATTAAAGCCTCGCGGCGCAGGTAGAAGAGGGAAATGCTGTTTTAAGGAACATTTAAATAGGGAGAATGAGTGCACAAGGGATTTTTCTTCTCAAATGGTTGGAATAATTTTGTTTTTATTACTGTTCTTGGGTACAATTCAAAGTCAAGATTTCAACCGTTGTATCCTGCACACCCGGCCTCATCTCAGGCTGAGCTGTAGAAACTAATCTTCTCCATCTTTCCATAGGGAATGGCTGCATTTATTATCAATAAGTCTTTTTTTATCCACAGTCCAAGCACACAGGTTTCACTCATCTGCAGCCCAAGCCTGACCAGACTATTGCTCTACACTTAGTGACTCATTTTCATTTGCATCAGTCACCACAGGCTAAGACTTGGCCATTCTATTGCTTTCCAGGCAACACAACCTTTTTTGAAGAGAGATGAATTTCCAACATGTAAGTTAAAAAATCACAAGTAATTCTCCCAAACAAATGCCTGCCATCAACTGCCTCCTTGGGCTTTTATTTTGCCTCTTTTTCATAAAGCACGTGTGATGAGAAAGTATTTGTGTCTGCTGTATCTTTCTGGCTTCTCACTACATATGTTCTCTCTATATTGTCCAGATTAAATTTTAAACCGTGACTTAAAATCTGATTCTATGCTTTCAAAAGGCAGCAAATTCTCACCAATACATAGTGCTGGGACAGGTCTGTACCTCCTCACTGCCAAGATCAGAGATACACTGTCTGGTCTGAAGCGGAAAGGACCTCAGACATCATGTAGTCCCAACCCCCTGCCATAGGCAGCGACATCTCTCACCAGACCTGGTTGCCCAGAGCTACATCCAACCTGGCCTTGAGCATTTCCAGGGATGGAGCAGCCACAACCTCCCAGGGAAACCTGTTCCAGGGGCTCAGCACCCTCACAGGGAGGCATTTCTGTCTCATCTAAATCTGCCCTATTTAGCTTGAAAATACAGAACACTGGTGCCCTTCACAGTCCAGCTAGCATCAGCAGCACATGTTCTCTACACAGAAGCCTCACCAATTAATGCTGTTGTATTTTTATTTTGATCTTTTTCAATGGACTGGCATTCTAATCACACAAATAACACAATGTGAACAACTTTGCTGTTAAAATAAAGAGGATTCATTTAGGTTAGAATTAGATTCATTTAGGTTAGCATTTCATTTAGAGGTTTCAAACTGTAGTCAGTTTTAGATGTGTGATGGGTTAAAGCCTTTCATAAACACCAGAGTTTCTTCCCACAAAGACCAGGTAAAAATGGACTTGCTTTCAGATTCTCTAGCAAGGCTCTGGAACAACACAAGGTTTAGGAATTGAAAGTCACAGGACCTTTTTAAGCTCCTGCCTCAAGTAATGAAGAATTTAAACTCTGTCAGGTTAAACATCTATGACTAAGTGACCACTTTAGGGGTATTATTGCTGTCTTCCGCAGGGGTTCATTCCTACAGAATAATTTCTTTAACACAGGATTGTTGTGTGAGAACACAAAGGTCAAGTATAAACAGAGATTAATCACAGCTGGATTTCCTGAACAATTCATAGCAAAAATTTTCTTCTACTCAGGTAATCCCCATGGTTTTTTTTCAAGAAACATTTTTCTGAGAGTTTAGGAGTCACTCAGAAAAATAAAGGACATTATATGAACAAATGTACTTTCATTTCTTGACTCATTCTGGTATTCTAGGCAACTGTGCCTTACCTCATAATTTTCCAGTTCTCTCCATAACACAGACATGTTTAGCAGCCAGTCAGCAGTAGTTTTAAGCAGAAATCATATACACAACACTAGAAACATCAAGGCTATTCATGAAATCGTTTATTTAGAGCTTTTCATCAGTCAACAGAAAACCCTGAGGTGAACCGTTCTTTTCATCAACTTTTCTTCCCACTGCCTGTCAAATAACTAGCTGTCAGAACCAGGCTATTTCTAATTTTCATTAAACATTTATGGGTTTATATACATTTACAAAACATTTACCTATGTTTTCTTTACCTTTGCACAGATGAGAGGGACATTTGCTAGAATACTCAAAATATTCCTATTTTTTACAGTATGTACTCAGGGCCAGCCTGGGCAGAGGAAGTATACTGTACTGAGAATAGTATTGCTCGAACCCGCCTGGTCAGGGTGTCCTGCTGTGGCAGGGGGATTGGACTGGATGATCTTTCGAGGTCCCTTCTGATCCCTATGATTCTATGAAAATACGTAATTTTTCATGACATTTATGGACCTGCTGCCTGTTTTTATTCTTTATTAAAGCAAAGTCAGCAGCAGATAGCAGTGAGATGAGAGCAGCAGATGTCCAATCTCAGGTTAGGTCAAGTTCCAGTCTGTGTCTCAGTCTCATCAGGACAGATGTACAGGATACCACACCAGAGCAGAATCAGCCCCAGGCAGCAAGAAACAGAACAACGGCAACACAAACTGCGTAAATCCTACACACCTGTACCCTGTATGCTGATTTCTGCTCACTCTGTTTTTTCTTATACCACTGACAAGGACTGAAACATCTCAGAAACTCCAACAGCAGTAATCTCTTGCTGTGTTGCTCACTATTGAACAATCTCATGCTGTATCCTAAACGGCATCTATCCTCAGCTTTACATCTGCTTTCACCCAGTTTAACTGGATGGTGTTTTCTTAGTCTGTGGCAGAACAAGAATCCTTCCTTAACTGATTTCATAACATTTTAAAAATCCTTTTTTTTTCCCAGTGGTTTGACTGCTTTTTCCATCAGCTGTTGTACACACACCAGTGCCTTCACTACATTGTCTATTATAAACATCATTTTGTCAGATTTTCCCACACAGGTATCTAAATCCTGTCAATTTTAATGGGGTTGTGGCACTTGAGCAAACCCAGGGATCTCAGCTGTAATTGTAAATACATATAAATGAAAATAGATGTTTATTTTACCCCCCTTGCACAACAGAGTTAATTCAGGAGTCATTTAGAGCTGAGTTGTTTCTAGTGGACATTTACTTGCAAGTAAAGTTGCCAGAACATTTCCTCTCTCTTCAGTGAGAAGAGAGATGCAAAGATTTTCTGAAGTTTCCAGCTAGAATACCCTTTTCTACATTTTTTAATACTGCTTCAAAAAGTAATTAATTGTGTGTGTGTGTGTGTGTGTGTGTCTGTTAGTTTTGGCTGAAAATACATCAATAAAATTTAACTGTCCTTATTCAAGGAACCAGACTGAAAGCTGTCAATTTGTAAGGTCTGACTATTGATATTGGGAGGCTGGCACTGTCATTCATCTGTGCTGTATTTCCATTGAAGAGAACTGCACTCCCTCGGCCAGGTAGCAAGAAAAAACCTGGAGAAGTGTAAAGGCTAAGAGCAGCTTTAAGAAATCATTTGGAGAATATAACAATTTCAGTAATTTCTTAGTTCAGAGACGTTCCTCCATTTAAATCACAGATCATCAAGCCCAGTCATGAACCCAACTGTTACAAGGCCACCTCTAAACCCTGTTCCAGATCTCCACAGCTGTGAAACCCAGCCAGGGATGGCCATTCAACCTCCTCCCAGGGAAGTCTGTTCCAAGGCATGAGGACCCTCTGAGCACACACCTCTGCCCCAATCCCTGCACAAACAACTGTTTGCTGTGCCAGGCACAAGGGCACTTTCCTGCTGAATGACCCAACAACTCAGGATACACATTTCTCCAGCAACAAGAGAACAAGGACTACACTCTGCCCTGTGTTTGAATTCAGCCTTTCTGGTGACCAGGAGATTCAGCATGACAAATAATTTAATGAACTACTCATTCAGATTTGACCTTCAAGGGAAGTGCTGTTTAATTACCCAGGTTTTCTGAAGTCAGGCATGAGGATGCGAAAGCATCCCGGAACAGGTGCAGGAGGCACATGGCAATTCTCGTAGCAAAGGTCATTACATACATAGTGCTGCATTTTTTCCTGGCATCCCTTCTGCCTTGGGATTACTTATGTACGCCTAGGAAGACAAAGAGGAGGCAAAATCCTTCGTGTTCTTTCAGCTTCAACTTAGCCAAGTGCTGTCTGGTATCGCCTTTTTCCAGTGAACGCTTCTCACCAATAAGGCTAAAATCAACACTGAAAGAAGAAATCTTGTAAATTGAAGCAATGAGGTTAGATTAGTGCCTGCACAGCTGAGCAGTACCAGTAGGATATGCTTCCACACTTATGCACTCCCTTGAGAGGGAAATTTCAGAGCTCAATTAAGGGACATTTTGGTATATAGTGCCTGGAAAAGCATCCCATACCAAACAAGCACCACTCACCGAGCAGGAAAAAGAACTAAGTAAATTAACCCATGCTTGGCAATCAGAGCTGTATAATTCTTCCTCTGAAAGCAAAGATCAATTTCCACTTTCATCTATGAGCATGAGACATGAACCAATAACTTTGCTGAGAAATAAAGATTTCTTGGCCTGTCGTCGTTTATCTTATCAGTCTGAAGAACTGGGCTTCATGTTCCAAACAGATTTTTTTTTTCTCAGTTTTAATCTTATTGCCTGAGGAAGTGTGAAAACAGCCTCAAGAAAAAGCCAGCTCTAGCAACATTAGCTTATTCTCTCCCTCTTTCTTTGTTTCATCCTTCAGGCTTTGATGCTTTCTCAGAAGTTGTATTAAGAGTAGCCAGTCCCAGGGAAAACATGAAGAACGGATCAGAAACAGCTCCTTATTGCAGTGTTTTGTTAAGGGAGCAAATACACACCTCTCCTTTGAAATTAGAACTCTTTCTCTGGTGGGAAGAGGAAGGAGGCATCACAAATCTAATAAAAATGCCACAACCATATGATTTATTTTATGGTTGAGACATCAGACCGCTCCTAGAAGATACAGACTAGATAAGGAGCATCACACTGGTTGAAAATCACTTTGTGGTATCTAACTGGCTGCCTCCCTACCAAAGTGAGTAAACACATGCAGGATGCCAGGCTGGAGGAGAATTTCATGCCTTGTTGTCACAGAAAGGCTTCTGGCACCTCTGACAACAAACAGTGCCAAAGAAGTGACTGTTCTTGTGCAGCCTCCTAAGGGAAGTCAGTCTTGTCATTCGTTGGTCTGTGCCTGCCATTCCCTCTAGCACTCTGCTTTTAAAACCTCGGCTGTCAGACACTAGCTGCTCTAAATACATTGTTGATTTTAAAAGTGGGCTTAAGTCAGTATCAGTTTTGGCCATCAATTTCAGATTCTCTGCCTGGCTATGTAAAATCATGATTTCAAGGTCATCTTGCTTGGTGGCAGCTTTTTAAAAACATGAAATGCTCTAGGAATTGGCAAAGAGGACACATCAGCTCTTTTCTGACTTTCCTATCACTGTGTTGAGATCCAAACACTGTGTCTTGGGTAGAGATAGAGCTACCCAGTCAGCAGTGCTGCCCTTCCCTGGGCTCTCCTCAGCACTGGGTTTCTATTCCTGTTTTGGTGTTAATGGTCCCACAGCCACAGTCAGCTGCTGCAGGGCAAGCTGATGCAAGCAAAATCTAACTTTACAAAAAAGGATTCATTTTCATGATTCATTCATCGTGATAGGACTGTTGGGAATCAACTAATGACTCAGTGATTTCAAAGTTACTTTCAAAGGATGTGCAGGTATTTCTCTATGAGCAAGGGCAACATTTTGATTTGAGTCATCCCTAGGTTGTGGAAATTAACACATACGCTCTGGTCTGCAATACTACCTTTACCAAAGAAATTGTATTTCCATCAAGCTAATTATTATAAATTGTGCTTGTACTGAAACATCAGATAGTGGGGAAAACTAATTGACCCTCCTGTTTCCTCAGCAGGCCCAGGTTATTAGTGATTATTCTGTTAAATATAGTAATTCACTTCCCAGCCATTAATGCTAAAAATGCATTAATAATTCACTGAGTTTTAAGTTCAACCTGGGAAATCACCTTTTACTGATAATATATAGTAAAGCACTGCTAGATCATCAGCCATCAAGCATGAAAAAGAAATATGGCCAACCCTCTAGCTGAAGCACATAGCCCGTACCTTGGTGTATTGTAGACCTCAAACTGCCCATGAAGTTCTGATGCTATTTTTCATACTAGAACAGCACCGATTTGCAAGGCTTTGACCTCCCATTTAGATGATACGGCAAGAGTGGAGATGAGAAACTGGTGAAATCAGAAATGCTATGCACTTTGGTGCAAATAAACATCTGCTACCTAGAATGAAGGAGCAGAAAACATTTAGTGAGACTCTTGTTTCCATTGCCTATCTCTGAGCTGTGTGGAACAGAAAAAAAATTAGAAAGCAAAGCACTCCCCATGTCTCTCACACATAAAGACACTAATAGCTCCATCTCACCACGGGGCCCAGGTTCCTAGAGTTTTATCATTAAAGATTTTGGTCAGTCAACTGTGGTGGTAATTATCACATAAATTAACTGAGAGACAGAGAAACCAGAATGTACTACAAAAAAAAAATCTCACCTCCAGCAACAAAGTATAGGACTTCATTTTCCAGTAATATTTTCAAACCTAACACCAATGATGAAGAAAGTTTTTTCCTGGGATATTGCTTAGGTTACAGAAAGAAAGCCTATTAGTCAGTGCCATTTACCCCCTGGTAGCCAGCTTTTATCTGCTGACCTGTCACAATAAAACAATTCTGAAGATGTATTTTCAATAGGGGTGATTAGCACAGCAAGGAAAGCAGCAGAGTGAAAATTCCTTTTCAGATAAGTGTTGCTTGCAAGGAGTGTAGGTAGAAGGAAAAGCAAATAACTAATCCATTTGTCTACTCTAAGTTGCAATGCTTGAACTTTTATTTGGGTTGTGAGTTTTGGGGTGCTTTGGGGGTTTTTAGATAGTGGTTTTGCTGTAAAATAGCTCAGATCCCACTTGGTTCTGCGTGAGAATACTTACCTTCTCAACGCTTTCAGCTGACAGTGTGAATCTCTAGCCAAATCTCAAACCTTGTCTTTAGAGAAGTGTTTAAATAAGGGTAGATGGCACTTTGAGATTTCACTACTCCGTTCTACTGCTCCAGGACAGGTTCACATTTTATTTCAGCTGCCCTTGCTAGAGCTGGGGTATTTCTGTAAGTTTCTCTTGTTTTCTTTTGAAGTTGTCCAATGCTGGAGTTCCCTCCCTGATACTAAATGCTGCTTACTGGTTGGAAGTTTGTACTGCATTTGTTGTCTGGTTTAGGGCATTCTGTTCTCATTTAAATTCAAACTTCATCCTTCACACAAAGAATAGATGAAAATGTGTAACCCTCCTTACCTATCCTTCACACTATTTAAAAGTTTGGAATATTAGGAGATCACATTGGGAAGGGCAGTTGCTGATGTAAATCGTTATTAGTATTAGCTAATTTAATCAAATCATTTACTACCCTCTGTAGAAGAATATTCTCTCCTTTTCTTCCATCTGTACTCAAGTATTTAATGATTATGCAAGAAGAGTCATCAGACCTTAAAAAGTGAATTACATGAATACTGCACATTAACCTGCAACGCTGCCACCTCTGCACTGTTAAACCAGACAACCACAGATTGGCTGAGGATGAGAAGGGTCGCTGGAGGTCATCAGGTCATCGAACCCCTCTGGCTCCATCAAAGCCACCTATGTTTTTGTTGAAAAGTTTAGGTTGGCCCTGAGGAAAAACTTCTCCCTGGAAAGGGCCCTCAGGCCTTGGCACAGGCTGCCCAGGGAGGGGGTTGAATCACCAACCCTGGACATGTTTCACAGTTGTGGAGATCTGGAGCTCAGAGACAGGGCTGGGGGGTGGGTTGGGACAGTTGGGTTAATGGTTGGACTTGATGATCTTAAAGGTCTTTTCCAACCTAAATGATTCTATGATTCTGTGATTCATAAACTCCACCATCCTCAGCTGCATTTTCTTATCAGCATTTCAGAAACTCCCCTTCCTTTGTTGAATTCATGATTTGAATAATGTGACTTGAGCCCACAGCAAAAACCCAGTCTGTACTGGGCCCTCTCTCCTATTTGCATGCAGAGGCAAAAACCCCATAGAGCTGCTAAATCAGATATCCTTGCAAGTGAATAAAAACCTAAAACAATGGTTTGGAAATTATAACTAAAAGACAAGCCATTTGTCACTGTCTCTATATCATCACAGGATGAAAGACGGATACTTTGAGATGCCAGATTCCTGAATCCTCCACAAGAGAACATCAGCCGCTGCCACAGCAGTGCTAATTGTGCTGCCTCTGCTGCCTGCCATGGAACTGTTAAAACACCTTCCCAACACCAAGAAATGACAAATGCATTTTTCATGTAGTTGTTGCTCACTCCATGCCCACAGTAGCAGAAAGATGCACAGTGACACAAACACTGGCTGAGAAGGGAAAGATCGGTCGTGATGTGAAATAAACCTGTGACATTCAGGAAAACTTGGCAGGCAAAAACAAATCCACCACACAAACTCCCCAGACATGAGTCAGACACACACAACTACTGACAGAAGCAGCTGATCAGCTGAGGTTGGTGAATTCATCCAAGTTTGTATCTAAGCTCATGCTGTGAATTTTCCTAAGGTTGCTTTCTGTTCTACCAGCCTCTTCTTCTACCCCCTCAGTCTCTGCTCAGAAATCACCGAGAGATTTTTCTCTCATACTCACAATAATGATGACAGCAAACACAGTGGGTATGTTAGGGGCTTTGTTTCCACAGGCTGCTTGAACATTTCCATGTCATTAACTAAACAAAGAAAAACTTGAAATCAACCACAATGCCATGCTGAAATAAGAATTCTCTCTCAAGTAGTATTTCACTTATTACCGGCTCAGTCAACTTGTGGATGAGTTTGTGGCAGCAACCGCCCCCCAACATGAAGAACCCCCTCAGGTTGAAGAACCCTCTCAGCAGAACCAGACAAACTCAGACCAAGTGGAATCAAGAAAACAACGTCAAAGGAAACAATGAAAAACACAGGCAAAGTTCTTGTTTTTCTGTGTGACTGAATGCTCTCTGTGCCTAGCAGTGCCTCCCACCTAGCCACGGCAACTATCGGAGAACGGGAGCATAGAAAAGACAGTTAAGCAGAGGCAGTATAAACACTTCTGAGTAACTGGAGCTCCCAGCTAAAGTGTGACAGAGGACACAAGCTGGCATCAGCCACAAGTGTGTCAACTGTTCAGAGCTGGCAGGTGAGCTTCAGTTCTTCCCTAACCCACACAAGCCAATGCTCCCACTTGATGCACACCACAATTAGGGTTTTAGTGAATCTGAAGGAATTCAGCACTGTTCTTACTGGAAATCAAAAGGAACCAACTACTCAGCTTTCCTGGATCTCTTTAATAAAAGGTCATCTTGAAAGCATTTTGTTTGGAATTCAGCCAGTTTGGAATGAGTGTCATGACATCCAGCGGCCAGAGGAAGTGAATTTTATCTTGCAGATCTACACTAAAAAAAACCCAGAAAGCAGGATCTAAATATTCATACAGTGCGTAGTTATGGTTTTATATTGTAGGACAGGAAGAATTATTTTGGAGGTGAAAATTGCTTTAAAAGACTTCTTGTCTATTTGGTATCATAGGCAAAAAAAGGCTGAAGTAGCATTTGAGAGCAGAGTTCTTAGACAGCTGATGTACTTCACCCCAGAAGTCTTCTACCATTGGTTTAATAGAAATGTTTATGTATTTTATAAAACCTTCTGAAAAAGTCCGCATGATCAAAGATCAGACTTCTGAATTCTGCCAAAATGCATACTGGAAATGAAGTCTACAAAACATTAAATAAGAAGAGGAGACTCAGGGAGAACCCCATCATTCTCTACAACTACCTGAAGGGAGGTTGTAGTCAGTTGGAGGTCAGGCTCTTCTCCCAGGCAACTAGCGCCAGGACAAGAGGGCAGGGCCTGAAGCTGACAGGGAAGGGTTAGGTTGAGTGTTAGGAAGCCCTCCCTTATGGAAAGGTCATAGGCTGGGTTGGATGAGCTCAGAGGTCTTTTCTGCCCTCAAGCATTCTGTGATTCAATGAAGTTTTGTAAGACCTGTATGGGATGTTTCCTCTGTAGGGTACTTTGAAAAACTTGATTCTGGCATAGTTAAGTGTGCAGAGGTTAAACATTTCTGGAAAGAAAGCTGCTTTGTAAAACCAGTATCAAGCCACATGCAGCTATCTCAACTGAATCACTTCTAATGATTATCTTTGAATGCTAAATGATAAGGAACAGAAAAGCCATTGAAAGGAGAAGTCATACAAATCAGCCCATACTCCTCTCTATATCTAACACTACAGAATTATTAACACTTGAGAAAGTTCTGGAATTAGTATTAATGTTTTATGTCTTCATAGACATCCACTACATCAGGAACTCAGGCACTTACAAGCCAGTGGGTCACTCTGGGCTGACGCAGAAAATATTACAGAGAGAACAACACTTGGGAACTGCTGCAGGGTGCAGAATCAGCTTTGCAGAAATAGTTCAGAAGATTGAACAGGCTTCATGGGAGAAGTGTTGCGGGGCAATCAAGAAATGGGTACAAAGAAGATGATCAGAATTGCTTGATCTAAAGGGGCTTCTGGTTTCAACACAAAGAAAACAATCATATCATCACCACAGCTATGCATTCTCCCAAAAAATTTGCAAGCCACACATTTTTTACACAGAGCATTACTGAAGATCCTGAAACCTGTTCCTTTCTTTTGTAGTTACCCTGCTTTTCTATTGCACAAATACTGAGATAATTTATTAAATTACCCAGTAGACTAATTACATGTTAACCTCAACTAAAATTGGAAAAGAGATTCACAAACTCACTGTATGGAAGAGTATCACAGTATCACAGTAATGATGAGGCTGGAAAAGACCTTAAAGATCATCCAGTCCAACCTAAAACCAACCAAGTAAAGCTAAACATCTGACATCTAGATCATGCCACACAACACCTCATCCAGCCTAACCTCAGAACAGCTCAGATGAGGAAGTCCAGAATGATTTTCTATTTAAAGCATTAATTTAAATGTACTTCATGGAAGAATACATTTGGAAAAAACAATAAGCCCCAAACCCACCCCCACCCCCTGCGAAAGCCCCCAACAAACAATTACAAGAGAATAATCTGGGGGTCAAAGTGTTCTTAAAATTCTGTAAAAACTTTACTATTCTGTAAAAGAAAACTCTTCAGTTGAAATGTGTTAATTATAAGGGATAAAATATGACTGAAAGAACCAGATAACCTAAATATAATAGAACCAATTCTACAAATACAATAAATGAAATAACCCAGGGGCTTCAAAATAAGGTCAATGCTAGTAACATGCTTATGAACTCCCTCCCAGTACCAACAAAGTAAGGATGTAGTTGTTCTGGCTTTTAATAATAAGGCATGTACTCACTAGAAGCCCAAGTACTGCCATAGCATTTCTATTTTATAATTAAATTAATCACATACAAAATACTGGGATCCTATTATGAATCCTATTTCACAATGGTTTTGCATTACAAAAGCTTGAATGAATTTTACTAAGAAAGGTACATGATATAATTCTATTTAATTTCAGTGAAAATATAAATACATAGATGAATTTAAATGATCATTGCATAACATGGAGTTGGTTTTTTTTATATTAAAAAGTGATTTGTTGTGTCAACACATGAATGCACCTTACAAAAGGAAGGTAACTTAAGATTCAGTTTATCTTGATTTTACTGACAGAAAACAAAACCACCATGAAAAAAGAAGAAAGGAAGCAATAAAAATGAAAAAACACAGTCTGTGATGCTCAACTCTTTGCTAGTACTTACTGTTAAAAGTTATAAATTATTGAATATTGCATTTTAGAAATATTTTACATTTTCCATGCTTTCTGATTAATTTCTCATAAAATTCCAAAAACTTTACAACACCCCTGAGAAAAATGCGGGAGATGTCTTTGCAGCAGCAGCTCTGAGCTGCGGCAGCAGGGGCCCAATTTAGCAGCGGGATCAATATCACCGCTGCAGACTTCAGTGCAAGATGAACAGTGCCCAGCTGCTTCGTCCAGAACACAGCTCTCAGGGTCCTAAGTGGAAACCCATTTTTTCTTGGACAAAGAGAGAGACTCACTATCTGTTGCTGTTTGTTAAAATGCAATACATTTCTCATGCAGACTTTTATTCTAAACTCTCTTGTCTATTTGCAAAGCAGCACCGAACAGTTCCAGTCTGACATTTGTTAGGGGCTTGTTTTCCATAGCTAACTTTCCACTACACCTGGTAACTCCAAGCTTTTCACCATCTTGACTCTAGTCTACACCTCCTCTCCTGACTCAACAACTCATAATTTTTTCTCATGAAAACCTGACAAAAATTGCAACCTATGTTTAGCTGTTGGCATCTAAGGTTGGAGAGAACGAGTCTTTCCGCCTGCAACACGTTCAGCCCTTTCTGTATGAAAATATCAAATGGACTTTCTAAATGAACTTCAGAAAGAGTAGAAAAATCAATTTAAAAACCCTAAGAGAATATCATAACAAGAAGTATGGAAAAGCAAATGTACTCACACCACGTACGTCCTGTGCTCAAAGTGTAATGCATGATGAATCCTAATGGGCTGTAAACACTGGAAGGGTTCAGAGCTGAGAATTCACCTAAGAGTTATGCCAGCCAGAAGACACCTCCAGTCAAGCTTCAGAAATGAGGATCTTGCAGCTATTGAGAATAATATCATTCCAAATAAAATATAAAAGTAACTTTATTCATGAAATATGCAGAAACAGATACCAAAATTAAAACAGAGCTTAACTCTACACATTTTCTTTCCAGATGCAGATCTTGCAATGAAAAACTCTTCTCCCTAGTTTTACACCGATACCATGGAAAAAAGACAAAGCTAAGCACGCAAACCAACTGCTTTTTTAGAGCTAACAGGGAAGAAAACGATTCATGAAGACAGTTTTCGACATGCAGCTAGGAGAGGATATCTGTGGTCTTTATTTTCTCCTGATAAACATTTAGTTACCACACCATCTATCTATAACAAGACAGTTATATATTTTTTGACAAGCCTGTCAAAAAACAGGCTTTAAATATACCTTAAATATTTATTATACTTTTCTATAGCAATGTAAGCCATCTGACTGTAAAAAGAAGATTCTTCTAATCAAGGGGTTAATCAGGTAGCTTGACACTCATATAGCTGTTATTCACATGCAGTTGACAAGTATCTTTCATTAAGTCAATTGAGTTGGGGTTTTTTGTCTAGTTTGTCCTTTTTTTTTAACTAATTCACAAAAGAAAGTTATTTTACCTTACAGGCACTTATTTCTAGCCCCAGGTTGCTCCTCTCAAAGACAATATACCAGTCAAATTGCTAGGAGCTGGTCCTGTTAAGCCCCAGCCAGCCCATCTGTAGATCATTTTAGAAGTCACAGATGCAGCAATAACCACTAGCAAACCTGATTTAGCAAAGGCTGCAATGAAAGCTCAGAATTCACTTCAGGCAGATGTTCTGGCAAAGCAGGACACCTAAAAAAAATATCCAATAAACAATATCTCCATTATCTACTCAGGGACCAGCATTTCACCCTCAGACATAATTGTACCAATGAGGAATGGCATCTTGGGTGTTTTTTCTTCAATTTGACTTCCCACTCCTGTGAGTCATTTCCTACCTTACTTGCTTGTCTAGTTGTTTGTTAACTGCAGCCTATTTGCACTTACAGCAGGAGTTATGTTTCATGGTACCTAAATAATTAGGCTAACGACAGCAGGTTTATTTCTGTTGATTCACTAATGCATCACAGATAATATCAACACTGCTAAGGCTGCTAGTTTAGGAATCATTCATAAAGCTTCTCACAAAATCACAAAGTTGGTTAATAACGTGCAGTCAAATATAATTGTCTCATCATTATTATCATTACTTCATTTGGGGTTTTGCTCCTGAGTTCTTTGAAAATATTTTCCCCTCCAGTTTTTCTCCATTATGTAATCACTCCAAAAATGAATAAACCCCCCACAATTTTCTCTGTATTCAGTTCAACTTAGGAATGCTGACATTAAAAAAAAACAGCACAAAAACCCACCAACCAAAATATTTTAGTATTTATCGTATGATCATATGAATGCTAATTAACATTTGTTATCACACTAATGACACCCAGTGTCAGACCTCACCATCTCACAACCATACAATGGGCAGTATAGGAGACAGTGGGGTGATTTCTGTTGGAGATTAAAAAGGTCACAGAATGATTAAGGGTGAAAAAGCCCTCTGAGCTCATCCAGCCCTGCCCATGACCTAACATTACCACAGCAGCCAGACCAGGGCACTAAGGGCCACAGCCAGGCTGTCCTTCAACACCTCCAGGGATGGGGACTCCACCACTGCCCTGGGCAGTCCATTCCACGGTCTGATCACCCTTTCTGTGAGGAAGGACTTCCTAACATCCAACCTAACCCTCCTCTGGCAGCTTCAGGCCCTGCCCATTAACTTTCATTTCCATGTAAACCCAACTTCTAAATCATTGTATTAAATTCATTACGTTTGGATATAATTACTTTGATGTTGTGCCTTTCTGATAAAGCACAGAAAAGCCATGAGAAAGCAGGAGCTGTTTGTTCCTCAACGCATGAGCAACACTGTCTTCTACCACTAGCCAGGCCATGGCAGACCAGCTTGGGAGCCCTTCAAAGGCTTCTACCTCCTTGTGTAGCTTATCAGGCATGTTGACAGAAAATGAAAATAATCTAAAGAAATAACTTTGAGAGACATTCCACAAGATTTTAGTAAAGCTTTCTCAAGCCACCAGCCCCCAGAGAGCACAAAGCCCATTAACATTGGCATTCACACATGGCTTTATTCATCCCCAAGTAACCTCTGGCTTCACTGCAACCCTTTCACCTTCGTGTTCTAGTACACAGACTGGAGTTTATGAATAATTAAGACTAAATTCTCCCAGCGACTTGAAAATCTGAAATACTCATTTTGGTTAAGAGATTTTTGAATCATTATAAATCTGACCCTACCTTCATTTTAGAAAGAGGATAGTTTCTGGGCCAGTTTTTAAAAGCTGGTGAGCTAATCAGAGAGGCAGAGTTCACAGCACAATTTGTATTTTCAAATAAAATGTGGAAAATACAGTGCACATTCATGTAAGACAGGAAAAGAAATCGACACATTGCATTACAGGTTGAGAGACGGCTGCAGTGCTACAAGAGAGCTGCAAAGCCTGCATGACAGTTTGAAAATCTTCTATCATGGCTGATCTGAACTAGCTAAATGCTGAGCTAACTGCTCCTGATTCTGCTGGAATGAGCCTGCTAGACCAACGGCTTTCTATCAAACGTTGCTAAATGGTTCTATACAGTGTTTGATAGGGACATTACAGCATGACCCCCAGGGCAGAACAATATTTTGGGACAATTGTAGGTGGAAGTCAAGACTACTAAGCCAAGACCATACTGAAAACAGTGGAAACTGCAGAAGAAAAACCCCTCTCCTTTTTCCATCTGTGGTAAAAAACCACCATTAAGATTCACATCTGAGCTTACACTGTTTGAAGCAACATGCTCTGTGCAACACTCATCAGTGTTAGAAGTTCCTTAATGAATATAAGCACAAGTAGACAAGCATTCTACACTTGCTTATATCTCTGGCTTCCAAACTAGTGAAACCTTATAGAATAGTATTGCAGAGCAGGAAAGCCATGATCTTTTAATGATCATTTTATTGAGTCTGTAATCCTTGCCTTATGACTCTTATTATTACAATATTGATAGTCAAATCAATACCAATGCACTCACCTGTCAACTATTTCTGCCAAGGCAAAGAGCTCTAGCATGTATTCAATGTCTATCCCATTCCTTCACCCTCCTCTGCATCTACTGGAGACACAGGGGAGCAAGAACTGCTTACAGGGAGAACAAGTAAAACCAGTGCTGACTCCAGCAGAGGTTGTCTATATTCTCTTTACTCAATGCCTTTCCTGAAAATTGCTAAATATTCACTTTGCCTTTTTTTGATGGCTGTCAAGCCTTAAACTATGGTTTCTGAGAACTCATGATGCTTCCAAGAAAGGCTTCTGAGCAATAACAGTCATTCTCTCTCCTTCCTCAGGAGCAGATTTCCACCTATTATGATATTCTGAAAGTGAAATTTATTCTGGCACTTAATCCTTCAAGCTTTCTGCACTTTCCCAGTCACTCTTGGTTTGTTCTGTTCTGAACAATCCTGTCTCAACAAAAATTTATGTCATTATTTTGTCCCTTTTGCACATGAAATAATGTAGATTCCCAAAGACTTCTGCCTACAAACCCCTTCCACTGGTCAAAACATAAACCCTTTATTCACACCAGTGAAATACCTGTGGATCTGCTGTCATTACACTTAAGCCTCCTCGTTCACTAGACGGGCACTTAAAATTTCTCCATCAGTTCTCTACAATGAGAAAAAGACCACAATCTCTATCCTAGATTCTGCTGCGGAAATGTGTATAAGGTTTTTTCTCTCTCTGGATTCTGGCTGCATTTTCCTACTGACCTCCTTATCTCTAAAATGAACCCAATTCATCTTTCCTCTGTATAACCTATATTTGCTATCTGCTCTACACACCAGCAACTATTTAATCTGCCACTGACCCAATACTGTGAAATGCTTCTGCAATTCCACGTGACTTCTCCTGAATAACTGTAGCATCAGCAAACACCTTTTGCCTTCCAGTACAACTTTTTTTACAGGTTTTCCATTGACACTTCAGTTCAAGCAGTTTATGACCCCATAAAGAAAGGACTGTTTGTATAATATTCTTCCCGACTTCACTGCAGAGAACATTAGTCCATGGAATTCTAGGCTTATTAGCAGGTCAGAATAGCTTCAGATGGCCTTTCTACACTTACGGATTTTCTTCTCTCCATCCTGCACTATAAACAATGGGAGGGTTATGCTGGTTTTGTCCCCTCTCTTCCTTCAGCATTAATCCCAGAAAGTACATCAGGAAGAGATGGTATCTCTACTTGGAATGAAGCACAAATCTGTGGAGGACTTCATTCCCAGATGTGAGGGAAGCAAGAGAGATATTCCATGAGGAGAGGTAGGATGTTCAGAAAGAAGAGGGTGCAGATGGAGCCTAAAGCAGACTGTGAATGAAATGTCCACACTGGCTGGAGATAAACAGCTTGTATGAAAATGTCTCTGCTTTATTCTTTAAAGAATAAAAAAGATCTCCTAAGAAATAATGAAGGCAGTCCTCAGATCATGGATAAGCAGTTATTAGGGAGCCATTTACAAGGAACTTCATTTGGGGCCAGTGATCCCAAGGAACAATTTCTTCACATCAGGGACATGCCGTGGACACCACCATGGCCAATTTCAACATGGACCCCTTTCTTCAAGAATACAAGTAACAAAAGAGTGTTACATCATATGTCACTGAAGTGGCCTTTAGGGACAACAGACACATGATAACAACATTCCCAACCGTACAAAGAATGTTCTGTTTCATTTAACCACAATGAGGTGGGACAATACATTTTTAGCAATTTAATAAATGAACATCAGAGCTGCCATACAAGTTCTTTTAACAATTGTATTGCTTTCTGCCCTTGGTGCACAAGACAAAACAATTACAACCCTAGCTGTAATGACATTCATCAAGTTGTGCTAATGCAGGTTTTCTTTGGTAGCTAAATATCAAGTTTAAAAGAACAATCCTTTTTAACCCCCTGTAACTTATAAAATTAGCGTGGAGTGTTCCTTTTAAGGCCATCTGTAGGTTGTAAATCTACACCCTCCTAACCACAGCCCTTCACTGAGTCCATAATAAGAAGTTGCATTGATCTGTCATAAAATTACTTGCGTGGTAGCTGTCCCAGTTTGTTTTATTAGTGTGCCCAACAGTAGCTAAGAGCTAGAGTAAAATATTTCCAGATTAATACTATTTGAAGCCCTATAATGCATTTTGAATTTTATATAATGTATTTTGAATTTTATGTAATGTATTTTGAATTTTAAGCTACAGTAGGAAATGGATTCGGCTCAGACACACTCAGCTCCTAAATATTCCCACTGTTTTAGCAGTAAAACTGATCACCGCTGACAGTGAGCAGCAGTGCACATAGGGGAATACAGACCAGTCATAAGTAGAGGGCAGTGCTATCCCTTTGGCAATGCCCTCATACCTTCCCATTTAATCCCACGCAGATGTTGCTATTGGCAAGTGAATTCTGCAAGACTATATTTCACATTTCTGCTGTTAGGAGGGATGACTGTGCCTCCTTTAGTAAGGCTTTTCCTTACAGCTTTCTCTCATACTACGAGGGAGCAAGTTACAGCAACACTTGTCAGACAGACCGAGCCCTGATGCCTGTAGGGTAAGACTAAGAGAAACACAAACATGGAGAAACCGTAAGTCACGCTGAAATTTTGTTCAGAGTTTCAAGGAATCTCAGTAGCAAAACAATCAATTGCTACTTCAATATCCTAACCCAGCTTCTACAGAAGACAGAAGAACACCCAAAATTATTTTAACTCTGCAACTGCTATTACTTGTAGCCTGTGCCCATCTAAAAATCAATAGCACACAACAACTTGGTCTTGATAAAAACAAAACTTGGGAAAGATTTCAGATCAATCTTTCCTCAGCGTAGACTCAAAACATTACTTTGTTTTAACTGGGTCATTTAAGAGTTCAAAATAACCCTCAAGATAAGAAAAAAAATCAACCCGTAAATAAAACCCCCACCCCTCCAGAGTTTCTACTGCACCACTTTTTCTCTTTTCAAGATGTAGTCCGAAATCGTTGTTCCTATGGGGTGCAGATAAAAGAAGCAGAAAGTCCACAGTGAAGAAGCAGCAGTCTTATACTCTTAAAGAAACAAGTCTTCAGTTATAAATTATATTATTCAGTTATATCTTACAGGATCAGTTTCTCTCTCGGACAGGGACTTCGTAGGAGGGACTCTGGTGCTAGGACCAGGAGTATGGTTTCATGCAGAAAGAGGGAAGACTGATGTGAGTTCTGAGGCAGAAATTTCTCCCTGTGAGGGTGCTGAGGCCCTGGAACAGGCTGCCCTGGGAGGTCGTGGCTGCTCCATCCCTGGCAGTGTTCAAGGCCAGGGTGAATGGGGCTCTGGGCAACCTGGGCTGGTGAGAGGAGTTGCTGCCCATGGCAGGGGGGTGACACAGGGTGAGCTCTGAGGTCCCTTCCAACGAAACTAGCCTGTGATCAGTGCAAATTGTCATGTAGCATGTCGCTTCTTGTTTGTGCACGAGCAATGCAGGAAGAACACATTACAGCACAGACTTGTCATTTCAGTAATTAACGTCAAATGTAATAAAAACAACAACAAAAAAAGAAATTACTATTTTTCATGTTCCCCATAAATAACCCAATTATTACAACCCAAAACTCCTGCTTGTTTCCCTGAACAGTAGCCGTACAGTTACTCCCCCAGCGACACATGTACATGCTCTCACAGAGCTCAGCAGCAGCTTGGATCCAACATGCAATGAACACAAAACAGATATTGTGCCAGTACACTGATGGTGAATGTACTATGTGCAGGCGCACATCAACGCTGCTCTGAACACAGCCCTGACTTAGATTCCTTGCCCTGCTGCCCACCCATGGCTTTTTTGGCCATTCCTGAGCCAGCCACGCTCAGGCAATGGCTGTGCTGAAAATGAAGTGACCCACTAACACATAGCAGTAACAGAGAAATGAGTCCTCCAGGAACCCTGGGCTCCTTGCACATCCCAGAGTTCAGAATATCCCTGCTGCAGCTAACATTTGCTATACTGAGCCACTCGAGAGCTTGCAATGGCTGTAGCTTCACCCTGCAGAACCGACACTAGCAGTAAAAGGAAAGGAATAAAGGATCAAGTGTATGTCTTTATTAAAGAATGCTAACACCCTTGACATGACCCAGATCATCATGAGGACTATTAAATTTCAATTAGCTTTGAGCTGTTGCTGATAGGACTTTACTAATAATTGCATGATATTCTTGAGGAAAATTTTCCATTTTTTATGAGACAGGAGAGAGCATCAAATTGTAGGTTCTTTCTCACTTGTTAAATGTAAAATATCATTAACCGTAAAAGGTATTGGATTAGAGGGAGAGTGAGAGGAAAGATGACCCAGTAAGGGAGGCAGTGATTTGGGACTTGAGAAATATGAATTCAAATCCTAGCTCTGCTCTACTCCTGCTCATGGCACATCAGTCAGGCTGTTCAATCCCCCCGGCTTCTCCTTCTGTAATAAAGAGATAGTAACACACCCTGATCTCACAGGGGCTCAGTATGTCTTAAATGCCACAATGCTATGGAAATGAGTTTGATCAAAAACATCAAACTGCTGTAAAATCTAGAGAATATCCTGAGTGCAAGCAACTGCCAATGGAAGAACTCTTAACTGAGTGTTGACACACAAGTGGAAATATTCCTGAGGTCTGAACAGGAAAATGCCTGCAACATGCTGTTTCTGAAGGGAGTATCTCAGCAGTGCCAGCAAACAGGCTGCTACGTGTGATAAATTCACATATGATAAAATCCCGAATTACACTGTATTAAATCCCTACAGTATTTACTTGGTAGACTTAAAACATCACCTACAAAGATGGAGGAATGAGAAAGTTCACAGATGAATCTGTTGAAAGAAACGCTGACTGCATAGAGCAGAAGAAGTAGTTAGATAATTTATGGACAGTTGTACAGAACCAAAGAGAATTACAAAGCTAAATTTACTAATGGGATTGCAGTTACATAAATATCGACATAAATAATACCCACAGTAATGATCAAGCACAGCCTAACCAAGGACACTGTCTTTATTTATGTATGACGATCAGGATGTATGTGAAATGAGCAGCATAATCTCAGGTATAATCACAGGTAGATCAACTGATATCCTGGTTTGCAGTTTGTACAACCATCAAGCTCTACGCTTGTCACATCTTAGGTAATCAAAAGGTATAGCAGTGGTTTACCAGTGATTTGTGTAAACCTGCTCTTTCTTTTTGCCTAAGCTCATTAGAGATTCTGCTGGTATCAACTTCACACTGATGACATCCCACAAAAGAAATCATTTTCTTTCCCTATGGGAAATGGAATAGGTTAACCTTGGACTCCGTAGAATGAAAAAAAAAAAAAAAAACAAACCCACAAAACTAGACCAAGGCAGCATATTCAGCTCCCTGTGCTGGAAAGAGTTAAAGATCACATCGAACTAAATACCTATCTAACTAACAGAAAAGTGATGCTGCAAAACCACCACCTACAAATGAATCACCTCGCACCAACTATAGAAAGAATTCAGATCAGGTCAGGCTTACCTGCCTCAGTTAAGCTTTTTCTAAAGGAAAATATCCATGAGAATATTCTCCTGCTTATCATTAGGAGTGTGTAAATGCCTCACTGCTCCTGGTCCTTAATGAATTCCTACAATAACAATTGAAGATACCTGAAGATATCTCAAAACAACAATGAATGATATGACACTGGAGCAGATACTAACAACTAAACAGTTCCCCATCCTAGCTCAGACGGAGTAATGGAGCAGCACTTAGTGCTTCATTCGCGTTATCTAACTACCGTTCCTCAACCCTATCTTATTGTAATTCACAGATACCAGAAATGCAAAGTGCCACAATTTTTGCGATATTCAACTCTTAGACTAATACTATCATTCAGACTACATTAGGATACCCAGACATGAATACATAACAATATGATCATTAAAGTCTTTTATCCTTATACATTTATAAGAAAAGAGTTACAATACTGATTTATTTCTAAGAGAATTATGACATTTCATAATAGCTTTCTCTCACAATTATTTTGTTCATGCCTCTCAGGTAGGAATCCCTAGATCACACTAAACTCCTTGGATTTCTCTGTGGCAAGAGATGTTGTTTTGGAGAGTAGTCTGATTGCATTAACTGCTTTAAAAGATGTGTTTAATGAGGGAGACACAAGGACCCATATCGCCAAAACCAAAACATTGTCAATGCAATAATAGCTGTCTTTCTGTTGCTTGTTTCCACATGTTTACAATTCAAAGGAAAACACTGCTCTATAATTAGAGAAAAGGGGTTTACATGTCTTTCTTTCAATGGTTTTAGAAGGCCTTTAGCAGAGCATCTCATTTTTTGACACTGACAGACTGTAGAAAAACAGAAGCTGAGAGTGTTTTGAGAGCATCAGCATGTTTGCATCCACTGAGCTGTCAAACATGGATAACCATGGCAGACATTCCAAGGGGCACAGCTATCGAATTCATACAGAGAGGCACCACTGGCTCATCCATTCTCTATTAACTTATAAATTTCTAGCCAAGGAAATATGTTCATAATAAAAAACAAGAACATCTAACCGCACCGTGTTTATCAAACTGCACACCAACTATATACAACCCGAAGATTAAGAAAAACCAATAGAATTGGTATAAAAAACAATAGAAGTTACCCAGAAATTTCCTCTCAGAAGGCAATTGTATAAGAATTCTGCAAAACATGGCACTGGTTACATCTTTCTTTGATTTAGGTTTCTTTCCTGAGCTCTTTTCAGAGAACTGAGGTGGAATGCCAAAGAGAAATGGCTCCTTTGCTGAAGAATTACAGCTTTAGGCCAAGGAGTTGTGTAGGGGAGAGCTAAATACAGCCAATCCATCTCTCCAAATAAGCCAAACACAGAAAACTGCCATGTAGCCACTGACCAGCTTTCTGGACTGGGAACCAATCTATGCTCTTCCATTTCACTTGTGCAGCCATTACACAATGCATCAATCCTGTTTCTTGTCTTTGAGTGTTCACTGTCGCAGAATAGCCAGAGTAGAGAGCTCACGGAGGCCATGGCCTTGTGCTATTGCCTGTCACTGCACTCTGCACAGTCATAGCCAAACGGATTCCAGACTGTGAGAATACTAGGGAAAAACCCTCCAGTTAAGAGAATGAGTGAGGAATCTGCTCACCTCAGTTTTACATCACTTTCCACCACAAATCCCTTGCCAGTCTCTCTTTGTGCTTGTTTTCCCATTGTAAATTTGGAACAATTCTATCTCCTCCGCCTGTCACATTTATTTAGTCGTTGTGTTCTGGAAGTGTCTTTTATTGCTTTGTTTACTGGTTTGCTCAACACACCGCAGCTCCAGCTGAGTTCTGCCGACACTATGGCACAATTAATAGAAGGGCAAATGCCAAATAAATTCATGGGCTGTAAAATTTAATTCTTAAAAATGAGGTTTTCTCTGTAATGGAACTGTTAAACTGTATTTACCACAACATATTCATCTAGCAAAACGAAATAAATTTTAAAAACCCCTACTGTAAAGTAGCCATAGCTGGAAATTAAATGAACACTGCAGCATCCTGATCACAAAATTGAGTGTGATTGTTATTGGAGGGTTTGGGAGTTTGTTTCATCACATCTTAACACGGCTGTGTTGGATTTGGGCTGCTGTTTTTAAAGGCTTCTTCTAAATAAGGGCACGGGACAAACTATCTCCTAATCAGGAATGTAGTACATGTGTACACCATGTCACGGGTGAATAGGGCATGACGCCCAGCCATATGGTCTACTTAAGAGCCAACTCATCTACATCGACTGTTACCAGGCAACATGCTGGACATGTCTGAGCCTGGTAAAAAAAAGAAATGACCTCTTAGCCCTAGAAGTTGATTGATATTCATTGTGCTGGTTAGGTTAGGATAGCAAGGGATAATCATAAAACCAATTATGCATGCTGAGATTTGGCGGCACTGAACCTTCCCCAAATTCCAAATGAGTATTTTCTTCTGTTTTCTTGTCACAGATCTCAAATGTCTGGCTTTAGCTTGTTGAAGGAAGATTAATATCTTTTCTTTCAACTACAGATACTGAAGCAGTATATTCACAGTCAAATTAACATTAGTTCCCTACAAACATGCCAGTGATTATCTCAGGGACCACGGTCTCCTATGGGTTAGAAACCCAAACCTCATTCCAGCAATTTTTACCAGAATTTTTCTAACAAAAGCTGTCATTTGCATCCAATTCTGCTAAGAGCTGGAAGGTTATTCTGTGATACAAAACAGCGTGTGTGACTGTGCTGGGCTTGGCTGGGATAGAATGTATTTTCTTCATGGTAGCTGGGATAGGGCTGAGTTTTGGATTTGTGCTCAAAACGCAAAAATACAATTAATTTGATTTTTTTATAATTCATGGATGGCTTTGTTATTGGTGAGCTCACAAAGCATCAAGGCCTGCTGTGCTGCTCACCCTGCCCTGCTAGTACACAAGAAACGGGGAGGGGACACAGCCGGGACAGCTGACCCCAACTGACACAAGAGACATTTCACACCACACGTGGCATCACACTCAGCATATACAGCTGGAGGAAGAAGGAAGAAGTGGGGGACACATGGAATGATGGTGGTTTTGTTCCCAAATAACTATCATGGGTGATGGAGCATGGCTGTTCCATGGCTGAGCACTATGGAAGCAGCAGATGGATTCCTTTGCCTGCACGTGCTGATCTTCCTTTACCTATTAAGCTGTCCTGGCCTCAATCCATGAGTTTTCTCAGTTTTACTCTTCTGATTCTCTCCCCCATCCCACCAGGGAGAAGTGGGTGAGCATCCACACACGGCTGAACTACTGGCTGTGGTTAAACCACGATGGGGACAGAGGGAAAGCTAAACACAGCAAGAACACCAAGCACTTTGGAATGATTTACATCTATTATCTGGCTTTTTTTTTTTTCTTTTTTACACAGTAAGCCAGGCAGTTCTTTAGAAACAATGAAATCCTTTTTCCAAGACATCAAAAGGAAGTTTGTGTTCAGTATAGGAGCAAACTGTAAAATTCTTCCTATTTCAAACAAGAACTTTATGTCTAATTTTTTCAATAACGCCAAACATTTGTGTGTTGGGGCAGAACTCGATTACTAACATTAATATATTGGAACAAAAAAGTGAAGCCAATCTATTATTTTGTCAATACACGTGTATCAGCTGTACTTTCTGCATGTAGAACAAAGGGAAATACAATTACAGATGTTTAATAGCCATCATTATATTCAGCTAACCCAAAACAGAGCAAACCATGCTTTCACCTAACCCACTGCAGTTTGTTTTGAGCAGAGGATTATTAAAAATGGTTTGAAAAGTACTAAAATGCCCCTACAATTTTTTCCGATACTCGTGTAATTATTTGTAAAGAAAATGATATCCTGATCAAGAAGTGATTAATCCTTACTTCTAGGTTTATGTAAAAAGTATTACGGGGAAAAATACATTCCCTGTATGAAAGTTGGAGATAAGCAGCACAAATGGGTTTTCACATGTCCTGTGAATTTTGGAGCTTCATTCATGTTATTCCCTATTCTGACATAATGGAGTTGTTAAAAAAAGAACCCACGATGAATAATCCACAGCCCTTCTAAGGGGGAGGTGGGGGGGAAGTATTTGTGACTAATCTTTATACAAATCAATTTCTTTCTGATGGATCAGCCAAAGCTAAAATAAATACGAGAGTGGCATAACCCTAATGTAGAAAGGGAAATACAAGAGAAAAAACACTGCAATCTACAGCAGACACAGGGAAGATGATACTCGGAGCGTGTCACTAGAATGTTGTTGTGCACTGAAGACTAAAAGGTATCAGATCTCATACTTACGGTTTATTGCTCTTGTGATCCAGCATCAGCGTGGCAAGTTGTGAAGTCCAAAGTAATTTCTTTACTCATTATGTCAGTACAACAGAGATTTCAGTCAAATTCCAAGGAAAATAAGCAACAAACAAAAATCTGTGCACTTACTGAAAGAAGGCTCTGATCATGAAAACAATAGGTACCACTTGCATGGGGCTTCTGTGTAGTTTCCTGAGAAAAGAAAAAGATGTTCTCAGTGTAAATAAGAGACTCAAAGGAGAACACATTTGTGCCCTGCCCCCATGGAAGGCTGGAGGTCAGCTTTAAGATTCCAAGTGTTGCAACTAAGCTAAAACTGTATTATTTATTATGTACTATTTAGAACCACAGAATCGTTTCAGTTGGAAAATACCTTTAAGATCATTGACTCCAGCCATTAACCCAACTGTCCAAGACCACCACTAAGCCCTGTCCCTAGGCTGCAGATCTGCATCACTTACTGGGGCTTCCATAAGGAGTGCCCACAGGTTATTTGGTCGTTTTTATTGTACTACTAAGCCAAGTGATAAGTAAAATCTGCTCATTGATCCACAAACACCAACAAAGATTTTATCAAATCATTTATTTACCACTCAATTCAAGATGCAGCAAAATTTCCCAGGCAGGACAATTTAATTGAAACTATACCTTATATTGTGAGATTACCTACTAAACCACCAATGCCATTGCTCTGCCCATGTTCAACACTTTCCCCAGTACAGCTTTTTGTTTCAATAGGAAACACAGCTGTATTACACTTTTGTGTGGTTTTTAATGGGCTGCTTACAGCAACTCAGAAAAGAAAAATGAACCTAAAACAAACAAAAGGGGGCATCCAATACATATTACACCTGCACAGAGCTGGCAATTACAAAAGGGTAACATTCTGTGCCATGCCTTGTTCTCCCACTGATGAACAGCTGGTGACATGTAACTTTCCACTGAATTATGGATCGCATTCCAGAAGGTACTCTAAGCTCAGCCATGTTTTTCTCCCTCCATGCATTTTTAATTTCCATGTACAAACAGTAGTACACAGATTAAAATACTAATGAAAACAGAAACACTGCCCATATGGTGAGCCCTCAAAGAAAACAAACACCTAGGTCACAGAATTATTCCAGAATCACATTATAGTTGATGCTGAAAAAGACCTCCGAGTTCTTCCAGCCCAGCCCATGACCTAACATCACCACATCAGTCAGACCAGGGCACTAAGGGCCACAACCAGGCTTTCCTTCAACACCTCCAGGGATGGGGACTCCACCACAGCCCTGGGCAGTCCATTCCAGGCTCTGATCACCCTTTCCATGAGGAAAGGCTTCCTAACATTCAACCAAACCCTCCTCTGTAGCAGCTTCAAGCCCTGCCATCTTGTCCTGGCACTAGTTGCCTCTATCTATTACCAAACTATTCCTTAGAAAAACTTAATATAATCTTTCATTATGTAGTAGCAAAACATTCCTTAGATAAATTTAGTATAACATTTTATCCACTTCAGTAAAACTCTGAAGAGTAAATATATCGAGTATTTCTCACAAAACGTCTTGTGTCTTACTTGTGATTCCATTTTAAACAAAAAAGTAAATAAATAAGGAAATAAAAAGATCAGTATTGGCCATATCCAGTGCAACTGAGGATAAGTTATAAGACAAAGAAGTGGGAGGGTACCTGTTCTGACATACCTGTATGTCAGGCAATATTGCAGCTATCACACATACTATTAAAAACTCCCCCCTGAGTGACAATCAGCAAGAGAAATCAAACTTGCAGCATTTTAGCTTCCTTGGAATGGGGATCATTGCTAGGAGAGTATCAGAGTAGGATCCAGCTTCACAAATGAAGCTCCCTGCAGTAATTGCAAATGCCTTGCTACAAAAAAATGCCATCAACCCTCATTGATATCTGAGCTGAAAACACAAGTTTCTATTTATTTATGAAACAAAAGGAACCACAGACATAAAAAAAACCACTATTCAAAACATCCCTCTGTGTGTGCATGAAGTGTATGTTAACTTCTGTATCTGATCCCTCCTGGGTTGAGCTTCTTTGTGCAGCATCAAAGGTATTGCTGAGTACAACACAATGAATGGGATTGAGAGGTCCTTAAAAAAATCTCTAATATTTAAATGAATATCCCACACCTTCAAAAATGGCATCTGACTTGCTTGCAGTGCCACAGTAAAACTTACTCATGATCACCAAAACCTCACTGTAATAACTGAAAATTAAGTCTCTCAGTTTCCCTTATCAGGTCTCTTTGGTTTCCCGATTTGAACAGTGGTTTTTCAGTTGCTGACTCATTTTCTAGACTTCTTATGGGGTAAAATGTTCCCTCATCGAGGTCACAGTAGATTAATTTTCCTTTTCGGAAAGACTCATAACTGACCACTCAATCCTAGCATAATGTTACCTCTCATTAATTTTAGAAACATTACAGCCCCAACTGCTGCTGCTACTCTCCTTTATTTATCCTGCACTGCATACTCTGGTGACCCAGGAAACTCTGCCTGCACACAGAAATACGATGCACAGAAGTTTAAGAATATATCCAACTCACACTCCTGTTCTTCTGTAGGGACTGGAGGGAAAATCTGACTGGGAGAGGCTGAGGTACCTGGGGGTGTTTAGCCTGGAGGAGACTCAGGGGGGACCTTTTCACTCTCTGTAACTCCCTGATTGGAGGCTGTAGGCAGGTGGGTGTCAGGTTCTTCTCCCAGGCAACCAGCACCAGGACAAGAGAGCAGGGCCTGAAGCTGCCAGGGGAGGGTTAGGTTGGATATTAGGAACCTCTTCCTCAAGGAAAGGGTGATCAGACCCTGGAATGGACTACTCCGGGCAGTGGTGGAGTCCCCATCCCTGGAGGTGTTGAAGGACAGACTGGCTGTGGCCCTTAGTGCCCTGGTCTGGCTGATGTAGTGATGTTAGGTCCTGGGCTGGGCTGGCTGAGCTCAGAAGGCTTTTCCAGCCTCAATAATTCTGTGATTCTGTAAATCAGAGCAAATGCATATGGAATCATAAGAAGAGTTACCTGCAAAACAATTCACGTGACTGTGATATTTAACCAGCAATTACTCATTTTGCCTCCGTTTACAGTACTCTGCATCCTCTCTTTAATTTCCTCTGCAAGGAAATAGTTAGGTTTTATGCTTTTCTCACTGCTGACAAGTTTAGCAATCTGCACACAACAAGCACAGTGAGGCTTTCCTCAAAACAAGTTCTCTAAAAGCACCCACCAACAGAAGAATGGAACTCCACCACAGCCCCGTACACGTGAAGGATCTCAGAATCACAGGGCTGGAAGAGACCTCTAAAGGTCATCTCATCCAACCTCCCTACAATAAGCACCGGCTAGACTAGTTAGACTAGGTCTATAACTAGACCAGATTTCTCAAAGTCCTATCAAGCTTGACCTTGGATCTCTCCAGGGATGGGACCTCTACCACCCTCAGATTCAAGAACTTTTTCCTAATGTCCAGCCTCAACCTAACCTTTTCCAGCTTCAAATCACGACCCTTGTTCTTTTATTACTTGCCCTTGTGAACAATCTTTCTCAGCCTTCTGACAGGGTCCTTTCAGGGATTGGCAGGTTGCTAGAATGTCCCCCAGAGCCTTCTCCTCTTCAGGATAAACAACCCCAGCTCAGCCAGTCTTCCCAAGAGAGATGCTCCAGCCTTCTGATCACCTTATTACTTTATTGTTGGTCAGAAGGAAGAGTGGCAAATTCACAAACACTGCAGTTTGCAAAGATTTCACCCCACCACAGGTCTGTCCCTCCATGTGCTTGTTCACATGAACCAGCCTCGTGGAGAAACATGGATTATCCACATGTTTAACACAATTTTTCTTTCACAGACCTGCCACATATCTTAGCAAAACATGCAGGTGGCTCTTGTTTTTCACCCCTATCACACACTTGGAAATATAAAATTAGCAACATGTAGCTCGTGGCTGGTATTCCAACATTTGTATGCGACAAACATACACAGAACAAAATCCTTCTATGGATGGACAGCAGATCTTCCACTGCCCAGTGCTCCAGGCTTCCCATTCTGAGGAAGAAAACCTCAAGAGTCAGCCAGAAAAGTCCCACTTTTCCCACTATGGAAAAGCCTGGCGTAGAAGACCATATTTTAAGAGTCACTTACAAATGGAAAAGTGTTTCCAGGTGGAAATTTCAGGTACACAGCCAAGTGCTTAACAGCCTGCTCTCTTTTGCTTCTGGGCAGTCATTGAGATGGACAAACCCAGGCCATTGAGCTTTTTCCCTTATCTGGGCATTCCAAGAGTATCCCAGACGCTGTTTTCACAGCAGCTCCCATACACGTTGCATCACTAAAGAAAGAGCAACCATACAACCCAAAGCAAGAACATAAATTACTATCAATCCACATACACCATTACCAAGCCCGACTTAACACCTCCCGCTTCATGCCTTGATCAAAAGCCTATGTATAAATTGATCTAATCTGATATTTCTTCTTTTAATTTTGTTCTAAAAATGCAATTAAACAATGATATCAGTTGCTGCGAGTTAAAAGTCATTCCCTTTAGATAACAGCCAAATGCAACAAGCAGCGAGTTTTGCCATCATTAGACTTCTAACCATATTACCTCTATTTTGAGGGGTTTTTTTTGTTTGGTCTCAGTTTAATTTCCTGTCAGCCTTACAAGAGATTTCTAATGTTTGGGCTGTAGGATATGCTCTGATTAAAAATAATCTTCCCAATTACTGCCTGGCATGAGTCTACTGCCACATGCACTCTGCCACTGGCTTCTGAATTTCTGTCAGCAGTAATTGTGTCTGTAGCTTCTAACTGTAAATGAAAACCCAGGGGGCATATTTGGGTTCCAGTTCCCTTTGCCTAGCCATATCTTTTAATTTGCACTGTCTGTCAAAAGGAGATGTTGGTCGGCACTAAAAGGCAATCCTTAGAACATCAGGTTACAGGGGAAAAAAAGAGAAAAAAAAGAAATGCAATGGGTGTATGATAGACTGAATTTGATATTTATTCCTGCCTCCTCCTCCATGGACCTCGAGAATCTGCATTGATCAGCAGCAGCCACGAAACCATTTGCTGAGCATTTCTAGCTGCATCTTTTTTACCATGCTATTTAATCATAACATCCTGAGCACCACCTTCTTCTTACTGTTCGGTTGGGATGTGACCATTCTAGAGGATCTTTGCCATAACAGGGTTTCTTGTCGCAGCAGAAGAAAAAAATAACAGTTCTCAGGCTCCAGCCCCTGGCCTAAACCCTACCATGGGGTGCCCATCTCCAGCCCTGGATGGAATTCTGGCATGCATTACAGTGACCTGTATTCTGGATCAGTCCTTCAGACCTACACTGCATCTTCTCTTCCTGCTTCCAGGACTTGGCTGGGGTTAAAAGACTCCATTCTTTAGATCCAAAGGGGCTGTTCTCCATGGGGGAGAGCATGGACACATCTCCTGGCTCTCTGCTCTTGGGGGGCAGCCAGCTGGCAGCAGCCCCTAAGATGCCCACACAGCACTGCAACCTTCCAGTCAGTGCAATCACCAAACCCATGATAGCTTTGTGTTCAGACTCTCAGTGATTTTCCCCTCCTCTGAGGAGAGGTGCTGCTGTGCTGGAAAGGTGGCCCAGTGGCCTCAGGGAATGCTGTCTGTGTGACAAGAGCAGGATGGAAATTAGTTGCCCTGGGTCAATTTTCTAAAGGCAAAGATCACAGGAAGAATGAAGGATCAAGCACAGACTGTACTCTGTGAAGTAAATAAAGAAAAAACTCAGAAAGTGGAAAAACATTTGAAATAACATCATGACTGAAGCTTTATGTCCAACTGCATCACAAGTGGTCAACAATGTGTTCAGGAGACGCATTCTGGACATAGTCACTGTAACGTGAAGAACATTCTGAAGTTCCACGATTGCTATTTTTTGTCCTGCTTCAACATTTGATCTGTCAAAATGAAATAATTTTTTGTCTCAAAAGTAAGATGTCATCAGCGGATGGAGAATCTAAAGAGAGGAGAGAGCTCAGGATTCATGGAATTTTTCTTCATGCCTGGAGGACAAACACTGAGACCAGATCAGTGTAATCCGGGATTTGTCCAAATGGCTTTTGCCACCAAGTTGTGTGGTGCAGCAGTCACACCAGAGGGTAGGGATGCCATCCAGAGGGACCTGGACAGGCTGGAGAGGTGGNTGGGTGAAGGCAACACTAAGCACAGATACAGGCTGGGCAGTGACTGGCTGGAGAGTAGCCCTGAGGAGAGGGACTTGGGGGTGCTTGTGGACAAAAAGCTCAGCATGAGCATGCACTTGTGGCCCAGAAGGCACTGGATCCTGGGCTGCATCAGGAGAAATGTGGCCAGCAGGTCAAAGGAGGTGATTCTCCCCCTCTACTCCACTCTGGTGAGACCCCACCTGGAGTACTGTGTCCAGTTCTGGAGCCCTTATTACAAGAAGGATGTGGATGAGCTGGAGCAAGTCCAGAGGAGGGCCACGAGGATGATCAGAGGGCTGGAGCACCCTGAGCACCTCTCCTATGAGGCCAGACTGAGAGAGTCATGGAAACCTGGAGCTTTGGGCCATGGATTAGCGGTGTCCTTGGGACAGTTGGGTTAATGGTTGGACTCAATAATCTTAATGTCTTTTCCATCCTAAACAATTCTATAATTGTATCCAGTTCTGGAGCCCTCAGGACAAGAAGGATAGGGACCCGATGGAGTGGGACCAGAGGAGGTCACAAAAACCATCAGGGGGCTGGACCCCGTCTGCTATGTAGACAGGGAAGCAGCTGGGGGTGTTCAACTTGGAGAAGTGAAGGCTCCAAGGGGACCTGAGAGCAACCTTCCAGTCCCTGAATGGGGCTACAAGAACGCTGCAGNCTGGACCCCGTCTGCTATGAAGACAGGGAAGCAGCTGGGGGTGTTCAACTTGGAGAAGTCAAGGCTCCAAGGAGACCTGAGAGCAACCTTCCAGTCCCTGAATGGGGCTACAAGAAGGCTGCAGAGGAGCTGTTTACAAAGCTCAGAGTATTAGGATGCGGGGCAATGGTTTCACATTAGAGGAAGCCAGATTGAAACGGGCTGACAGGAAGAAGTTCTTTAGCAGGAGAGGGGTTGAACACTGGAATAAGTTGCCCAGAGAGGGAGTTGAGGCCTCATCCCTGGAGATATTCAAGGAGAAGCTGGACAAGGCTATGGGCAAGCTGATCTAAGTTGAGGATGCCCCTGCTCACTGCAGGGCAGTCGGACTGGATGCCCTTTACAGATCCCTTCCAATCCAGGCCATTCTATGATTGTAACAATAAGCTCTTGAGCAGGTATAACGACTGCATGAACTCAAGAGAAATTTTTCATCTGCTTAAAGCATGGCAAGACACTGACTTGCCAGCTAGACTGAAAGATCATTTATCACAGACTCAACTGAACGAGGCATTCAAACAAGATGCAAAAATAACCAAGTACTTTAAAAAAAATTCTTAACTATTATCAAGTGCAGCTGCAGAAAAGCCCTTCTATCAATTCCAGCGGTGAGTCTTTAGCTCTGAATACCAGCATCCCAACAAAGACTACAAAGCAGGAACATTATACTTTCAGAAAAGGGGGTTTTACAGTCTCATTTTTTACACTAATGGTTCTCTCATCTATCAAAGAAATGAATCATGCCTGTATAGGCAATGCAGGTGGGAAGAAATTTTTGATTTAGAGAAAATAATGCTATTTAACCATTTTCTTGTTGTTTTTTTCTTTAAATGAAAATGCTGACATTCTTTAAGAGCTTTCAATGTTAATAAATGCATCTCAAATTAATGACCAGAGCAAGGGAAAATAAAGTTTCCAAAAGGAAAGAAAATAAATCAGTTTATCCAATAGCTTTGTGATTTATGACATGATTATTCCTCCACAAACAGCTCAACTCTATTACCATCATCAGCATGCCAGAGTTACAAGCCCAAATAGAACAACTACAGTTAGAAGGGCCGGCACATTCCACTGATAGATGCAAATTCCTTGTGGCCATAAACATCTAATTTGGGTAGACATTCCACATTTTCTGATCCAAAGAAGTGTTTATCACCACTGCAGATACAAGTAGCATCCTTTTACAAACCAGATGGAAACAAGGTGAGAGTTACCAATCTTCAGGAATATTTGTTTTGGTAAGGTTATTTGATCTTAAAAGAGTCCAGCCCTCCCTCCAGAGGTCACACAAATCCTGCTGGATCCAAGACAGGGCTCATGGGACACCCCACAGGCAGGTTTTTATAGAGAAGGCAGAAGTTACCACTGTTATCAGAAATACTCTTGCTTATGAAGAAATCAGATTTCAGAACGAGAAAGAAGTTAAATGCAAAATAATAGAAATCTTCCATGTTTTTAGGTTTTCTTCTGCTAGGTTTAATGACAAAACCTTGATTTTAAAGCACTCTGTTAGGGTTTCCTTCACATCAAACAAGAGAAACCTCATCTGGAATTCTTGATAAGAGATTCAGTTGTTGTTTACAGCCCAGTATAGGTCATTAAAACCAGCAAAATGTCAAGCCAGGGTGGAGAGCCCATGCAGATCCCACTATTTCATTTCTAATACTCATCTCCTATTAGAACAGAACAAAGTAAAAAAAACAAAAAAAACAAAGAAAAGAAAAGAATAGAGCAGCGGATTTTCTCCAAGAGAAAACACCCTGCAAAACACTTCTGTCTTTGTTAATCACATCTCGGTTTTCACAGGAGGAAAAAGGGCCGGAAGAGCACAAGTGTAACTGATGCACCTAGAGCCTGGGCACACAGGATACAGCTCTGTGGCACCACTTGTCCAAGATTTGCAGTTTATCAATACAGCAATGCAAAAAAATCCTCACATTTGCACAATTTTTTTTCTATTCCAGTTCCTTCTAGGTGCTCTGCATCCACATGGAAAAAGAAGGGGATTTGTAAGCTCCACATGTTTCCATCCATGTTTCTGAATGACCAGTTCCACGCATCCTTTCCTTCACCTGTAACCTCTCCTAGTGTACTGTGACAATCACAAACTGCAGGTAATGGTACCTTCTCCATCCCTCCCAGCATTGAGGGCCTCACACCAGTAAGCTGACACATGTGAAATAAGACCACTTAGCAACGAAGAGAGAGGGCGAAGGCTGCTGAGGTTGGAACAGGAACCTGCTGGTGGCTGCAAATCTCTCACCAGTGCATTTGAGCCTGACACTTAATATTCAAGCTGAATTGCAAGCTATGTACTCAAGGATAAAGCTCAGTAATAATAAAGATTCGCAGTGTGACAGGCTCAGCATACCGATGCTCAGCGCAGAGCTCATTGTATTTCTTTAATCTCAAGAGGAAATCAGGTTTTTCTTTCTTTTTTAAAATAAACAGCAGTACCTCCTATTTGGTGAGGGCAACAACAGAAGCAGAAAACTTAATTTTGTATTTAGATATCTGTTAAAGAAAAACCCATATTTTATCGCAATGCAGGCAGCCACTGCCTTCCTTATCAGGCATCAGAAAACATCAGCTAAGGTGCCCATTTTGTATTGAGCCAGAAATCCACTCCCTTCCATCATTTCAGATAATCCACAGCATGGATTTTATATCATGGCAGCTGGAAAAGGGAACATCTGTGGGCAGGAGCTCACACCTTGACATTCATTACTCAAACCTTGTGTTGTACCAGTGGTCTAACTAGTCTGGTGTTAGGTCACCAACAAGTGGCAGTTGCCAGGATCCTCTCTCCAGCTCTAGGCTATTTTCATTTTCTGCCCATCATGAAGGACAAGAAACTGCTAGGTGGGATTTACACTTTTAATTCTATTTTTTTATCTCTTAGTCTTACTGATCTTGTCTTTTATCCAACATTGCTTAGTTTGCATTAAAATATTCCTTGTTTACTTTACAGAGACACTGCAAAGTCATGGCCCATTTATCTTTTCCCTTTCAGTGCTTCTTTCACATTGCAACAACAACCTGGAAACTCATTTCCATTTTTTTACTTTATTTCTTCTCTGTTGTGAATGTTGATCTATAGAGAAGGCAGTTGAAAAATTAATGAAATTATAATTAAATGCCTAATGGATTAATTTTTACACTGAAAATATTGCTGCTAAGCATTAACTCCACTTAGAATCTATCGCTTATTCCACATTTTGCTTTGAACGCCTCCATTTTTATTACTAAAATAATAATAAACCCACCCTTCTCTTCTGAAATCACAGGGCATCCAGCTTTACGACAACTCACTAAATCACTTTGTTAGTCAGACTTTGAGTCCTTCCATTCCATTGTCTTTGTATTTAAATGATTCCATTTATTTTCCCACTCAAAAATCACTGAGTATTTGAGTATTTCACTCAAAAATCAGTGTTTGCCTCTCAAATAAAGGAAAAAAAAATACCAAGTAAATAAAATAAATGCAGCAGTAACTTCTCTACTCCTATATAAAAATAAATTCTTCTCAACAAATGTCTTGATTGAGCATTAGAAAATTATCGTCTCCAATGCCAAGGAAGAGATCAGTATCTTTCTGTAGTTAGTGCAGATACAAATGAGCTCAGACTGAAGATGAAGTTAATTCTCAAACCTGCCCTCCACGCTGCCTCAAAACCAGAGTGCCTGAACAATCCTCCTTACTCAAGTTATTGCTGGGTTAATGCACCCTCCAATATTAATAACTTCTTTTAAAAGACAGAATGTCCCCTAAAGGAACTCACCAAGCTAGTTTAACCTGAGTTACCTAGTGCCCTAACTACTTGCCAGCTACAATGGTTGAATTATTATCTCTAATTTACAACTCATCAACATTTATGCTACCAAGAATTGATTCAAAATTGCTGTCACGTTTGCTGAAAGCAGCAAATCACATCCTTAGTCACCTAATCTTCTGTGGGATAACGAAATTCTGCAGTGTAATATGTCTTCATTTTTTATAGGGTTAAGGGAAAGTGTTGGAAAAACCAGGAGATAGCCACTTGCTTAAATGGAATTTTACCAAGTCACATTAAAAAAGGCTAAATATCTTGTTACTGAAAGCAATCACCTTGAAGGCATCAGATACGGGCTGCTGCTGGATAGTGATTTATCTGAAGGAATCATGGCAACATTCATAAGCATCTTTTTGTTGTTTTTTTTTCATTTGACCTCATTAAACGTTTAAAAATTCTTTTCAATTTAAGGTTTTTATTTTAACAGGCTATCAATCCAGCCAACTAAACCAAACGTAATTTGCTCTCAGAAAAGCTGCTCTGGCAAAGGGGTTGAACTGGATGATCTCCAGAAGTCCCTTCCAACCCCTGACCATTCTATGATTTCTATTTGCAGTGTTGGATCAAAGGTTGGACTAGATGATCTTGAAGGTCTCCCAACCAAAACAGAACTTAATTTAATTTGATTTCCAAAACTATAGCACAGTAGTTTGTAGCTTGATAAATCTGTGTAGGAAGGAATGACTCAAATCTCCCATCCACAACTTTCAGCAAAACATAAAAAGTCTTTGTGCTGCCTTTGTCTTGTTTGAATATCAAAGCTCTTCTGGGTATCACTTGGATCTCCCCATCACAACTCAGATACTTGTGAATAATTCAAGACCTTCTGCTTTAACTTCTCTCAGCAATTCCCTTGAAGAGTAACCGTAAGTGAGCATTTATTATAAGCTATAGCATGAATGAATTAATTAATATTTGGATGTACTTTACCTGTCTTACTCTTTTCTCTCGTGGTATTAAGTCAGTATTAAATATATAACACACTCCAACAACTTGTTGTCCTACTTTTCAAAAGATGCTTCAATGTAGGTAATTACGCTATTTGATTTATTGTTTCAGCTTCCTTGTGCTATCAGGGTAATTAGCTGTTTCTTTGTAGGAAACATTTTTTTAATCAAGGTAGCATTTTTAGAGCAGAAGGAATATGCTGCCTGTACTTCTCTGGAATCAAAACATCCTTTTAATGGGATGACAGCAATGTGCTTCATCTCTGTGCCACTGAAGCCAAGCAGAGATGATGATGCGCTATTATTCTAGCATAGGAAAAAGAGCAGAGCTCCACTAACGAGTGTCAGAGGTGAATAAAGACATAAGAAACGATATGAAAACAACAACCACAATCTGCCATCATCTCTGAAATAACCATTTGGAAGGCCTGTGCCCAAGTGATTACAAGTTAAATGCTAAAATGACAAGATGCGGAAGTGAAAATAGACAACACCGAGGCAAAACTGATCCCATATTTTTTTATTAACTGCTAGTAAAGAGTTAAAAGTCCTAATTTATCATGAAATGAACACATATTTTTGTTAGGAATATGAAAAATGAAAATACTACCTATGAAAAGGAGTCAGAGGGGAGACCTTATTGCTCTGTACAGCTACAAGAAAGGAGCATGGAGAGGGGAGGGTTGGTTCCTTCTCTCAAGTCACTAGCAATAGAATAAGAGAAAATGGCCTCAAGTTGTGCAGGGGAGGGTTACATTGAACATCAGGAAAAATTTCTTCACTGACAGAGTGGTCAGGGGTTGGAAAAGGTTGCCCAGGGAGGAGGGAGAGTCACCATCCCTGGAGGTTTCAAATTTGTGTAGATGTGGCACTTTGAAACTGGGTTTAGCAGGCAGGGTGGGGTTGAGTTGAAGGTTAGGTTTGGTGATCTTGTAGGTCTCTTTCAACCTTCATGATTCTGTGATTCAATGAATCTAGAATCTATGACTACTAGCTGGTACTTTTCAATAATCCTTCATTTCTGTGGATTCCAAGGGAGTGATCTGATGTCATTGGGAAGGGTTTTGCATGTCTACTCTCCAGACTCATCAAAGGTAACACTGAAGGCAAATGGTTGGAGACAAAAGATGAAAAAAAGATTTCTCAGAAGACAGAAAATTAAGTTGTTTATACAGCATTCCCTCTATCATTTTCATTCATGATGGGTATTAATTTTGACTATTAATTAGAGCAGCATCTGTTTCTCACACACTGGCAGGCGACCAGTAAACATTAGCAGCTCTAACTGTTGGTACAGGTGTGGAACGATTGAAAACTCATTTCTGAGCTACTCCCCTACCATACTGATGCAGGAGCAACAATTTACACACAATTAACTGTCTCAAACACAACTTCACTGAGAATACGTTAAGTGAAGATTTTCACTGCATAGCAAAATAAATATAATTTCCTTTGGGAAATATTTTCCAAACTTCACTGCATTGGCAGAACACAATAGTGATGATCTACAGTTACCATGGAGGCAAAAGACACTTGTGTGTACCACTGCTGAGCACTGGAGGGGATCCCCTGAATCTCAGTGTGCCTGGGGTCACAAGGAGTAGGCTGGAAGTAATCAAACTGAAACTTGGACAACTTCAATCGAGGACATGAGCAGCAGTTTCTTATTAAATCCTCTGGTTTTCAAACAATAGAAGAAATCAGGAAAATCTAGCTAAGTACAAGATATGTCTGAGTGTCAGGAATAATGTGAGACATGGCACCACAGGAAACAGCACTCAGTTTAACACACTGCACCTACCACACATGGAAATGATGGTGTGTCAGGCACTGCAAACAGTTGGAAGCTGTGCAACCAGAATTTTTAAGTAGAACAAAAACCACAGACTTCTGTAACTGTTTTTTAATACCTCCACTATTATTAATTTCCCAGCAACTTGGTTCAGGAATTCATGAACTATTTTACCATCACCATGAAATTTCTCAAAGGATTGGAGCCTCTCTCTTATGAGGAAAGGTTGAGAGAATTGTGGCTGCTCAGCCTGAAGACAAGACAACTCTCGAGGGGTACCTTATAGTGACCTTCCAGACCCTGAAAGGGGTTGTCAGAAGGCTGGGGAAGACAGTTCTCAAGGGCAGGAAACAACAGGAGAAGGGGTCATGTTTTGAAGCTGGAAAAGGGTAGGGTGAGGCTGGACAGGAGGAAAACGTTCTTGAATCTGAGAGTGGGGGATCCCTGGAACAGGCTGCCCAGACAGGTGGTAGAGGCCCCATCCCTGGAGTCATTCAAGGTCAGGCTGGCTGGGGCTCTGGGCAATCTGATCTGGTGAGTGATGGCCCTGCTTGTTACAGGGCAGTTGGATTTGTTCTTTGGAGGTCCCTCCCAACTCTATGTGTCTATGATCCTTGCTTGCTAAGGCAGCTAAAGCTGACAGAAAACCACACAAGGCTGTTTTCAGACTTCGCAGAACTTAATGAGTATTTCCAATACACCAAAATAAAATAACTTGTGTCATCAATCACCATGAAACGAGAATAAGGTTGATCAAATCAGGTCACGTGACATTACTCTACTAAATAAACTGGAAAGAAAACACTTCAACTTGATAGTCTTAATTTTCCATACAAAGCCAAAGCCAAAAAAATAAGGAACTACCTGTATTATTCTATCTATACTCAATAATTCATTTAAGCTAGAAAAAGTAGTTTAATAGCTACAAAATATTAGAATTAACTGCTAAATCAAAAGACTGCATAAATATGCTTAAATCTTCATTGCTAAAATGAATGTAGGACAGCAACCAAAAAAAGCCAGATAATATTGACACAAAAGAGTCAATTCTGCTTCTACAGAAAGTGTAGGGTTTGAGTTTGGTTGTTTTTTAATATTTTTTTAAGATATCTAATTTAAAAGTGAACTGTATAGTATGTCTTGGGATTTGATTTCTCAGTATTTCTTCTCTAGGCTGTTCTTGTACTTCACAGCCTAGTACTTGGGTATGTTAGCAAGTATAATGTATCAGCAGCTAGTATAATTACACATAGATCATGGAATTGTTTAGCCTGGGAAAGACCTTCAAGATCACAGAGTTCAACCCTGAACCCAATTGTCCTAAGGCCTTTCCCTGAGCTCCAGAGCTCCACAACTGTAAACCATATCCAGGGATGGCCATTCAACCCCCTCCCTGGGCAGCCTGTTCCAAGGCCTGAGAACCATTTCCAGCAAGAGGTTATTCCTCATGGCCAACCTAAACCTCCCCCGGGATAGCTTAAGGACATTTCCTCAATCCTCTTACGGATTTTGCACAGTGGCTGTTAACTTGGACCAGAAGGTTGAGCACGGAACCCAACTAGGAGGTTTGTGTGCTGTGATATTCAGTACATTTGTGACACTGGTATTTGTACAAGTTGTATCCATAAGTCACAGCACTGTGGCAAAGTCTTTGGGTATCAGGTATCAGTTGTTCTTTAGTGTCAAATAAATAAAAGTTCTATTTACAGCTATAATGAGAATAAATCAGAGGTTTCCTTATCAATGTGCCAAATACTAGACTACAGACAATATAACCTCAATCTAATTGTCTAATGCCTGAAACCCATTCAAGTACCTCAAGATACCAAGTTCTAAATGTTTTATAATAGCTATAAACACTCTGAGAGCCTAATGAAACCAATGCTACTATGAGCATGAGCAGTGAAAGATGCTGTAAAAACCAATTTTCTCTCACCTCAGATGATTTATTTTCCTTCCTCAACAAATTCTTTTCACACTGTGAAACTGTTTTATAAAACTTCAGAGCAGCCCTATTTGGCAAACTTTTGTTCTTAATCCAGGCAGAGATAACATGAAAATAGTAGTGAACCAGCAGTTTGGGATTACTCTTTGATAGGTAAAGGCTGAGTTGTCTTATTTCACATCTCTTTCTCACTGAGATTTTATTTTTGAACTTCTGAGCACTTCTGCCATACAATATTTGTATTACTGAAGAACAAATTCAAGAGGATGTCTGATGCACTTCACACCAAGCACATAAGTACATTTTTGTGGTGCAGCAGGAGTATTTAGGGTGTTTCTCCTATTTTGTGTGCAGAACTATTGAAACTGTAGTTACAATTGTGCTTTTCAGCCTTTATGACCACCACAAATTCCCTGGATATAACAAGGCTCCTCTTCCTTTTTCCCAATCCAAAAACTACCAATACATTCTTGTAGGTAATGAGAAAAAAATGAACTTTAAAACAAAGTCAGTCTTCTCTTCTTCACTTTAAGGATTGGAACCAGTCTGATGACAAAGAACACGTCAAAACCTCTGTGAACCTGCCAGGCCTTCAGGAGCCTTCTAGGACATTTGTGTCAGCAACACTGTGGTCAGTAGGACCAGGGACATAATTCTCCCCATGCACAGGGCTCTGGTGAGGCCTCCCTTCAAGTACTGGGAACAGTGCTGGACCCCTCACTTCAAGAAAGAAACTGAGGTGCAGGAGTGGGTCTAGAGGAACAATGAGGCTAGGGAAGGGACTGGAGGGAAAGTCCGATGAGGAGAGGCTGAGGAAGGTGTTTAGCCTGGGGAAGAGGAGACTCAGGGGGGACCTTCTACCTCTCTACAACTCCCTGAAGGGAGGGTGTGGTCAGATGGGAGTTGGGCTCTCCTCCCAGGCAACTAGTGCCAGGACAAGAGGGCATGGCCTGAAGTTGCCAGGAGAGGGTTAGGTCAGGTGTTAGGAAGCCCTTCCTCATGGAAAGGGTGATCAGACCCTGCAATGGACTGCCCAAGGCAGTGATGGGTTCTCCATCCCTGAAGGTGTTGAAGGGCAGAGCGGCTGTGGCTTTCAGTGCCCGGTCTGGCTGCTGTGGTGATGTTAAGTCCTGGGCTGGATTTGCTCAGAGGGCTTTTCCAGCCTCAGTAAAAATTCTGTGATTCTATAATAATGCTGTGATTAACCAAATGTAAAAATGTTCATAAACAGACACAGAGCAAAACCAGTGACCAAGAGTCTTGTGCAGAACGTGTGTAATAAATAACTCCAGTACGATTCAGGAATATTCATGCAGCTCTCAAGTGGCTGTTTAAATATTAATAATGTTCTTTAAAGTAATTTAAGTTTTTCAAAAATAGACATGCATTGTAATTGTGCTAAGAATTCCTAGCCTACACAGCCATTTAATGTGCTCGTTGCTGATTGAAAAACACACAAACGTCACCACTTCTATTTTTCTGCGATTAAAGATGTGATTATAGGCTTCAGCTCTACATTTTCTTCTGTTGCTTAAAGCTGAAAAAAAATAATGTGGTTTCTGACCCTCTCTGCCAATTCACCGGAACGGGAAGTAGTAAATAGACTGCAATAAGACTCAAAATAGTAACTAAAGCATCTAATAATGCAGAACAGGAATTGAAAGTTGGGTTTGGGGTGGTTTTTTCTCATCTTTCTTGTATAAGAACACTTGAATGATACAGAACTATAACACCAGAGCACCAGTACAGAGACTTCACTCCATTGGACACACTGGTCAGATTTGGAGCAGGTAGGCTGAGATGTCTTAGGCACACTGCAGTACAGATACAGTTTGGACTAGCCAAACCCCCCAACAGCTCCACTGTTCATTGCCTAGATACAAAACTCAGCTTTCAAACTTGAAGACAACAATTCTGTCCTAAGAAAATGTCATGTCATCTTGATGTAGTTGCCATCATAGAAACATGGTGAGATTGATGTCATGACTGGAATGCTATGATGAATGGATATAAGCTCTTCAAAAGGGAGAGATGAGGAAGGAGAGGTGGGGGGGTGGCCTTGTATGTTACTAAGTTATTTGAGTGTATAGAAATTGATTTAAATGACAGTAAAGTTGAGAGTTTATGGGTTAGGATGAAAGGGAAGGCAAATAAGAGAGAACTTGGGCTAGGAGTCTGCTATAGACCACCCAGTCAAGACCAGCAGGCAGATGAAATACTCTATAAACAGCTGGCTGAAGTCTCTCAATCTCCAGCCCTTGCTCTGACTGGGGATTTCAACCTACCAAACATCTGCTGGAAATCTAACAGAGCAGAGAGCAGACAGGCTAGGAGTGTCCTTACGTGTATAGAAGACAACTTCCTGACACAACTGGTAGATGAGCCTAACAGGGAAATTGCCTTCCTTGACCTCCTCTTCACAAGCAGAGAATGACCAGTGGAAGATGTGGTGGTCAGAGGCTGCCTTGGGCTTAGTGACGAGTTGGTCGAGTTCTCGATTTTAGCGATGAAAAGAGGGCAGTTAGCAGAACCTCCACCTTGGATTCCTGGAGGGCAGACTTTGGTGTGCTCAGAATATGAGTTGAGAAAGACCCTTGGGAGAGAGTCAAGAAGCATGGACAATCTCCAAGAAGGAGATCTTTAAGTCCCAGGAGAAGGCTATCCCCCCATGTCGACAGATTAAAAGGCGGGGAAAATGGCCAGCTTGGTTGAACCAGGAGCTCTTGTTGGGACTTAGGAAGAAAAGGAGGGTTTACCACCTTTGGAAGAAGGGCCAGGCAACTGATCTTGTCAGATTATATATAGAGAAAATTAGGAAGGCAAAAGCCCAGCTGGAACTCAGCTTGGCCACTGGCACAAAGGACAAAAAGAAAAGTTTCTACAGGTCCATCAACAATAAAAAGAGAACAAGGAGGAATCTCTATCCCTTACTGGAT
>VZRI01013995.1:32274-81844 GCA_013397515.1 Upupa epops | reverse complement strand
TATTATTATTATTATTATATAATTACATGATTTTCAGGCAGTCACTAGTTTTACGAAAGCCACCAGCAGTACTGAGTCTGGTGAGCACTTCACTCCAGTTTTTACAAGTAGCTGGGTCACAACCAGGTCTCTCACCATTCCACAAAGACATCACACCTCCTGCCTAAAGGCTTCAGATGTGCCAGTCTCTCATGCTGTGTCCTCAAGACCTCTCATCCTCAACATCTCCTTGCATAAAGCCTGAGCAGACAGGCTGCAGTATCTGACTCATCCGCAGTGCTCACGTGGAGCACTCACAGCAGATCCTTCAAGAAATGCAGCTACATGGGAATTTCATAGGGAAAATGAAAAGCAATTTGAAGATGCTACTGTATGTCCCCTCTGGATAACACTAGGTGATGGCTTCTGATAAGCAATAATCTGACAGAAATCCTCCAGGTTCACACCTCTGCAAGGTTTGGCCATGATGAAGTGTGAATTGAAGCACTGTAGCCAGGACAAAACACACAGCTAAAGCGCATAGGCAGTGGAGGCAACCCTACACAGCCTGGGGAATTTATAGGGCTACAGCCTGCCACTTCGGGATGGGGATCAGGAAAGCCAAGGCACAACGGGAGCTGAGTTTGGGTAGGGATGTTAAGAGTAATAAGGGATTCATCAGGAACACAAGACAACAAAGGAAGATTAATAACTGATGTGGCAAAGGCTCACACCTCTGCAGCCAGGTGACCCTGTCCATAGCATCAGTGTGGAACATAATGATCTTTAGGGTGTCAGGAGGATGGAGCCAGGCTCTCTACAACTACTTGAGAGGAGGGTGTAGAGATGTGGGAGTTGATCTCTTCTCCCTAGTGGCCAGTGATAGCAAGAGGGGAAGTGGCCTTAAGCTGCACAGGTTCAGATTGGATGTCAGGATGGATTTCTTTACTCAAAGGGCTGTCAGGCACTGGAACAGCTGCCCAGGGAGGGAGTTGAGTCCCCATCCCTGGAGGTGTTTAAGACAAGGGTAGATGTTTTGTTGGGAAACATGGCCTAATGATGCTGATAGGACTAGGAAAAGGTTGGACTTGATAGTCTTCCAGCCCAAACTGTTCTATGATCCTATAATTCTATAACTCTGACCTTCTGACAAGCACCTGTTTGAAAGAAGGTGGTTCTACTGGAAACACACCCATTCCAAGCCATTCATTCAATAGATCGAGTTACTCACAACTGAGGCAGCAAGGACAAAACCAGTGACTAAATAGGGAAGAACGTGAGAAGACAGGAATGCTGAGCATTAAGATGTGTTTTTTATTGACAAGAAACACTAAGCATAGCTGCATCTATGAGAACTGCTGAGCTCGGAGCTCTGTCAGCCTCCAAATGTCTGGCAGCTCCTAGGAATGGATTTGAGATTTTGGCCAGAAGTTTTTTTGTAGAAGAACAATTTTCTTCTGAATCACAGGAACAACATTTCAAATGTTTTCAAATGGAAGTCTCAAAACATTCAACTCCAGCACATGTCAAACTGTTTTGTTTCAACAGTTTTCACTTGGGAGAATTGAAATGTCGCTGAAGAACTTGGAGGAATTTTTCTGGTTGAACGTGATGAAAAACTCCAAGATTTTTACTTCAGTTACAATCTAGAACTTAAGAGCTTCTAGGCTTTCTTAATTTCAACTACATCCAGTTGCAAAAGACATCTTGGGTGTTGTTTTACACTGACAGAGTCAAGTAATGGACATTAATAAAGAGAGCTAAGAGTTGTAGATCTGCCTAGTTCATAGAATCCTTAGGGATAAGAAAGGACCTCGAAAGATCATCCAGTACAATCCTCCTGGCACAGCATGATCGTATCCAGGTGGGTCTGGAACGTCGCCAGAGATGGAGACTCCACAACCCCTCTGGGTAGCCTGTTCCAGTGCTCTGGTACCCTCCCTGGGAAGAAGGTCCTNGGGCCCAGAACTACACACAGTACTCCAGATGCAGTCTCACCAGTGCAGAGTAGAGGGCAAAAAGACCCTCCCTTGATCTGCTAACCACCCCCCTCCAAGTGTGGTCTTAAATCTGTAAGTCTTTAAGAGCAGTTGCATGTCAGCAGGTAGAGCTCGTTATTGCAATCCATAAAGTATTTCAGAGCCTATTTTTCTATCCTGAAAATGTACAATTTTGTAGCTCAACTAGGCTGCATCACCAATAAATAAATAAATCCAAATCAAGGAGCTACCCCCGCAGTGCAAGCTAAATAAAAAATTAGAGGGTTTGGGGGGATTTGGGTGGTTTTCTTTAATCTCAAAGTTTAGAAAACCAAACTGATGAATTTAAGGCAATGACTCATGAGTTCTGAATGCTTTTAGACAGACATTTTCAGAATTTCTAGGCAGATAGTTGGCTCAATAATGATGTTGAATAAAAGGCTGAAGGAAACCACCTACTTTTCATTTTCTTACAGTGTGCTCTGCCTGGGTGAAGGAAGGGCAATTTATTGCCCTGCTTCTGTAGTCATGTACGAAGAATAGAGACCTGGACTGAGAAATCAAGATATCAGCAAGGTTTGCATCGATACTTTAGCTATGGTTCTGATTTAAGTTATTCTTCATGCAATAAAAAATGCATGGTTGCCATGGAAACTGCTACAACATATGATTTGGATTAGAGTGAAGAGGCTGGGCATTTTTATACACAAATAAACACAGCAGACACATAAATCAAATGCTAATCATAGAATCATTAGGGATAGGAAAGGAACCTGGAAAGATCATCCAGTCCAACCCCCCTGCCACAGCAGGGTCACCCAGACCAAGTCACACAGGAACACAGCCAGGCAGGACTGGAATATCTCCAGAGAAGACGACTCCACAACCCCCCTGGGCAGCCTGGTCCAGCACTCTGGTACCTTCACTGGGAATATCCTGCTGATATTGATAGGGAACCTCCTCTGTTCCAGCTGGCACCCAGTGCCCCTTGTCCTGTCCCCAGATGCCCTTGAGCAGAGCCTGGCTCCATCCTCCTGACACCCACCCCTCACAGATTTCTAAACATTCATGAGGTCACCCCTCAGCCTCCTTTTCTCCAAGCTAAAGAGGTCCTGCTCCCTCAGCCTTTCCTCATCAGGGAGGTGTTCTACATCTTGCATCTTCTTAACAGAGCTTGAGTTTCTCACTCTTGTTGAAGGTTCAGAGGTTTAGACCACAGGCTTGATCTCTGCACTAACTCCCTCAAATACAATATTCAAAGGGTTTTTGTGAAGTCCCAGTGCCTGAAATACCGAATAACTCAACAGGTTTTAAACATAGAATCCCAGACGAGACTTTTCATTATCTGTGTACTTACTAAAACCTACAGCCTCTATAAATCTGCAATATGAAAGCTGTCCCTACGTAAAAAGATGCTGAAACTATTAGCATTTCCTTAAATATGAAGAAGAAATCTGTGTCAACTCTATGCAGATGATGGAAGGGACACATGGGTTTTATTTTAACTACTACTCTCATTTTCAGTTCTTTTTATATCTTACTTGTCTATTTTTTCCTCATTTGGAAAATTCTTGGCTTTTCTTTCAGAATTAAATATATTTGCATTTCTCCCCACCATGCACACGCCCGTCATCCTCTTCATAAGCATGTCTATTAAAATCCATCCCTGTTGCTAGGTGAATTCTGCTGCTTTCTGAAGGCTGAAAAATCCCAACTCGCTCGGTTTATCCTCATATCAGTAGTGGTTCATCCCCTGCACCTGCTCCAGTAGGTTCATGTCCTTTGTGTGTGGAGTTCTCCAGAGCCAGATGCAGATGCAGCACTCCAGGTGAAGTCTCATCACAGAAAAGTGGATGGGGAAAACAACTCCCTCAACCCGCTAGCCAGAGGGGAGCAGCAAGGCTGGTGAAGAGACAGAGCATGAGTCTTATGAAGAGAGGCTGAGGGAGCTGGGGATGTTTAGCCTGGAGAAGAGGAGATTCAGGGGCAACCTAACTACTTGAAGGGAAATTGTAGGCATGTGGGAGTCAGGCTCTGCTCTCAGGCAACTAGTGATTGGAAGAGAGGGCAGAGCCTGAAGCTGTGCCAGGGCAGGGTTAGGTTGGATGTCAGGAAAGAGTGATCAGACATTGGAATGGACTGCCCAGGGAGGTGGTGGGGTCCACATCCCTGGAGGTGTTCAAGGACAGACTGGAGGTGGTACTTAGTGCCACAATCCAGCTTATTGTGGTGATGGCAGCTCACAGGCTGGGCCTGAGGATCACAGAGGTCTTTTCCATCCTCAGTATTTCTGTGATTCTGTAATTATATTTACATTTAGAATATAAAAATGCACCTGCTATTTTGCTCTATTCACACTTAACAGACGTTTTTGTGTTCACCTACTTCCATAGCAGGATGTGGTAAGCAGGTAAATTATGATGGAGAGAAAAGACTCATAGAATCATTAGAGATCAGAAGGGACCTTGAAAGATCACCCAGTCCAATCCCCCTGCCACAGCAGGATCACCCAGACCAAGTCACACAGGAACACAGCCAGGCAGGGCTGGAAGGTCTCCAGAGAAGGAGACTCCACAACCCAGCTGGGCAGCCCCTTCCAGTGCTCTGGGACCCTTTTGCTTACACCATTAATACAATGGCAGTAGTGTGTAAACAAGTAATACTCATCATGAGGCTGTCATTTACAATGTCTTTCCTGAAAACCTCTTGGTGTTCATCTTCCTAGTAGTAAAAATTGCACAAAGCCAGATGGCTGCTGCAAGCAAAGGGGAAAATTTGGCAGAAATATAATCAAATCATCTTAAATCCATGCATTTTGCTAGAATGATTTGCAACTGAAAGAAGGCTTTATCTAAGCAAAAAGTATGGTATTAAAAGAGATATTCTAAAAAAGAATCCCAACCCTGCTTTGGGATCACTATTACAGTTTCCTATGGTAACTGGTTGGTTGGCTGTGTGCATCATCATCTATATTTCAGGAGTTGGAGTGCTGGAAAAAGAAGAGGAAAAAAGAGCATGTGTTACACTAAATTAATTCCAAAGACAAGCCTATATTAAAATACTCGGCCCTTTGAGTAAAAAGCAAAACACCTTTATGTGATTTCACCCACTTGACACTTGAAAATGTGATGCTCAGAGGGACTCTAGAAAGTTGGAATGTACTTACTCATCTGCTTCTCACTTTGTTGTGAATCATATCTCAACTTCATGGCTAAAGAGCACTTGCAGTCCTGTCTAAGCTCTAAAGTTGAGGCACTGAAGGGAGAAAACTTTCTGTTGCTATCAAGATGATGTACCTCTGTAGGACTGAACATCTAAACTGAATGGAGGGGTTCTGCTTCCTTCATCATCTTCATTGCTCTACAGCCTTCTGGAACTGAGGGGCCCAGAACTGGACACAGCACTCCAGATGTGGTCTCACTAGTGCAGAGTAGGGTGGAGAAGACCCTCTCTCAATCTGCTAATGACCCCCATTCTTATCCCCCCCAGGATGCTGTTGGCCCTCTTGGCCACAAGAGGACATTGCTGGCTCAGAGTCACCCTGCTGGCCACTAGGACCCCTAGGTCCCTTTCTCCTCCACTGCTCTCCAACAGGTCAGTCCCCAACCCTTGTTACAAGCACCTGGACAGCAAACAGGCTGTTTGTGAGTCCCGTGTCAGGCTCGCAGTGACTACATGCAGCATAAATCACACTCCCAAAGGTTCATTAGGCTCCTAAACACATTGGCACGTCTGTTTTCTACTTACGTAAATGATGAAGTCTATGGAGGTTGGAATGGACAGCCCAGGGAGGTGGTGGAGTTGCCATCCCTGAAAGTGTTTAAGACTATATGTGGCACTTAGTGCCCTGGTCTGGCTGCTGGGGTGATGTCAGGTCACAGGCTGGGCTGGATGAGCTCAGAGGGCTTTTCCAGCCTCAACGATTCTGTGATTTACAGACCCCATCCAGCAATCTGCAACATGAAACTTTAAATTCCCCTTAATGCCTTGAGCTCTGCGTCTGTGCCTAAGTACTGAAGAATTCAGTTGTTATTTCATATATGGGCCTGATGTGAGTCGGAAACGCTGACATTCTTCACTAAAGCATCTTGAAAAGCCCAACTTGCTGAGAGTTCGGACTGTCAAATATATTCAGACCTCCTATAAAATGCAGCTGTGGTTGCTAATGTTTTTAAAGGGTGTCGTAGCTCCACTGTCAATCTTTTATGCAACACCTTCGAGAATTTGTCTGGGAGTAGGAGTTCAGTTCAATCCAAATCCTCAGAGGGACCAGCCCACGTATCTGCTCGAGCATCCCATCATCAATACGTTCACTGTGCTGCAACGCTATGAGCTGTGCTGCTGTTCAAGGACAAATGTGCTGCTACAGAGGTAAAGAGTGACTTTTTCACTGCCTTCTGGTCCTTGCTACTAAAGCTCTCTGGGTTTCTGAATTATTCAGGCTCTGAGTAAAAGGAAACGCCGTGTGCAGAAAATGCAGTTCCAATCGCCACCCCCCACCCTCCCCAGCTGAATGTCTTCAGTGCCAGACAGAGCAATCACACTGGTTTCTGTCTTTCCTTAATAAATGTTGAATGATTTCTGACACAACATTATGGACTCAGATCAACAGGGAATAGGTGCCCCTTCCTATTCCACCAGGTTAATAGGTAGCCAAAGGTTTTCAGCATGCAGTGAGAAATGAAGCATGATCTTGAGCAAGCAAAGGAAAGGGGTGTCTCTGTTCTTGAGGAAGGTCTCTGAACTGGAGCTTCTATTCCATCCATTCCATCAAACCCAGTGTGGCTGGAGACAACAAAAAAGAAGCTGAGGGACTGGTAGAAAGCTTTCAGTTAGAAGGGAAGGCTGAGGTGGTGCTACAGTAGAGAAATGAAGACAAGGTAAAGTGCAGGTTGACACTCCTAGTCTGTGGGACTGAGATGTGTAGTTTGAGATGAGCCTCTTCTGTTCCTGTGTGTGACTTGTGATGGAGTTAAACTGCTACTTGATTGGTTTCCTCATTAATTGCCACCGTTAGTGGCCATACCAGTTACTTCTACTACATTGCAACTGTCACTAAGCATCATTTAGGTTGGAAAAGACCTTCAAGATCATCAAGTACAACCATGAACCTAACTCTACCAAGCCCACTGCTAAACCATGCCATTAAGCTCCAATTCTACACGAGTTTTAAACACATTCAGGGATGTCTGCTCAACCACCAGGCTTCCTGGGCAGCTGGATGACTCTTTGAATCTGACTGTCCTGGATTTGAAAACCTGGATCCTTACTGTGCCTTTTACAGAGGAACATCATCTCTATCACTCTTCTGGTCATGGTTTAAAAGAATCCTAGAATCGTTCAGATATATTATTAGGGACTACAGGATCATCCAGTTCTAACCCCCCCTGCCATGGGCAGGGACACTCCACCCTCAATCAGGCTGGCCAGAGCCTCATCCAGCCCGGCCTTAAACACCTCCAGGGATAGGACCCCAACCACCTCCCTGAGCAACCTATTCCAGGCTCTCAAAATAACCAACAAAGCAACAACACAATCTGCCTCAGGCTCCCTTAAAAGTTACACCACGAGCTGACCACGGGTGCTGTTGACAGACCCAGACCAATTACCAGGTGCCATCTGTCTTGTCAGCCCATTACTGGTTGTTTTTGCTGTGCCAGCCAGTTGTAAGGTGATGGGTAGCTAAGGAACTTGGCTGCACACAGGCAATATCGCTCCCACTTGTGCTCTCGCTTGCCCTCCCGCTGACAGTCTCCTGGACTCTGGCTCCTGCTTCAGAATATCTTGAAAAGCAGTCACTTTTGCCTTGTCAGTCTAGACTAACTGCAATTTTGTTGTCCTTAGGCAGTTAGGATGACCAGCACACCTCCATACGCGAGGGAAATCATTCCCTTAAGTTATCAGAACTGATGCTCCTTCAAAAATATAACAACATTCACAGCATACGAGAAGCCCATCAAGCAATTCGTTTCCAATCAGGCTGTAATACCTCCAAACCGAGAGGAAGCATCTTAAAACAGCTACGTTCTTACACCCTTTGGAAAACGACAGCACTGTGGAGTATTGGGCACAATGCTTGACTTAACCCTGAAGCAATGTAAGGAAGCAACTGTATTGTGCTTTGAGGTTGAAGACTTGTTATGGGTTGCCTGCAGTTTTAGCATATTCCTTAAATAAGCTTTAAAAACACCCTGTTGTTTGCTTTGATGCTTGACAGTGTAGAAGCTATTCTTGCAAATTGTTCTTTTTCTCACTCTCCTGTTGAGATTTACAGCTCACCCTCCGGCTCAAGCTGCTGCTTTGTTTACACCTTATCAAATTGTCTTTAATTCTCTTCATCTCCATCGCTGCTGATAAAGTCATTTGTCTTTTTCCCCACTGACTTGAAAACAACTCAGTGGAAAGGAGTACTTCTCTTGCAAAAGTTAATAATGAGCGGAAAATGGGTTTGTAGTTTGATGCTTGGTACCACGGCAAATTACGCGATTTCCAGCAGAGCATCATAGAATCAGAGAATCAGAGAATCATTAGGGATGGGAAGGGTCCTCAAAAGATCATCCAGTCCAATCGCCCTGCCACAGCAGCATCACCCAGACCAAGTCACACAGGAACACAGCCAGGCAGGGCTGGAACGTCTGCAGAGAAGGAGACTCCACAACCCCCCTGGGCAGCCTCTTCCAGTGCTCTGGGACCCTCCCTGGGAAGAAGTTCTTGCTGTTATTGATATGGAACCTCCTCTGTTCCAGCTGGCACCCAGTGCCCCTTGTCCTATCACCAGATGCCCTTGAGAAGAGCCTGGCTCCATCCTCCTGACCCCCACTCCTAATACTTTTAAAATACCAGACAAGTTGGAAGGGAGCAGGGTACGTTTCAAGTCAAAGCCATAAAGATTTACTAAGTAAATCTGGGGTCTCCTGAACGAGCCACAAGATGGACAACACTGCTGTAAAGTCAGATAAAGCAATCAAACCTGTCTGTAATCAAAGAGCAGTGGAGCTGTCTTGCATAGTTCTGGTACGTGTAATACCCAGTGATGCCGTGCTCTTGCCATATCACACCCTGACCTAATAATTGTGCTTGTCTGAGAAGTATAATGCATCCTTTATTATTCAACTTCCTGAGCTTTTCCTGGGAGTCAAATATTTTCACTTCTGTTTTATTCCCAAAGTTGCTACAGAACTCGCCCAAATAGTTTGTCTGAGACTGATGCTCCCAAGCACAGAAAATGATGAGAAGACCTTGCCCTTTGCTCTACAGTTATTGAGATATTCAACCTCACTTGTGCAAAAAACAACTCTATTTGGTTAGATCAAAACCATCCATTTATCTTATTCACAGTACTGATTTGCCTCAAGGAAGACTGATGAAAACAAATCTGGTTCTTCTACACCAGTGTAATTTGGTTCAGAAGGAAACAAACTTAGAGCTCTCTCTGCCTAAAACGTTACCTCGACTCAATTTTTTGGAAGATGAATCTTTTTGTCACCTCATATGAAGTCATAATGACAAATCAGAGGGGAAAATAATCCAGAAATAAATACAGGAAGGTGTTTTTATGTGTTTGAAGAATACCAGTACCCTGCAGGTGGCATAGGCATATAACAGGATGTAAGAGTGTGAGGATAGAGCAGGAAAGGGAGAACATAGAAACAAGGTCCAAGGGGACTCTGCTTTATGCTGTTGCTGTGCTTGTATGAACTCAAATCATAGAATCATCATATGATTTTGGATCAGAAGGGACCTGGAAAGATCATCCAGTCCAATCCCCCTGCCACAGCAGGATCACCCAGACCCAGTGGCACAGGAACACAGCCAGGCGGGGCTGGAACGTCTGCAGAGAAGGAGACTCCACAACCCCCCTGGGCAGCCTGTGCCAGTGCTCCGGGACCCTCCCTGGGAACAAGGTCCTTCTGATATTGATAGGAAACCTGCTCTTTTCCAGCTGGCACCCAGTGCCCCTTGTCCTATCACCAGCTGCCCTTGAGCAGAGCCTGGCTCCATCCTCCTGACACCCACCCCGCACAGATTTACAGCCATTAATGAGGTCATCCCTCAGCCTCCTCCAAACTCAAGAGACCCAGCTTCCTCAGCCTTTCCTCATAATGTACAATGAGAATCCAAGTTTCTCACAAAGTTTCTCAGCCAGTTCTATGTCTGTCTCTCAGTTCATGTCTCAGTTCAGTCTCTCAGTTCTATGCCTGTCTTCATTCTAATGAGAAAGGGATGATGAAATTGTCTATTTTATTAAGCATAATGCAGGAAGTTAATAAAGCTGAAGTGGATTCCCCTTCTGATTCTCTTAATGAAACAGTGCTGTCAGGGTCACTGTTTGTGAACTGCATGTGATGGTAAATGCTTGTAAAGGGATATTCAGAAAAAATAAGTGAGCTACATCACTGCATTAGAAAGCAGTTAGAAATAAAAGAGGGTAGCAAGGCTCTCAATTCCTTCCTCATTTGCTGGCTTTCAGAGTAGAAACTGGCTTTTATGTAATTAAGTTCTGGAAGACTGCATGATTCACAGAACAATAGAATCACAGAATGATTTGGCTCAGAAGGGACCTGAGAGACCATGTAGTTTCAAACCCCAGCCACGAGCAGGGACACCTCTTGTGAGACCATCCTCACAGTGAGAAATTCCTTCCAAAAATGCAACCTAAAGCTTTGCTCTTTCAACTCAAAACCCTCTAGTCCTATCATTAGAGTCCCTCATAAAAACTCCCTCTCTAGCTTTCCTGTAGGCTCCCTTGTGGTACTGGAAGGCTGCTGTAAGGTCCCCCTGGAGCCTTCTCTTCACCAGGCTGAACACCCCCAATTCCCTTAGCCTGTTCTGACAAGAGAGGTGTCCAGCCTTCTGCTCATCCTCCTGGCCCTCTTCTAAACATGCTCTGGCAGTTCTGTGTCCTTTTTATTCTGGGATTCCAGGAGCACATGCAGTACTCCAAGTGAGGTCCCACAAGAGACAAGGACTCTTGCCCTAGAGTCCTTTTCCCCTTATGAGGTAAGCCTCTCCTTTGAGTTGCCAGCAGACCTTGAGGTTTGTAAACAAATCTCTGGTCAAAGAGCCCAAAGTCCTGCTGGTAACCAGGCTCAAACCAGGCATCGATCTGCTGGCTCTTTCTATTTACCCCCACAGCATTGCCATCATCTGCAGGAATCAATGAGAACACAACTTGTGCTCCCTATCTCTTCAGTTCTCCAAGGGTCCTGAAATTCCCCTCTATTGTTCTTGGGCTTCTTCCGACCTGAACAGACCAAGAGATCATAAAAACCTGTGGGTTTTACCAGGGAAGAAAGTTTTCTCCTTACATCCCTAACCCTGGCCCCAGGGAGGCAGCAGACCTCTGTATGTAGGGGGTCCAGCCTGCAGCCTGGGCCCTCTCCTCCTTTCAGAAGCAAGTAACCTATGACAATGAGTTGTATTTTCTTCTTTACTGGACTTGTTCTGATGCAGGGATTGGAGGGACTGGACCTTGATGTCAGATGGACTGATTGTCCTCCTCCTTGTCCACTACCTCTGGCAGCTTCCCAGACAAAGGCTAGGAAAGGTAACTCATTATCACATGGCCTTTTCCCAAAGAATGCCTGGGAGATGGAGCAGGGAGCACGGGCTGCTTCTCTCTGATCAAGGACCACATTTCTCTGAGCTAATGGTATGACGATGAAAGTCCCATTCTGAGCCCGTGGCTTTGCAAAACGAGGGCAAAGTCCAGCAGTTCACACCAAAATCAGCCTCTGATTAGGGAACTTGATTGTACTCGCTGGTGTTCCTGGGCACATGCTCTTTGCTAATATTTGGCTGTTGTTTCAAAAGGAAAAAAGAAGAGGAAGAACACAGCTCTAGGGTTCTTGTAGCTATAAAACAAATAACCTTTCTTCAAAGCCTCTAACAGTTTCCACAATAAACACTAACTAAATATTTCACTACGCTTCACGTTCTATTGTTCCATTTCTAAGAGGCCTTGGGTGTTATGTCTTTCAAGAAGAGATGTAGGAGTTACGTTTCTGGAACTCCTAGCAATCAAAGAAACCAGTGTGAGAAATAGAAAATGGGTTTGAGCCAGCCATTCTCTGGTGTGCAATCAGCCCTAACAGAGTAGTACTTTGCATTTCACTTAGCACTGTCTCTGTCCTACAATTCAATGGTTCAAATTCTATACCTAGTCATCATTAGGATGCTACTCCGATTCATTAGGAGAATGGTATTCTGATTAAAACCCTTTCAGCATGCATAGCCACCCCTCTATGTAAACTAGAAGTAGTTGTATATGGGAGTCTCTTCTTAAATGTATAACCCAGTATTTGGAATCAAGTATGCTATTTGTTTCAGAGATGCTTGGTTAAAATCACTTGAATGTGAACAAGGAAGGAGAGACATGCAGAAAACAGGCTGCCCAGGGGGGTTGTGGAGTCTCCTTCTCTGGAGACATTCCAGACCTGCCTGGCTGTGTTCCTGTGTGACTTGGTCTGGGTGATCCTGCTGTGGCAGGGGGATTGGACTGGGTGATCTTTTGAGGTCCCTTCTGATCCCTGATGATTCTATGAAAACCACATCCTTTTGTGGCCACAGAGGTCTTGATGATAAAGATTGCCATTTGTAATTGTACTTAAACACGTGTCTCGTTTATAATACATATCTGATCTAGAAACACATTGTGTGAGGAAAACATAGATGCTCTAAAACAAAGTAAGGGCAGATACAGCTTAAAGCCTGCTCTAGTTTTGTTGGATTCTTCTCCCCTAATTGAAGGGATTTACTTTTGTTAGCTTTCTCCGAATTCTCACACTCACATCAATCACCAGAATGAAGTTTGTTCTGAAAGCAACTGAAAAGGCTTCTTGTTTTGTTAACTAATTATGCTGTAAAGAATTCCCAACGGGAAGTCTAAGGCCCAATAATAGGAGTAACTTCTAGGAAAACATGCCCAGTGACATCCCCTGCTGAGAGCTACTCTGAAAGCCTTTGCCAAGCCAGGGGATAGATTGGATTTGCAGTGCTGTTGCAAAAACAATCAGTTCCTACACTTCAATGTACCAAAACAGCTGAAACACTAAATAAGCATGTAGGCATCCTAATTAAATAAATCTAATGCTTCTGTCAGAGGATGGGATTCTCTATAATTTGAAAAAAATTGTAATTAATAAAATCAAATGAAAGATGATGCTGATAGCAAATACATCACTGTGGCATCTTCTGACATTTCCCCTACATTCCTTTCATGAAGAGTAATTACAATTCATTTGTGAGCACATCCACTGAGCAGCATTTGTTTCCCAGAAATCCTAGAATTATAAGGATTACAAAATGAGTTATCAATATCTGCTGGCAGATACTCAATCGGCCTCTTTCTTGCATGTTTTCATCGCCAATTTGTATTACTCTACGTCTGCTCTGTGTTCTCTCAAGTTACTTGCATTATGCTAACATCCCTCCTTTTCAAGTATACATGCAAATCCTTTCGTGAAAGTTATCTGCTGCAAAGCACTCCCATACATCTCTCCATTTCATTAAGGAATTAACATCTTTCTTGAAATGACCACAATACAGAGCAGATCTGCTGACAGTAAACGGCTAGAACCAAGGACAAGATGCTGCTGGAGCAGCCTGGTCTCCCAGCTGGTCAGGGCTGCTATAGTTCCATTCAACTGAAAGCATCCACATCAGCCCAGAATCGTTGATTTTGCTGAAATTGTGGCATTTAATGTCATCGGAGACATCGAGCCAAATGAGAATAAGATACTACTTAAAATAATAGAATAAAATACTACTTATCCTTATTCTTTGTCATTGAAGCTACTGCTTTTGCCACTTTGCATGAAAACGTTCTTTAAACCACAGAATCATTGAGGATGGAAAAGACTTCTGAGATGATCAAGTCCAGCCCTAACCTAACATCACCACAATCAGCTAAACTAGACTCCAGCTCTTCCAGCAGTCAGCTTTTTCCCCTGTCTGCATGTCAAAGCAGTTAGGTGCAGAGAGGACCCACCAAGCTGGTATCTCTCCATATCATGTGGAGTAGTTGGACTGATCATCGTAAGCCTGGAGACTCTGGAAACAGTGAACTTAAAGAAGGAAAAGCCCCAAAAGTCCCTGAAGGAGGTGGGATCTGGAAAACTCAGAGTGCTCCATAAACTTAGCCCATAGTGGAGATCCAACTCCACCGTTAAAACCAGCTTCTTCCCATTTCCTAGGCAGTTTCAACCTCAGAATCTTTCACGATAGGCTATTTCTTAACTACCAGTAATAGTTAAGCATGATCTTGTTTCTCAAGGAGAATTATTTATCAAATATTTGATAATATATGTATGTTAAAGAGGATTAGCATGAAGCTGTTGATGAAAGGCAAGACAACTCCTTCCAAGGCTACCTGTCTTGCTGTCTCAGCCAAAGGGTGTGAAAGTCTCCTTTATTTCAAGGTGAAGCTACCTCCTGGCTTTGGCTGGAATTGAGCTAATTCTCCTTCTTAGAAGCTAGACTAGCACTGTTTTGGGTTAGTATGGAACCGATAGGAGAAGAATGTTGATAAATGGGACAGTTTGCTGAGGCTGTCCATCACTGTTCAGACATCAGTCAGCAGGTGGTATTAGCGCTGCACCTCACTTGACTATTCTTGGGCTGTAGTTCTACTTCTCTTTGTTATATTCCTTTCCATTACTCTTATCATTATTATTACATTTTAGTTTAGTTTAATTATTAAACTGTTATCTTTTCTCAATTCTTCTTCCCATCTCACTGGCAGAGATGGGGAAGGAGCAAGTGTCACTGTGATGATTAGCTGATAGAATTATAGTGTCATCTAAGCTGGAAAAGACCTTTGAGATCAGCAAGTCCAAGTATTAACCTAACAGTCCTAAGTCCAGCACTAAACCATGTCTCCAAGCTCCCCATGACTTTTAAACTTACTGGGCAGCCTGTTCCAATGCCTAATGACCCTTTAAACAGAGTTTTTCCTGATATTTAATTCCCATGGCACAACTTATGAGTTGTTACTCATAAGTAACAACACCCACCTCTCTACAGACTCTTTTTGGGTAGCTGTTGAGTGTGATAAGCCTGCTTAGACTGAATACCCCCAGCTCTGTTCCCCAGACCCTTCACCAATGTTTCCCTTCTTTGGACCTGCTTCAGTACCTCAATGTCTGGTTAAGAAGACAAATGATTATACCATCAGCATAACTTATCCTCGGTGAGTGTACTCGTTCCTGGTGACTCTAGTCTTCCCTATTTTAGTGCAACTGATGAATTCTACAGAGCATGAAGTCGTGATTCAGCACATTATTCCCAAATGTAAGAGTCTCTGCATGGTGATAACCAGACATACCTGGGCATGTCTGTAGCTCTGTTAGCGACAAAGACTCCAGGGAATCTCATTTACATCAAGGTCTATATTTGCTTCAATTGTATCTGGGGAGAAATTCTTAAAACAACTTCTATATTTTTCTTAATGCATTGCTGAAAAGAGGATCTGCATTTTCACTTCATTTTGCAGCATATCTTTAGAGCCTACTCGTTGATTTTAGTGAGCGTACCCTTTGCTGCTATAAAATAAGTCACGAAGATCTAGAATAATTGCCAGATGTTCTTGGTAGCTCATTATCACCACCTTCAGCATTTCTTCCTTTCTTTCCTTCATTTTAATTAAGCTGCATAAAAATTCCAAGAGACTTTCACTAAGCAGAACTGAGATTACACTTGATAAAGCCAAAGTAAGGATATTATTCACCGCTGAAGTTGATAAATATAACATGTACTTGTCCACAGCGGTCTGCACTTCACCACCTCATGAATCTGCCATAAATGTTTGGCCCATTATAGATAGTCCCAAACTAAAAAAGAAACAAGATAAACTGCCATTTTTAAAGTACTCATTTTGATTGAGATTTCCTAGAAGCCTTGACACCCTTAAAGGATTTGAACACATGAGAAAATGTCACTTTCAACTCAGTTTCCTGAACCTCTCAGATGTCCTGTTCTGTTCTAAGCTGCTAGCTAGTACAGCTCATAGAGACACTTGCAACCAAATGATAATGCAGAGATATTTGTAGGTATTTAGGAACTGACTAGGAAATTCAGCTCTGGATGCTGACCAAGGATATCTAATTGTAAGTGAACCAACACTTTAAGATGCTAAAAAGAATGCCTAGTCCTGTCCTCTGACCTCTTTTGGCTGTATGTGCTGCTGAAATGATTGATAGGAGATATTTACAGAATTAGGTTCATGTTCAAGATGGATCTTGAGCCTCCTGGTGTGAAATACAGTCATATATCCTGTCAATACTGGCTACAAACTCAAATGCATTTTAGTAAAGGTACTGTTGAAATTTGAAAACAAATCCATCACTCTGTTATTAAGGTAACCTTAGTAAGTAGATGTAGAGTCTAAGTAAAAGCTACAGCGTTCAAAGCTTTGCTTCATGGTCAGGACTCCCTAGGAAAGACAATGTCACCTACCTATCAGTCAATTTTACAAGAAGGAGTAAAAGGATGAAGACCTTAAGGCTGCAAAAACAAAGCAGCTGTTCCGTGAGGGTTTTGGGGGAACCAGTGCAGGTACAATTGCTCCCCTTTCATTATCACATCAAAATGAAAGACTAAAATACCCCTCTATACATGAGATGTGTTCAGTGCTTGCCAAACTATTTCTGTCTGAAATAGGCAAGAATGGTTTGTCTCTGGATTGTTTCTCAGAACATACTAATAGTCAGGATACATTGCACTGCTTCCGCACACTTTGCAATGGGTATACTTCCAGACACTCCTGTGGAAGTGATAGTAGCACCATAAAATCATGGAATCATTAGGGATCAAAAGGGACCTCAAAAGATTACCCAGTCCAATCCCCCTGCCACAGCAGGATCACCCAGACCAAGTGGCACAGGAACACAGCCAGGCGGGTCTGGAATGTCTCCGGAGAAGGAGACTCCACAACCCTCCTGGGCAGCCTGGTCCAGTTCTCTGGTGAAGAAGTGGAGAAGTTCACATCTATAGGAAAACAAAACACAGGAGTCCATCCAGAACAACACATCAAAATGACAACCTATCTTCTTAAATAATCAAAGGCTCCTGTTATAAAAGATGAAGAACATTTTTCCGAAGGCATTAACTTAGAAATCTATAAAGTCAAGTGGTCCTGTCTAAACGATTCCAATCAGATTCTCCGTAAAAGTCTTTTAATCTTACAGGAACTCACTATTCTAATTCTGAATGAATAAAAGTCTCTTCAATGAATACTTATTAATAAATCAAAGTTAATGGACTGCTTAATGTTTTACCTCGTATTATTCTCCTACCAATCAGAAGTCGAGAGTTAGATAGCCAGAAAAACAACAGAATGTAACTTATATTTTACCGCTTTAATAAAAGTTTAATCATCTTGCCAGCAATGAAAAGGGGGGAAATGGTGATATATAAATTCCAGTAAGGCAAAGCCTATAGATCCCACACGGAGAATTAGAAAACTAAGTGGATGTGTATGTATAAACAAAAAGGGCTGCAGTACACGATAGCACTACGTTATTCTTTAGATGTTGTTTCTATACAAAGAGAAAATAAAAGGACTCTGAGTATTTAAATAGATCTTTTCGCTAGAAACTGGTAATCAGATCCAACCCCCTCTGATGAAAAAAAAAGCAGCAATCAAGTTTGGATGTTTATAGCATTTCTCAATTTTCAATCAGTGTAAAGGTAATAATCAACTGAAAAGTTTACAGATCCCTGCTGTATAATGGAACTTCTATTTTAATGAAATTGCTGTGATTCTGTGTAGAAATTACAGCTCAAGCAGCACAGCTCAACTATCTTTTGAACCAAAGCAAAACAAACAATCCCTGATTCCCTTCGCTTTAGAAACATCCTGATTCTAGGGCCAAAGGTGGAAACCCCAGAGGGCAGACCATTTTTAATCACTGGAATAAAATGCTGTAACTTGAATGGGGAAAAATAAGTGGGATAATGACAGGAAAGGTACAAATAAGGGCTAACATACAAAGAAACAACACAAACGACCTGAAGTCTGGAGGGCTACTAGGTCAACAGTAGTGGAAAAGTGCTGAGGGAGGAGGGGATGGGGGTTTGAAACTGGCATGGAAGGCCCAGAATGGCATGGCCCTGCAGCAGCTGGGATCAGCGGGAAGGTTGCATTTCCAGAGCAGAGCTCAGAGGAGAAAACCAAAGCCAAGTGTCAAGAAGTGAGGGAGGGAAATTAGTGCAGAGGGGCACTGGCTGGTGTCAGCAGGAAGCTTGTTAGCTGGCACATCTTTTTATGGGTACAGAACTATCTGGGGTGCATTTAAGCATTTTTAGAGCTATTTGCCTCAAAAATTTAAACATGTAGGCCTTGATAGCATTGTTGAATAAATAAGCACAGTAAGTGTATTTGCAGCATCGAGGGGGTTATCCCAAGATCATGGAATCATTAGGGATTGGAAGGGACCTCAAAAGATCATCTGGTCCAATCCCCCTGTGAAATTAACCTGCGGTCAAGCAGTTGCACTGAGGAAATTGTATTAGGGTTTCAGAAGGTTTTCTTTTATGCTTTTGTGCTGTTGAAATCAGACAAAAATGACAGCTTTCACTCTCTATAAGCTAATGTCAAAGAGAAATGCTAACGATTACCTACTTCTGTCTGCTTAGCATCAACGAGAGGACACAGGAGCACTATGTAAAATGTGAACAGGCAAATTTTCTCCCCCATAACCAAATTAAATGATTTCTTAGTGCCTACGTTAAGGAACACCTTTCAGTACCTCTCCTTCAAATGCCTCGTGTCCCATCCTAACAGAGAGCATTCATATCAAAATGACTACAGGCTCACAGTGTTTGCTCAGAAAAAACCCTTTCTGATCCAGTACTGACACTGCTAGCAAACGTTCAAAGATGCTGTGTGTGTGTTCCGCTGACTCGTATCACACCAGAGCAAGTGGATTGCTATTCAGACTTACAGGAGGCAGGTTAAGAGGTAGAAAAGAAAGTGAGCCTAATATACTTAGGATTTACCTCTCCTTAACCCTCTCTAAATTACACGGCTTTTCTCACATAATCATTTATTCTTTCACCTCATCTAAAATGATCAGGGGATAAAAACAAATAACCCTATATTTGTAGAGTTGGATTAGATGATCTTTTGAGGCCCCTTCCAATCCCTGATGATTATGATTCTATGATTCTAAGTTGCTGCCTACATTAAAAACACCTTAAGTTGGGCTGCTGTGAAGCTGCAGACAATGGTACCTCAAAAGACGATGCTAATCTCAACCTTAAAGCCAAAGGAAATATTTGAGTAGTTAATCAAGACATTTATTAGTGCAATAGTTTTAATGCTTTTAGCAGGTAACTGGTGAATTTTATTTAACCCAAGCAACTTGTTTGAAGGACTGAAAATCATGTTAAGTGTTAATCTCAACTGAGGTCTGCATGGATTTGTAAATTGAATGTATAGTGGAATTATACTTCTAATGAAGAGATGGAGAGGGAAATCAGTTCTGGTTATATTCTGCTTTCTTCCCCATGTTTATGCTTGGTTCTACCAGGAGCTCTAAACAGAGGATGATTCTTATGCTTCTGGTGATATTTAAACAAACACCCACTGAAAACTACATCAGCTGGACAACTGAACTATCAAGTTTTAACGATGGTGAAGTATCTTACAGATATATTCCACCTCAGCTGAAGGAGCTGATTCTTTTGTAGTTTCTATCCTTGTGGAAATAGAGGCACGGAAGGATTTATGAAGGCAGAAAGAAAGAGGTGGGTGTCAGGAGGATGGAGCCTGGCTCTTCTCAAGGGCATAGGGGGATAGGACAAGAGGCACTGGGTGCCAGCAGGAACAGAGGAGGTTCCCTATCAATATCAGAAGGATCTTCTTCCCAGGGAGGGTCCTGGAGCACTGGCACAGGCTGCCCAGGAGGGTTGTGGAGTCTCCTTCTCTGGAGACATTCCAGGCCCTCCTAGTTGTGTTCCTGTGGGACTCGGTCTGGGTGATCCTGCTGTGGCAGGAGGATTGGACTGGATGATCTTTTCAGGTCCCTTCTGATCCCTAATGATTCTATGATTTCCAGAACATCTATTTTCTATAATGAAATATGCTCCAGTTCTTCAGGTAAGCCCAAGCTGGGAGTCATTGCATTTATAAACTGAGCAGAAAATGGCCTTTAATATGGATTTAAAATGCAAATCCACTACAGAATATGTGTTGTCTTAAGGCACATCTTTTTCTTTCATTTCTTTTTAGATTGAGCAGGTATTAAAAATTCTACCTATTCAAGCTATTAACTTTCTAACCCAACACTGTCCAGTTCTGCTGAGAGGAAAGAGAGATTCTGCCAAGTCCTCCAGGCTAAATTCTTTTGGATCCTTACTCATCAGTGGAATTCTGCTCTGAAACGCTCCACAGAGCTGGCAGGACAACTATCACAACCAGATAGAATAAATCAATAAACACTTAGAGCTGGGTTTAAAGGGAAAACGCAGGGACACGTGGAATTAAATAAATGCAGTGGGAAAAAATTAGCCAAACAAAGCAATGCAATCAAAAAAACCTGAAAGAAAATCAAAACAACTCAGCTTAATTCTGGCAAAACATCAAACTGACAAGAAAAAACGTTGTACAGAGTCCTGACCGCTGTGAAGAACGGGAAAGCATGAAATATGAGGAAATACAGGACACTGGGAAAAGCTGATTTGGAAAAGCATGGATGTTATTGACAATGTATGAGCACACGTTATGAATCTTTCTATAAATATTTATATTTACTTTATAAATTAAAAGAAAAGCTATCCAAGTTGTCATGGTTACTGCCTCACAGAGATAGCTACCAGCAGTTGTGTTAGCTTTTTCCTTCTGCAGCAGTTAAAATCTAGGGGAAATACTAGTTTTAATATTTTATTTTCTGTCTGACAATTTCAGCTGGAAGAGACCTCCAAGATCATCCAGTCCAACCTTTTCCCAGCCCTATCAGCACCACTAAACCCTGTCTCCCCAAGACAACATCTGCCCTTCTCTTCAACATCTCCAGGGATGGTGACTCAACCCCCTCCCTGGGCAGCTGTTCCAGTGCCTGACAACCCTTTCAGATAAGAAATCCCTCCTGACATCCAACCTGAACTTCCCCTGGTGCAGCTGAAGGCAATTTACTTTCATCTAGCACTGGCCACGAGGGAGAAGAGACCAACCCCCACCTCTCTACAGCCTTCTTTCAAGTAATTGTACACAGCAATAAGGTCTCCCCTCGAAGTTCTCTTCTCCAGGTTAAAACAGGGGTGAGGATAAAATGAAAACCTTTATTTATAACATCCAGAACAGTCAATACAACTGTTTTAAAAGTCAATTAAATTAATAGATAAGAAAAACTTACTTCTATAACTCTGTAACTTCAGTTTATATTCTCCAGTCTTTCTCAGTCCTACACAGAATCATAGAATCAAATCATTAGGGATGGGAAGGGACCTCATTTTCTCTTTTAGAGACATACATGGTATTCTTCACTGAGAAATGCTGACCTTCACAGTACCTACCAATCTGTCCATTAAAAACATATTAATTATATGCAGATTATTAGTAATACTTGGTTAATACCAGACTTTGCAGCAAACAGCCACTCTGAAGTGACTCAGCCCCAGCCAATTTTCCTTTGCATATCATGACAGCAAGCAATTGTGTTTCTTCAGACAGTAGTTCTTGCAGATTATTTGCATGAGAGGCAGTCTCTGCACTCCCACATCTTCAAACACGTCTGGCAGAAGACTCCAACAATTAGATGCCAGCTGACTGGGTACCATATTAACATTTAGCTTAGAAGAAGGAGAATTCTGCATCCAATCGGCTGCTGTAACTACAAAAATGCACTTTCTTGAGTGTCATTAAGACCAGCAGATAAGTATTGACAGCCTCCTGATAGTAGTTCCATTGATTCATGGTGGAAAACCCAATGCTTGGTAGAATCTGTCGAATCAGGTTATAAAATAGACTGTGCAGCCTGTGTTGGTGGTGCATTCAAGTTTAGTGAGGGTCCCGGAGTGCTGGAACAGGCTGCCCAGGGGGGTTGTGGAGTCTCCTTGTCTGGAGATGTTTCAGACCCACCTGGCTGTGTTCCTGTGTGACTTGGTCTGGGTGATCCTGCTGTGGCAGGGGAGTTGGACTGGGTGATCTTTCGAGGTCCCTTCCTATCCCTAATGATTCTGATTCTAATTAAAGCTTAACTGTCAGAAATGTTTGAAACAATTCCTCTTCATTTAAAATATTCTTTAGAAAAAACCCTGAAATTCAGACTCCCTTATTCTGTTTGCCTTTCCCTATCACCCAGGAGGGTGAGTTGATATATATAGACGGAAAGTATTGAATAGACTAAATTATAATTTCATTTAACAATGTGAACTATTCCGTTTAGAATTGAAGTGTAAATTTAAAATGTAATTAAACTGCATTGCCCTCCAGACGATTCCAATTTTGCTCTTTTGTATCTCAGGGGAAAACCAGAATTAAAACATGAACTAAGTGTTTGACTTTCCATTTCACCCTAGGAAGGTGGGAGGCCTCCTGCTCTTCATCAATACTAGAGTGTTTCCAGACTGATGCATGCCCAGAAACAGCCCCATCCCCCTTCCAATCTGGTTTAAAGCCCTCTGGAATGAGCCCTGCTAATTCCTGCCCCAGAACACCTTTACCCTTCTGAGATAAACCTTTGCCATGCAACCCTGCCAGGTCTGGGGTCTGATCAAACCAGCCATTATCAAAGAACCCACAGCGCTGCCTGGATCACCAGTCTCATAGCCAGGCANCATTTATGGATGGAATCCTTCGATCCCAGCCAATGTCCTCACCTGGCAATGGAAGAAAAGAAGAGAAAATAAATTGAGCTCACCAGCCATCCCAAGCCCTTGAGGGCTCTTTTCATTTCCCTCAGGATACAGAAAGCAGCTTCATCCCCACCTGTCTGGAAGGTTAATAGTGGGTAGTAGTCAGTCGATTTAACCAGATTAGGGAGCATCCTAGTGATGTCCCTGAGTCAGGCTCCAGGGAGGCTGCTGAATTCCATCTGATGAAGTTCAACTCTGCATAGTGGGCCCTTAGTTCCTTTCAGGAGTGAGTCTCCAACAAAAAGAACCCTTCTCTTCTTTGTGGAAGAGGTTGCCATATTGCTGGAGGTCCCTTTCGATCCCTAATGATTCTACCAGAACAACAGAATCTTTAGGAATATTTTGGAGGAAAGATTATGTTTCCAAGAGTGAATCTCTTTACCATACAGAAATTACCCTAAATGAAAACTAGTGGTAAAATCTTTCAGTGTAATCAGCATAGCTGTGCTGGTTTCCAGACAAGAATCACCTTAAAGTAAATCTTCCTCGGTATGAATTAGCCATGTACCGCGTAATTTACCATCACTGCCTTGCTAAACATTCCCAGGACATTGCTGAAGCCGTGAAAGCGAGCAGAACAACAATACCCTCTTTCAATTTCATGAATTACAAGGTTCTTTTTAAAAAGTAGACTTTTCCAACTGATGTTCAAATAGTAAATGCACTCCAGGGATAGTTCCCAATGGATTACTCAAGTTTATCCATCTACTTGGAACATTAAAGGCAAATAATTTGACAAATATTTCCTCTCAAATACTACAGACTAGGAAATCACTTTGAAAAGGAGTTGTGTCTTTCTAAGTAACTAGATTGGAATGAAGAGTAGATACCTAGTTAGATTTATCTGTTTTATCTTAGTTTTATCAACCTATTCTAAGCTCTATAAATATAACACCTAGATTATAGAATCATAGAATCCTGTGTCCAGTTTTGGGCATCTCAGTACAAGAGAGACATCGAGATGCTGCAGCAAGTGCAGAGAGCGTGGTGAAGACTTTGGAGAAGAGATCTGATGAGGAGTGACTGAGGGAGCTTGGACTGTTTAGTTTGAGGAGAAGGAGTCTGAGGGGAGACCTCATCATTCTCTACAACTACCTGAAAGGACATTAGCAGTTGGTACTGGTCTCTTCTCACAGGTCATTAGCGACAGAACCAAAGGGAATGGCTTCATGCTGCATTTCCAACCCAAATGATTCTGTGTGTGAAACTAGAAAGAAGAATGAATTTAATCAAAATATTATTAAGTTATACAAGCTACCTTCACAGCTAGAGCCCGAAAGCTTTTATTGACTTTGTTTGGGTTTTCAGTAAAGGATCATACCCACTAGCCTCAGCCATTAGGAATGCAAATTGATTTATTTCTATTAATATTGCCATGAAAATACATGAATAGAATCGTGGAAAAATATTATGGTCATAAATACAAGTCATAAAGACTCTCTCCCTGTACAAATGTATTCAGCCGCGTTCTTACATTAAGAAAAGTCTGCATCTTAAGTTCTGTCTCTCTTTCACCTTACTCACTTTGCAGAAAAGGAAGAAAAAAAAGTAAGTTGACTTTTAAGTGTAGAAAATTCATACAAAACCTCTTCTTTGGAACTAATCTCAGTATATTTTTACCTAAGCTAATTCTAGGAACATTACAACCAGGCTTTCAAAGGCATTTAGGTGTCTAAAAATAGGTGTCTATAGGGGTGTCAAGACATCTTAAGAGATTTAGCAACTTAAGCTTTGAGGTTCTAATTGCCTTTGGCAGTGATCATTTGCTGGAGAGAGTCCTGCACAGGGGCCCCTTGAGCTGATTAAGAGGCTACAGCACCTCATACATGAGGAAAAGCTAAGAAATCTGACATTGCTGGCTCAGCCTGGAGAAGAGGATGCCCATGGAGATCTTAACACACACAATGGGGGATGGAGCCAGTCTCTTTCCACTGGTACCCAGTGACAGGACTAGAGAAAATGAGTTCAAACTGAAACAAGAAGGATCACTCTGAACATCAGGAAACACCCTCTCAGGGTAAACAAGCCCTAGCACAATTTGCTCAGAGAATTTGTAGATTCTATGTCCTTTGAGACAACAAAAAACCCCCAAACCACCATCTAGTCATGGTCCTGGCTCTAGGTGGGTGACCCCACCTGAGAAAAAGCATTTCAACCTGGGTCATACCAGAATAGAGTCCACAGAGAAAGACTAGGATTTAAGAGGAGAACACACATGCTGGCACAATGTACTGACAACTCTTAGGAGTAATGATAAGCCATTGTGTTTCTGCAAACAACACTGTTCAAAGCAATTTTCAGCTAATCAAGAAAACTGTTGAAACTTTTGATGAACTCAAACTCGGTGTTTTGATAAGTTATTGAAGAACAGATCAGAGAGAGTTAGGGTGGATGGATGCAATTTTTTTAATTGAGGTATTGTATCAGCTTCAGCATCTCTGCACACAGTAACAGGTTTGAGGGGCTATTAAAGACAGCGGTCACTGATGCTAGAGAAGCCTGCTGTGTGGCTCAAGTGATGGCAATCAAATCATTGGGAAATTCAATCTGGAAGAATACTATGACTGACACAGTAAAACTCCATGAATTCTCTCTGATGTCATTAAGACAAAATCAGTTACTGTTCTAAATACAACTGAGTTTAGTTTAGTTGCTGTTTCAGTAAACAGTTAGTCATGCAGCTTCCATTACTTTAGCACACCAACATTTTCACTCTCCAAAAAGACTTAAAGAGACAAAACTTCAGCTGTACTCACCTGTTTGTTCTGTTTTTAGCTTTCTGCAGATGTGTGCTTGACTGTATAGGACCATTGCATATCAGGTCAAGTCAAAATATGATCATAGAATCATAAAATCATTAGGGATCGGAAGGGACCTCGAAAGATCATCCAGTCCAACCCCCCTGCCACAGCAGGATCACCCAGACCGAGTGGCACAGGAACACAGCCAGGCGGGGCTGGAACGTCTGCAGAGGAGGAGACTCCACAACCCTCCTGGGCAGCCTGGTCCAGTGCTCTGGTACCCTCCCTGGGAAGAAGGTCCTGCTGATATTGATAGGGAACCTCCTCTGTTCCAGCTGGCACCCAGTGCCCCTTGTCCTATCCCCAGATGACACTGAGAAGAGCCTGGCTCCATCCTCCTGCCACTCACCTCTCACACATTTACAGGCATTCATGAGGTCACTCCTCAGCCTCCTCTTCTCCGAGCTCAGGAGACTCAGCTCCCTCAGCCTTTCCTCATAAGGCAGCTGCTCTACTTCATCATCTTTGTTGCTCTAACACTAGACACCCTCCAGCATGACAGGCAGGCATTAAGAAGGGCATAACCACAAGCAAGGTGTACTTTGTATAACTACTTGTTAGTGACTAATAGCATCTCAGGTTTAACTAATGAAGTCCTGGCCTCCACACATGCGTTACTAATAGAGTATTGTCAGTGCTTTAACCCAAGACTAAATGAATCATTGAATGTAGTTAATGTGCTAATAGAGAGAAACAAACAAACAAACAACAAACCAAGGAGGGTTCAGAAAAGAACCCCACAACTTACAGGCAAAAAATAACTCAATTTGGGGGAAGAACCACCGGACACTTAATTCACCCCATACAAACCCCACACACAATGACATGCAGAGATTAACCACATGTTCTTACATAACTGGGCCAAACTGCAATCTCCAGTCCCTCAAAAGGAAGAGACTTCCAGCTGTTCTTGCTTCTTGGAGAAACATGGTGGCTGTCAAGTTCCTGCTCAAGTGCCTCAGGGTCAGTGGGCATTTTCAAGTCCAGTACTCTGTTCCACATGTTTCCATGCCAGTCCTCCACTTCCAGAGTGCTGATTCCTACGGCCACAAACAAGGGGAGAACTCTCTCCATTTCAGCCAACTATGGAATTCAGATAAAACCTCCCTCTGCTCATCCTTGAGGTCCCATTCTCTCTCCATTCACCACATTCCCAGGACAAGGCGGCTGCTGTGTCTATCTCTGTACCATGCTTCCTCTCCCAACAACAGACAAAAATGATGTGATGAAGAAGGAGGTGCCAGGAACCCGAAACTGGAAGTTCCCAACGCCTCATTCCAGTATTGCAGAGCCAAAAAACTTCACAAGTTGCCATAGCAACTTCCCAATGCCTGAGGCCAAGAAACCTGCTCCCATTCCAAACTACAACTGTGCAAAGCAGGTGCTAGGATATTTGTTTAATCAGGAATCTGCGTTTCAAGACTATTTCTATACAGCTTTGCTTTAAGGATAAAATGTTGGCATTCTGGCTTTGCACATTAACTTTGCAGATTTAACTCCTGTTAATGAGTTGGGTTATTACACCAAGAGCTGAGGCACGGAGGAGGATTCATACAGAAGGAGCTGTTTATGGTTCAGTTCCTATTTCTTGCGCTGAGGCTATGATTGCACACGTGGGGGACCTGGCTTCTTAGAGAGGAAGTGAACATTAGAGTGGGGAGAGGGATCTTTGCCAAAGACAATATTACTCGTTCCTTACTACATTTTTAACCATGAAAGACTAAGGAAGGGTTCCTCTCGCTCCTTTTGTTGCTAAGTATTACAGCAGATAATTTGTTTTCCTTGTCCTGAGGCTCTCCCTGCAATCACGCTGATTTCATCGTTCTGCTTCTACCTTGCTGCGTGGATTCTGCAGATGGGTACCTTTTTTGGATGATGCTGTTGGTGCGTGATAGCCCCTGGCACTTCCACTCTAGAGCCATTATGTTTAATAGGAAAATGCTTCAAGCAGCTGCAATTTGGCTCCTGTATTTTCTTAAGGCCAAATGGTTTTCTGGTGCATGAAAAAGGAAGAATGGACTCAGGATCTGTAGGGATTGCTATGTCAAATCTAAGTATAAGGCACACAGGGAAAATGTTTCTGTGTCCTGAGAATTATAGTGACCAACTGTAACCACTGCAAGGAAAAATTATCAAGGATCTTAGAATCATGGAATCATTAAGGATGGGAAAGGACCTGGTAAGATCATCCAGTCCAGTCCCCCTGCCACAGCAGGATCACCCAGACCCAGTGGCACAGGAACACAGCCAGGCAGGTCTGGAACGTCTCCAGAGAAGGAGACTCCACAACCCCCCTAGGCAGCCTGGTCCAGTGCTCTGGGACCCTCCCTGGGAAGAAATTCCTGCTGATATTGATAGGGAACCTCCTCTGTTCCAGCTGGCACCCAGTGCCCCTTATCAGAAGATTGGATGTTGACACTCAGTGCCATGCTTTAGTTGATGCTCTAGCTGATCTGATGATATTAGGTCATTGGCTGGACCTGATGATCTCAGAAGTCTTTTCCAGCCTCAATAGTAACAGTAATTCCATTGCAGCTCAAGTTTTCACAAGGGAGAGAAGATCTTGCAGAGGCTCTTATGCCCTAACAGTGATTCTGATGGCAGGAGTTGTTTAAAGGAAAGGGTTAGGTTGGATGTTAGGAATCCCTTCCTCATGGAAAGGGTGACCAGATACTGGAATGGACTGCCCAGAGCAGATTAAAAGAACTAATAGCTGTGCTGTATGCATCGTATTGGACTGCATTTGTCCTCTATTATTTTTGCCATGAGAGAGAAGGATCTGGTTTAGCATTACCTGTCTAGGAGAGCATGAAATGGCAGGATTTTATGAGGATGAATTGTTAAAGTTCAGAACAGAAAAGTGGTAAATTGCTTGTCTCCGTGGGAAAAAAATAAAGCAGGCATCTTCCTAGTGATGATAAGCAAACTTGTGGATGCATAAATCCCATGTAATTAGCCCTTGCATGCTAAGGAGATTGTTGGAGTGTGAAAACCAACAAAGTGAAGCACTGAAATGTTAGCAAGGAAGGAATTTTTCTGACTTGTGGATGAAAAATGGCTTGTTACAGTGCAATTTGATTCTAATATTTACTGCAGTGCATTTTGAGGCTGTTTTATTAGGTCCGTTGAACAGGGACCTATTTGGATATTAAGCCATTAAACTCTCTTCCTGAACATTGTTTGCCCTTTTCCTTAAAAGTACTCACAGAAAATTAACATTATTGAATTACTGTGAATTAATAACAAAAATAAAGCACAGAATTCCTTAATTTAAAATAAAAATGAAAAGGATTTGCAGTGATTGTGGATGCTTTTTCATCCCACTAGAGATTCTTATTAGAGTTCTAGCAAAGAGAAAGTAAATGACCCATAAAGTCCTCTGTAGTTCATTTTTCTATTGCAAATAGAACCAAATATTAGACATCTATTGCATAAAGTGTGCAAGCATTACCTCAGGCAGATAATTTCATTTGGGGATGAGGGAAATACAAATTCTGTTTGAGATGCCTAAAATATCCACTCAAAGGATGGATCAGAAGGGAGGTGGTTAGCAGATTGAGAGAGGTTCTTCTTCCTCTCTACTCTGCACTGGTGAGACTGCATCTGGAGTACTGTGTCCAGTGCTGGGACCCTCAGTTCCAGAAGGACACAGAGCTGCTCGAGAGTGTCCAGCGTAGAGCAACGAAGAGGATGAAGGAAGGAGAGCAGCTCCCTGATGAGGAAAGGCTGAGGGAGNTATCAGAAGGAGTTTCTTCCCAGGAAGGGTAGTTGGAGTCTCCTTCTCTGGAGAATTTCCAGACCCACCTGGCTGTGTTCCTGTGCGACTTGGTCTGGGTGATCCTGCTGTGGCAGGGGGATTGGACTAGATGATTTTTAGAGGTCCCTTCCATTCCCTAATGATTCTATGTTATCTTTTGCTATATTAGACATTATCTATTTACTACATAACCTTGAGGAGACCACACTGGTATTTATACTGCTGCAGGTGTAAATCTGTAGAATATTCATTTAATAAAAGCTAGCATGATATTCTAAGACTAAATCATCCTGCAGGTAGCATTCCATTTGTTATATTTTAAAATACAGACATGAAAGAACACATGTACACCCCATTAAACTCATCATTAGGATTATTCATGTGTCACTGATTTCTCCTCACTTCAAAAGAGTTTCTTGTTGGCAGGAGTATAGTGTCAGTCAGCAAAGTGGTTGTGTAATTGTCTTCAACCTACATCCTCTCAGAGAGATCTCCCTAGTGAACTCTCTTTCCCAGCAGTGTTTCTGGCTTGTCAGCACAGCTGTAAAGGTATAAAAAGCACACGATTTTAAACAATATCTGTATTGGTAGCTATGGGGTTGGCTTTGCATTTATCTATGGGTATAATGGCACAGCAAGTGATTTTAGGAACAGGTTACGTTATATTAACTATAATAATGTTATTCTAGATTTGATTACATCAGATTAGAAGGCTGGGAAGAGAGGGAAGAAGAAAATAGAATGGAAAATAATCCCAGAGCTCTCTTTTTCAAATAATTTTCATATTAATTGGATGATGAGTGAGCAACAAAGCTGTCACCGACTTGCACAGAGCTAGAAGTTTCAACCCATGCACACAAATATACACACACTAACGCACACACACACCCCACAAGGGCAGCGAGCAGGAAGCAATGATTACTCTGTCACTCAAAGAATCTGCTTTTTTCAGTAGAAGTTATGGAGATAACACCCCAGGCTTAGGAATTTGAAACTATATTGAACTAGTCCACATCTAAAACCTCAGGCTGATGTTTAAGGATGGCCTTATCGTTACATCGAAGACGTTTGAAGAGGATTAAGAAGACTTAGTCTCACCGACAGTTACAGACACAACTTCATAATGCTCTAGCTTCCTTTTTGGTACGTGTTCAACCTCACATGCTTCGTTTTCACAAAATCCAAGCTGTTCTTGTGAAGAATCTGACAGACTTCCAAAATCATCGTTTCAACCACAACAACAAAAAACCCAAGTCTGTTATAGTTCAGCAATGAAACTGGGAGGTATCTTTGGTTTTATGTACAAAGTTATGTGCAGTGCTCAGCTTTGCACTCCTTCTCTGGGAGTGGTATGGCTGTTTACACATGGTTGTTTGTAATGTATATGTCTACACTTAAGGCAGTCTTTCTAGTTCCATTTATAGAACAGTTTCAGCTGGAAGAGACCCTCAAGATCATCTCCAACCTTTTCCCAGCCCTATCCGCACCACTGATAGGGTTGGGGACCCCAACGCAACACCTACCCTTCTCTTCAACACCTCCAGGGATGGGGACTCAATCCCCTCGCTGGGCAGCTGTTCCAGTGCCTGACAGCCCTTTCAGTAAAGAAATTCCTCCTGACATCCAGCCTGAACCTCCCTTGGGGTAGTGCTGCTCCACTGGAGAATGAGGCAGAGGCACAGCCTCACTGTCCAGAGCACTGAAATTGTTAGTGTGAACAAGGGTTGGTATTTGTTCTTTGGACAGAAAATCAAAACAGAGGGGATTTTACCTGTGTGTATATATTCAGAATCAAAGAGTCCTCATGGCTGGAAAGGAGCTCCAGCATCACCAAGTCCAGTCCTCATCCCTCCTAAAAACTAGACCATGGCCTCAAGTGCTCTAGCTACTCTCCTTTTGAACACCTCCAGGGACGATGACTCCACCACTTCCCTGAGCAGCCTGTTCCAGTGCCCAACCACTCTGTCAGGAGAGAACTTCTTCCTGATGTCCAGTCTAAATCTCCCCTGATGAAGCTTGAGGCCATTTCCCCTCATCCTATCATTAGTATTTTGGGAGAAGATGCCAGCACCAGCCTCTCTACAACCTCCTTTCAGGTAGTAGTAGAGATCTCTAAGGTCTCCTCTCATCTGTGTGTGTGTTTAAATGACTACAGGGCTAATATAAAGAAAAGGCTAGGAAACCTAAGATTCATGAATGTCTCTAAATATGTCAGGTCCAGTTTGTTGCAGTGATATCCATTTGGAGTTTGGGTAGCTTTGCATTCTTCTTTTAATTAAATATTTGGTTGGAAATGTATATGAAGCCATCAAAGAGAAACACACACATCCATTCAGAGACCACAGTGAAGAAGAACTGATCTTCTTCACAGTCTCTTCTATCTCCAAGCACTTTGATGATCAGGTCTTACTGCTTAGAGGTAGCCTGTGAGTGGAAGTTGTAGCACGCTGTTGGAAGGAGTGGCTTGTGCTCTCCTTCAGATTTCTCCCTATGTAAGACTGACTTAAAAATCCCATTTGCATGTTTTTATAAATAATTCAGTGCTCTGCCCCATCCATACTGTCAAAGTCTATGGAGGAAGTATTTTCCCCAGATAAATTCAGTTTTACAACCAGCTATTAATGATTTATTTTACTCCAACTGGGAAAGGCATGTTGCTTTTGTAGCCAGGCATGTTCTGAACCCACTCACAGTTTTGTTGTCTCCTATTTTATTCACTCCTTATACACACTTCCATTCTCATTTCAGACTTAGCACTGCTTGCCCTGTAGGCTGACAAATTCAAGTTAAAGTTCTAGCCATTATGGAATCATAGGGGATCTCAAAAGGTCAACCAGTCCAATCCCACTGCCACAGCAGGATCACTCAGACCAAGTCACACAGGAACACAGCCAGGTGGGTCTGGAACATCTCCAGATGTGGAGGAGACTCCACTTCCTTCATCATCTTTGTTGCTCTACGCTGGACACCCTCCAGCAGCTCTGTGTCCTTCTTGAACTGAGGGGCCCAGAACTGGACTCAAGACTCCAGATGTGGCCTCACTAGTGCAGAGAGGAGGGAGAGAAAAACCTCTCTCCATCTNGCCCTGTAGGCTGATAAATTCAAATTAAAGTTCTAGCCATTATGGAATCATAGGGGATCTCAAAAGGTCAACCAGTCCAATCCCACTGCCACAGCAGGATCACTCAGACCAAGTCACACAGGAACACAGCCAGGTGGGTCTGGAACATCTCCAGATGTGGAGGAGACTCCACTTCCTTCATCATCTTTGTTGCTCTACGCTGGACACCCTCCAGCAGCTCTGTGTCCTTCTTGAACTGAGGGGCCCAGAACTGGACTCAAGACTCCAGATGTGGCCTCACTAGTGCAGAGAGGAGGGAGAGAAAAACCTCTCTCCATCTGCTAACCTCCCCAGTTCTGATCCCTCCCGGAATGCTGTTGGCCCTCTTGGCCACCAGAGCACCTTGCTGGCTCAGAGTCATCCTGCTGGCCAGTAGGAACCCGAGGTCCCTTTCTCCTACACTGCTCTCTAACAGGTCAATTGAATGTAAAGCTTTTAGGGACAACAGTATTTGAGAAGCCATCATTCCTAACGCAGCCTTCCATTAACAACCAGAGCTCGAATTTGTTCCAGTTGTTTACTTCAAGTTAAAACCTCAATTTATGGGAGCAGGAAGCCTTCTAAATTCAAATCCTGTGGCTATCACATGCGAGACTAAGCTTTCTGTGTGATAAGGGGGCAGAGATAACGTGATGAGGAAGGTGGTTTTCTCAGGATGAGGTTCATTCTCTGTAAGCAGCAGGAGCTGACCCCTGCAGTTTCCCTAAATAGACAAAGCTCGGCTGCATAATTCATAGAAGATACACAGCATTTTGAAATTTATCTGGAGTTGCTGGGTTGCTTCAGGTTCTATTGTTCTTTGCTAACACCCCAGTTTAGATTATTTTCTGTATTAAATTTCACAGCATGAAAATGAAGGTAACGGCAGAAAGGACTTGTGCTTTGCATTTTCCTCCCTGTCTTTCGAGGTCCCTTCCAATCCCAGATGATTCTATGATGCTATGACTCTGCCACTGCCTGTCCATCAGTCACATTTCCTAGAACGATGCAGGAACCTGCTAATTCCCACCTAATTCAAACCATTATATTTAAAAAGTTCAAGACCTGAGAGGAAAATAGCTATTGGCTTCTGAGTAGGAAATTATGCTCCCAGGATCCAGGAAAAGAAAGGCTACGGTGAATTTCATTTCATACTGTCTGCTTAGAGACATTAAATAGGTTTTACTTGTTTCCCCAAACAAATGATGAATAATAGCAAAAGGCTCCAGGACAGAAACCGTAATTCATTAATTATCAGACTTATGTTAATTAAGAGCTATATTTGTGCTGGACCATCAACACTATGACATTGTTTTGAGGATCACTGACATACAAATGAAGAAGAATCACAAAATACTAAGTCCGTGGCTCATTTGTCATCTGCATGATGTCTTCCTTCGTTACTGCATTGGTATTCTCCACAATATACGTGTCCTGCTAATATGCAGGCTAATACAAGCCACACCATTGCCCTGACTAGCATCTTCTGAACATAGAGGTATTTCTATATGCCAGTCATTAGGAACGTGAGGCTTTGCATGCTATAGTTGAGTCAAGATGTGCATCCTAGTTGTTTTCTAGAATACCATGAGGATGAGAATACATCTCTGGGTATAAGAAACATGCACTGGGTATAAGAAACATGCACTGGGTATAAGAAACAAGCAGCTCTTTTCCTAAGTGACGTCTTAGTGATGTGAAATCCTTTACACTTATTCTGAGTAATCAGAAAAAAAACCCATAAATTAATAGCACGTGGTACCACACAAGATGCATCCTACTGTTTGAAAAATAGAATCATTAGGATGGGAAGGGACCTGGAAAGATCATCCAGTCCAATCCCCCTGCCACAGCAGGATCACCCAGACCCAGTGGCACAGGAACACAGCCAGGTGGGTCTGGAACATCTGCAGAGAAGGAGACTCCACAACCCCCCTGGGCAGCCTGTTCCAGTGCTCCAGTACCCTCCTTGGGAGAAGTTCCTTCTGATATTAGTATGGACTCTCCTCTGTTCCAGCTTTCACTCATCACCCCTTGTCCTATCACAACCATTTCCATACTGTCTTCATTCTTCTATCATAAATGTGAGCCCTTACACGTCCTTAGACCTTTTGAGTTAGATTTCCTTCCTCTTCTCCATCCTTTAAATCGAAAGGAGAGCTGAAATAGTAGTGTTATGATTGAGGTAAGAAGTCTTCCTATCTTGATCCACATTGCTTATTAAACACAGACCACACTTTAGCTGCACAGAGCACTTCCTTCTTATGTAAGAGCTCTCGTTAAAGTAGCAAGATTTGCCTACTCAGCACTTCTGAGAAGGACTTCTCTCCATGTCAGTTTCTATATTTACTGTAAAATGACAACTTTTAGCTGCTCATATTTGAGGATATTGGCCCTGCTTTAGAGATGCCAGAACCATAGTCTAATTCTGCACTGACACTGAAGTCTCAGGTTGAAAAGAGCTGCTGATCTGAAAGCTCAGATTGGCTAATGAGTTGGCAAAGGTTCGTGCTCCGGCAGGTAAGACAACCTGAAGAGAAACTCTTTCCAAAGATGATATTTTCTTCCTTTTTCCTGATTTCTAAAATGCAAACTTTACAGAACTAGCGAGCTGGCATTCCTTTCATCACCTTCTTGGGTCTGGAAATGGAAGTGTAACCTTTCCAGCGCATGCCTGCCTTGAAACCCAGCCTTTTTTATCGTAAAGATTGTATTTTAGAAGGTCTGGATGTTGCAAAGAGAAGGAAAACTGTCTTGTTTTATTTTAGTATTACTATGAATATATTTGCTACCTGAATTTGCTAGCCACAGTTAGAAATGATACACAGTGAAGCTGCAGAAGGAGGAACGTTCCCCTCCTAAACATGTCTGTGACTGTATCTCAAACACTGCAATAGAACGGTTCGAGCTGTGAAGATCCCACTTTAATTGTGAGGCATCTATTGCCTTTTCAAGACAGGGAAACTGGGTTTCTGTAACTATTGCATAGTAACTTCATGAATAAAGCTCTCTTTTGATCTTCTAAGGGAACTGAATGCAGTCTTTACACTAAAATACTTCATATTTAAATAAATCCACTTGAATTACTCACTGATTACACTCTAAAGCAAATACTAACTGTCTTAAAACAGTCTTCAATAGACTACACAAGTTATTGCTATTGATTGTCTTCTCTATTCTGAATCATCTTCACTACAAGTCCATGAANGGGGTTGTTCTTGCCCAGATGCCAAACTCTACACTGACCCTCGTTGTACCTCGTTCAGATTCTCTCTGCCCAGCTCTCCAGCCTGTCCAGGTCACCTTTTGTTCTGACATTAACTTCCAAATGGAAGCCCTGGGTGGTTATTTCCAACCCTTAATCTAATTTTTCAGATTTTACCTTTTCTCCAACGCTCTGCTTGTGTTTTTCCTGTCTCTGTTTTCCCATAGAACTTATTGCAATACTTAGGAGCCATCTGTGTTACAAGAATTACAATATCAAACATTAACATGCTGGAAGAGAACAGTCTCAGCATGAATACATGAAAAACAATTTACTAAGGAATACAGTAGCTTCAGCAGATTTTGCTTGTTTGATATTTAACATGAAGCACTAAATGTAAGTAGGTCAGCTTCTACACATAGACAACTTTTTTTTCCCTGCTAATTCCTTTACGGATGCTAACAGATTAAAGTAGTTATGAAATAAGTCCCTCTTGTGTTTTCACTGTACATTAATGTGAGTTTTGGTGATAAAATCTATGAAGTTGTATTTCTGATAGGTTTGGAAAGAAGCGATTTTAAGTTGTGTTTCAGTTATCTAATTTTCTAGCAGTGGTAGGGAGCTGAATCTTTCAAATCTGTGTATACCACCACAGAATCATTAGGCATCAGAAGAGACCTCGAAAAATCATCCAGTCCAATCCCTCTGTCACACAGGAACACAGCCAGGCGGGTCTGGAACGTCTCCAGAGAAGGAGACTCCACAACCCCCCTGGGCAGCCTGGTCCAGTGCTCCAGTACCCTCCCTGGGAAGAAGTTCCTGCTGATATTGACAGGGAACCTCCTCTGTTCCAGCTGGCACCCACTGCCAGGTCTATCTAATAGTAGTTATCTCATTACTTTAATAGATCCCTCATTCTTTAACTTAGCAAGACCTATGAGAAATTGGTTAAAGTAGCAATCAATGACTCCTTCACTAGCATGAACCTCTGAAAAAGTTATGTTGAATGAGCTGGAAATGTTTGCTTGTGACCCAGAAAGTCAGCCTCATCCTGGGTTGCATCAAGAGGCATGATCAGTAGGTCAAGGGAGGTGATCCTCCCCCTCTATTCTGCTCAGTGGGTTTAATACATCAACATATACATCTAAATTATTATATTATAGAAATCATTGCTCACATATTGAATTTATAAATCCAGTGTTACTTCCCAGGTACCTCTATTCATTTTTTTTATTCTCTTCTCCAATTTGAATTTGAAAAAGAAACAAATGTGGACAAAGCCTGCAAATTTCATGTCAACTCAGGCTTCATCAAAGCCCCATCAGAGCCAAGGATTTTAAAATTCCTATTCTTCTTTTTTGCCTTGAGTTCTGTTCCATAACAGTATAGCACGTTATGTCTTTCCCCAGTAATTTTTCAGGTTACTTTCTATCAGAATAAATATTGTGTTTCTGGGCTCATAAATACACAAACGACTGAGCTGCATCATTTATAATGCTCGGCCATCTGCTAGTCTGGAAGAATTTGGACCCATCAGGTGAACTCATTCCAACAGAGTATTTCAGATATTACTCTCTTCCTCCTTCATGAAATGAACTGTTTCCTTGCCCCTTCATATTCCTTGACTTACTCAAGCCTAGCAATCCTCATTGGATTGAGAAAACACAGCAGTAAATCCTCCAGTAGGAGGGACCAGAGGAATACACCTAGTTTATGTGAAGCACTAGTCCCTAAGACCAGGCTACCTTTGTATCCCCTAAACTCTGAGACAAATTGCCTGGAGCAGGAAGATTTCCCAGGGAAATGTCACTATATCTGTGGTCTAATATTCTTCCCAAACATTCAAGGGTGGCCACTGGACTAAGTGAACCTTTGAGCTGGACTAGAAGAGCCATTCTTAAATTCTTACATAACTTGATCTAAAGGCTGACGAGTGATGGCAGATGGCATGATCTGAGACAAATACCTGAGGCTGCTCTGCACAAACCACCCAGGAGCAGCCATCTGATATCTTCCTTCCTTGTTTAGTAGGGAGCAAGTGTGGGTAGCTTCCAAGGAAGGGAAGGGAACTGAAACTCAAAATGTGTTGAATATTAGAGTTGGTTATTTAGCACACTGTTTTCATGGAAAGGGTGTCATTAAACAGCAGTGAGAGGAGCTGTTTGTCCTGTCCTAGATGCTGCATTGCTTCCAGAAGCTGTAGAGCAAGTATAGCTAGGAGTGCTCAGAATCATATGACTGCAAAATCTCAGCCAAAAGTAAGGATTAAGAAGAGTAAAACTCTTGAATTCCCAGGCAACGGTGTGGATTTCCTCACAGCTGAAAAGTGATTGTATTAAACGGAAGCAAAACTGGGTCAGGGAGGGGATGCTGCTAATGGAATCTTTTCATTGCCTCATCCATAGACTTGTATTTAAGAAGCAGCTTCTATTTCTTGTTCTGATAACGTATACCTTAAGAGATTCCAAATCTGGTTCTTGATTCTGACATGATTCCTTCAAGAAAACATGTGAGTTTTTCAGCCTTACAGCTCTTAGCCATCCAGTGCCACATCACACAGCTATGATAAATTTGTCTTTATACTATACCCTACCTCCATGGTTGTATAGTCATTCCAAATCCTAAGTGTGCCAGCCATGGGGCACATTGTTAAGATATGCAGAAGGTCTAATTAATAGATGAGAAGAATGGCTACAAACAGAACAGCTTGAAGGGTGACTGCTCGGGTGGATATGTCAGTGTTTTGGGTTAATCCCAATAGACAGCTGAGCGCAACACAGCTACTTGCTTCTTTCCCCTGCTGTAGGATGGAGAAGAGAACTGGAAGGATAAAAGCAGTGAGAAACTTGCGGGATAACCCTCTTGAAAGTTTTTAAGGTACAACAAAAGTTGCACCTGCAACCAAGAAAATAAACAATTCACTCACTACTTCTCCTCTGCAGAGAGGTGTTCAGTCATCCTTAGGAAAGCAGGGGTCTGTAAGACTTAATGCAAAAGCTCTTGAAGCAGTGTAGCTCAACAATAGCTAAAGCATCTCTGTGTTACCAGCTCAGAAATGCAGAACACAGCGCTGTGTGAGCTGCTGTGAAGAAGAGAAACTCCATTCCAGCCAAAGCCAATACAATCAAGTGACTAGGGTTACTTGCAAGTCTAGAAGAAGGAAGTATACAGTTTTCTATAGACTCTGATAAGTAACTGGAAAACTTAATCTCTTCTCAGACATGTATGCCAGTCTCCCATGATAAAAAGATAACTTTTTTCAGGTATATTTAAAAGAAAGTATCTCAACAGCAGATAGACAGTGCGGGAAAAGAAAGCTGACCAGTAAGCAATGGTCTTACCCTACCTCTCTAAGGTATTTAACCACCGAGCCATAAGAAAGCCCGTGCACAAAGGCTGCTTTGAGGAGCCTTTTTATCACAGGTCTCACCTGACTTTGAAAACCTCACTCCTCAGTGGAGCCTCTGTGTCCTGACCCTGGCATAAGCTGGGACCCCTGTCACACGAGATGTCAAAAAACCAAGATGAAAAGACCACTTGTAGGAGACTTTACGTAACAGCCTTTGGAAAGGTTCCCAGGCCGGAGTTCTTGCTTCTCATGAGTGCAGTAACAGCTCTTAATTGCACTAGGCAACTTCATTTGTGTTGTCTACCTCAGCACCCTCTACCCACTGGCCTGGGAGCTGCATTTAAGTCAGGGCTGAGGCTCGTTCCTTGCTGAAGCAACATTGTGTGCCTGCACCTGTGTGTGCAAATATTTATTGGTCTATGTATAAACTAGAAAGCTCAACAAATAAAAGCAATCCCTTAATTTCCTGGTGCAAGCAGACAGAAAGCTACAGAAAAACCCTTCTAAACACATTCTTACTTCCGTTCAATGACAACACTAGGTCTCCCATCCTAGAAGCGATTGCATGAATGATTTTAACATTGCAGAGTGACTTTTGGAAGCCCCCTTTTTTTCTCCTTTTAAGCTCAAAAGAATAGATTGAATAGACTGAGCAAAGGGAGAACAGCTTATAAAGTCCTCTAGTTTTGCTAATACAAGCAATGTTGCCATGGTAGTCCCTTTTCTTTGTCCAGAGACTGCTGTGAAAACTAAAGAGGTAATTGAAGGGCAATTTTTCTTCTGTTGACAATTTTCTACTTTTTTTTATTCCTGTTTTGCTGGTTGGAAACAAAGAAAACTCTTTGCTCTCGAGTAATGTCATTGGACAAACCCTAACCCTTGTTTTGAGACCACACAGAGCATGGACCAAGTACCAGAGAGCTGGCTACCCGGGTGGGAAACTAGCCAGGCAGCCTGGAGCAGTCTGCCAGGTGGTAAGCAGAATAACTGGACAGACCTGACAACCATGAAGTCCAGTGAGATGGGCAGGCTGCCCATTGACTGACCACGGTGCCAGCTGGCATGCAAGGGATAGGAGGGAAGCCTTTCTGCCTGCCTGTTTCCTATCAAAAATACAAAGGAACTAGGTTGCCCCCCAAGGAAAACATTTGTGTTGAAGCAGAATCCTCCAATGGGAAAGCATTCTGGACATCATTCAACCACGTGTTCATAGAAACATAGAACCATAGAATCATTAGGGATTGGAAGGGACCTCAAAAGTGTTCTGGTAACCATGAGAAACTTAGTGACAGGGAGAAACACTATGAGGGCTATTACTACAGGGGAGGGCAACCCAGGATCTAAGAGTTGCCTCTGTGCAGGTATGACCAACAGAACACATGATGTGAGCAAAGCCAGAGCCATGCCAGTCCCAGACAAGTTGAGGGAATGTGCCAGTCCTGCTGTTTATCCGAATCTCTCAGCATTTAAACACTGATAATAAACTCTGACTGTTGCAGATCTGGCTAATCCTCCCACAATTTCCACTCCTGAGAAGAGTGGGAAGTGACAGAATAATGCCAGGTCAGAGGCAAGGCAGGATTCCTACTGTTAGACAGTTCAGGTGTTAATGTGAGCCCTGGAGCCCTCCTACAGATAGAGGAACATGAGGACCTGCTCCTTATTCCTGGAAATCACCTTACCTCAGTGCTTGGTCAATCAAAATTACCCCTGTATTTGGTGTAAATGGCAGGGGTGCTGCTTCATAGGAGGAGAGGAGAGGATTGCTGGTTCTCACTGGCTCAAATGGAGCCATCACAGGACGCAGGAGAGGCCACCAGCAAAGCTGGTATTTAAGAAAGGGGAAAAAGAAATGCTAGACAGAGGAGAAGCAGGAATTACCTTGCAGCCCATGAAAAGGAGCACTGGAGCAGATGGATATTCCCTGTAGGAAGCACAGCATGTGGAGAGCCTGAACTGGAAGGTGTGAGAGAGAAGAAGCAACAGAGAGAAAACGCTGTGTACTAACTCGCCTCTTGCACACCTCCCTCCCTAGGGTGGTCTGGGGCAGTGCAGAGCAGTCTGGAGGGAAGGAATGAAGTTGAATTTTAAAACATCAATTTAGTGTTTGTCTTTTTTTCCTCACACCATGAACTTCTCCTCCTATTTTATCCCATCATCCTGCTGAGGAGAGGGAGTGAGCAGCTGAGTAGACATTTGGCCCTTAGCCAGGGCTAACCCACTGCAACCAGGACATTTAAGTCATTATCTCTCTCTCAGAGGAGGAAATCAGCTCCCACAGTCACTTGGTGGAATAAATTGGATCTTATTCATTTACTAGATCTGTAAATATTGCTCATTCAAATTGTAGTGTTGCAGTATCAGTCTTCCTACTTTCCAAGGGAGACCAAACCCAGACCCTTGCAGTCTATCACTTTGATTTCATTTTAAAAACCCAGCTTTCCCTGACTTACGCTCGCTAATGCTGCTGTAAACAGTTTCATTTAGCTGGACAGGCTATGAGCATCATAGAATCATTAGGGATGGGAATGGACCTCGAAAGATCATCCAGTCCAATCCCCCTGCCACAGCAGCATCACCCAGACCAAGTCACACAGGAACACAGCCAGGCAGGGTCTGGAACGTCTCCAGAGAAGGAGACTCCACAACCCCCCAGGCAGCCCCTTCCAGTGCTCCGGTACCCTCCCTGGGAAGAAGGTCCTTCTGAAACATGCAGAATTATAACAGAGTCAGACACCGTGGTAATAGGATTATGTAGAAAACGTGGACTGATGAGAAGTTTGTGACATTGCAGATGCACTGTGGCCGGTCTCAGGCTAGCAAATCGAGGCGTATTTTCTGTCTGGTGTAATCACAGAGCAGAAGACTGGAAAGAACCTGCTGCTGTGGTTCAGAGACTGCAAACAATGGGTGCTCATTCTGCACATTACCCAGTGTATTAATGATACTAAAGATTTATTTCCAGCTTCCTAAGGACTTCAGCATGATAATTTGTTAGCTCAGCCACGCTAGATGTGGAGATAACCCTTTAAGAGGAGAATTAATTTGACAATAGCTCGTTCCTGATTCTGGATTCCAAATAAATAGCACATTCCAATTCATTATACTGGTGAAAAACAACCAGCTTTAGGTTTGTTTGCAAATTGTTGAGGTAAATAAATCATAGCCAAGTAGTTTTATTCTGTTCACCATTCTCTTCCTAAGTGCAAGGAAAGAACAAGCTTGGAAATGTGACTCTGGAAGTTTATAACATTTAAACCTCACACCTACCAGTCTTTGGAGATCACACTTCTACAACTGCTTTTGCAATCAGTTGAAGACAGCTTGTTTTTCTCTTCTCCAAGTGTTTCTGTTGTTTCCTTATTTCAATAAATCATATTGTAGTATCCTTTTTTTTTAATTACAGCTGATTGCCATTTTTAATCTCACAAATATAATTTAATAGCTTTATAAGATAGAGCAGAACTAAGCTGGGTCGATGGGCAGAGGCCAACAAGATGAGGTTGAACAGGGCCAAGAGCAGAGTCTTACATTGTGGCCACAATAACCCCCACCAGAGCTACAGACTGGGGGATGAGTGGCTGGAGAGCAGCCTGGCAGAGAGGGACCTGGCAGCACTGGTTGACAACCGGCTGAACAGAAGGCAACAGTGTGCCAAGGTGGCATGAAAGGCCAGTAGCATCCTGGCTTGGATGAGCTATAGTGTGGCCAGCAGGACTGGGGATGTATTTCTCTCACTGCACTGGTGAGGACTCATCTCGATTGCTGGGGGCAGTTTTGGGACCCTCCACTCAAGAAAGACATTGAGTGGCTGGAGTGGGTCCAGAGGAGCTACAAGGCTGGGGAAGGGACTGGAGGGAAAGTCTGATGAAGAGAGGCTGAGGGAGCTGGGGGTGTTTAGCCTGAAGGAGACTCTGCCAGGTCCTTAGACCTCTCTAAAACTACCTGAAGGGAAATTGTAGACAGATGGGGATTGGGCTCTTCTTCCAGACAACTAGTGATAGGACGAGAGGGCAGGGCCTGAAGCTGCACCAGGAGAGGGTTAGGTTGGATGCCAGGAAACCCTTCCTCACAGAAAGGGTGATCAGACCTTGGACTGGACTGCCTAGGGCAGTGGTGGAGTCCCCATCCCTGGAGGTGTTCAAGGACAGCCTGGCTGTGGCTCTTAGTGCCCTGGTGTGGCTGCTGTGGTGATGTCAGGTCCTGGGCTGGGCTGGATGAGCTCAGAAGGCTTTTCCAGCCTCAATAATCCTGTTAATTCTGTGAAAACAAACCCCAGCAATAACTAGAAAACCACTTCATCAGTGACTGTGACTCTATATTTAAATTATATCCATAGAAGTGATTGCATTTTTTTTCCTCCTGCTTTATTCTACAAATCTGAACAAAGTTTAGAGATTTACCAGGAACCTGTCTTTTTTGCTCTTCATAGACGTTGCCGCAGTAGGTTGGATTTTTAATGACGAGGTATTTTTAGCCAACTAGGTGGAAAAAGAAAAGACAAGTCACTAAGACACAGCCAACGTGCAGGTTATTAAACCTCGGGGAGGCAGAAAGCGTGGCAGACGCTGAAGAACTGCGTCGTTAGCTGTGTTCACATGCAATTCAACAAATTAAGGAATTAATGTAGAAAGGGAATTAATAACCATAGCATTGATTTCCTGACCGCTGATTTAGGAGCTGAGATTTCTATGTGTTGCAACTAGCCATTTGATTAGAATCCATTTGTTAGGAAAGCAGTTCTGAAGAAAAAGAAAAAGAGAGCTCTATTTCTGAAACGTTGATTTGAGTGAATGCACTACCCAGCGCCCAGCATGCTAATAATAAACTGATTAAGACAGAATAAAAACACTTTAATATGAGATCATCATAAGGTGATTCTCAGGCTTCCAGTGCGACAGAGAATACATCACACAAATACCTTACTAAATCACACAAATACCTTAATAAATCAGACAAATACTATGGTCAAACCAAAGTGAATTCTTCCAGGGAAGGATATTTTGTTCTGAAACTCAGGGAAGATGAAGAAAAATAATTGTGAGGTGTAGATTGTAATTCTGTTCCACTGGTTTTGGTAGTAAAATCCTCTAGGGGATGTTTATAAATGTGTTGGTGGCTACACTGCAGTGAAGTAAACTGGGTATGGGTCATGAAATGATTGCTGCATGTAACTAGTTCATAGAGCTTTGTGAATATGAATACAGAGCTTGGAATTTTGAGCTTCAGCAGTTTACTCATAACTCAAGTAAAAAGCTCATGGTTTTCTTAGAATCATAGAATCATTAGGGATCAGAAGAGACCTCAGAAAGTCATCCAGTCCAATCCTCGTGCCACAGCAGGGTCACCTAGACCAAGTCACACAGGAACACAGCCAGGTGGGTCTGGAGCATCTCCAGAGAAGGAGACTCCACAATCCCCCTGGGCAGCCTGGTCCAGTGCTCCAGGACCCTCCCTGGGAAGAAGGTCCTGCTGAGATTGAGAGGGAACCTCCTCTGTTCCAGCTGGCACCCAGTGCCCCTTGTCCTATCCCCAGATGACCTTGAGAAGAGCCTGGCTCCATCCTCCTGACACCCACCCCTCACATATTTATAGCTAACAGTTGACACTTACTTCTTCATAACATTTGCTAACAAAACTTTAAGAGATACACAGTAAAATATACATGGAAAGGTAAATTTACATCTTCCTACTTAATTTTCATCATCTCTAAAAGGAAAGCCTGTCATGGCTAATAGAGCAATTCCAGGTGATGTGTTTTTTTCCACACGCATTTATTTCCTTTCTCTATGTAGGTTAAACTCTTATCAACTCCACTAATTGGAGAAAACGGATTTGGTCTCAGAGGAAATTTCACGTTGCATTTCGTTACGATAAGAAACTTATCTTAACCAAATAGTTTTAGACACCAAGGGAAAATGGAAGAGGAGGTGCAAAAACCCCCCCAGAGGCTGACAATACTAGTTTCTTTGATTTTTCTTCACACTGTAATTACTGGGTCCCTCCAGCAGTAGGGCAACCAGCTACAGGGTCATTGTTCCCTGCAATGCTTCAATAGCAGAAACACAGTATGGATTAAAATGGTACCAAAGAGAGCAATAAAGAGATGTTAATGTAAAGTTCAATAAAGAGCAAGTAAAATTTGAGACTATCTTTGTAATTCTTTAATTATATAGAAATGAAGCTTACATATCAGGAAATGCAATGTGTCAGTCAAGAGAAATATGAAGTACATAGACAGGCTAAATACTAAGTGGGATTATTCAGTTTGTAAATTGAAGTGTAAATACAAGGCCTCTCTGGCTTGAAGACTTAAATATTATGTTGTTTTGTGTCCCTGGTTTAGTGTCTTTCTCTTCCCTCACATACAAACACAGATACAGCTCTGGAAACAAGCATGAGCTGCATCATTCTCTGTTGGAACATAGCTGTTTGCAGTGTTCTGAGGGAAGATGACACCCACACTATAGGTTCAGTAGAAAAAAACCCTTTTCATAGAATTATGGAATCATTAGACCTCAAAAGATCATCCAGTCCAATCTCCCTGCAGGATCACCTAGACCAAGTTGCACAGGAACAAGTCCAGGCAGATCTGGAACCTCTCCAGAGAAGGAGACTCCACAACCCCCCGGGCAGCCTGTTCCAAGGCTCCGGTACCCTCCCTGGGAAGAAGGTCCTGCTGAGATTGAGAGGGAACTTCTTCTGTTCCAGCTGGCACCCAGTGCCCCCTGTCCTATCACCAGATGCCCTTGAGAAGAGCCTGGCTCCATCCTCCTGACACCCTGAACAGGCTGCCCAGGGGGTTGTGGAGTCTCCTGACACCTACCTCTCACATATCTACAGACATGAATGAGGTCCCCCCTCAGCCTCCTCTTCTCCCAGCTCAAGAGCCCCAGCTCCCTCAGCCTTTCCTCACCAGGGACCTGCTCTACTTCCTTCAACATCTTGATCTTTTCATTAATCATATTCCTTTTTCTTCACATTGAAACACAGACAAGAGTGAAAGGAACTGGTGTTTTGTGAAGCTGAGACAAGGATGTCAGGGCCATCTCAAAATATCTTCCTATGCCCTCATTTAAATGTAGTCAATGTTAATAAAGGTTCAGCCTTGTTTCAGAACCAATGTGATTTAAAATTCATTGTGTGCTCTCCAGCTGATGCATAATGTTCTTTTCTTTTTTGATGTCCTTATTTTCCATTTGCAGAGTCTCTAACGCTCAGAAAAACAAATAACTTGATCATGATAATGCAAATTCATACTTTTTCTTAAGCTTGATAAACCCCTTTGACCACATCACATCTCACACAAGTAGCTACAGTACTTCCTGGGCCATTCAAGGCCAGAAATACTGCTGAATAAAGCTGTTTGAATGGCTTTGTTTTGTCTGTAAATCTTAGATAGTAACAGCGTGGATCCTGCTCTTGAAATATTGACCATTAGGCGCTGATGCTAATCCTCTCTCTAACTGGGATACAGAAACCATGCCTGTGACAAGTTATCTGCCTCAGAGTTCCATTAGCAGATTTCAAGTATTGACTAGCAAAGAAGTGTTTTCCTGAGAGTGTTAACCATCTACAGAATAACATAAACCATGCCTACCATTGCCATTAGTGGAAGATTGAGAAGGATTAGCATCATTTGCATAGCTATTGGTTGGTAAGCATTGCATAAATGAAAGACAAGCCTGACTCAATGAACAGCTCTTAATGAGTATCTCAATCTTCCCTGAACTAAGAAATAGTGTGAAGTAGTTGTTTCAGCATCACAATTTAAAAATATAACATCCTCCTTGTGATCTAAGCTCATGAAACTGTCCTCACTAAATGAACAGAGGTCTACAATGTTGGCAGGCACAGAGTCTGACATGAGTGCTGGAGAGACTGCAGAGGAGGGCAACGAAGCTGTTGAAGGGTCTGGAGAAGAGATCTTATGAAGAGTGGCTGAAGGAGCTGGAACTGTTTAGTCAGAGGAAGAGGAGAGTAAGGGAAGACCTCATCACTCTCTACAGCTACCTGAAAGGGCATTGTGAAGAGGCTGGTGCTGGTCCCTTCTCACAGGTCATTAGCACCAGAACCAGAGGGAAGGGCTTCAAGCTGCAAGAGGGGAGGGTTAGACTGGACATTGGGAAAGAGTTCTTCATGGAAAGAGTGGTCAAACACCGGATCAGGCTGCCCAGGGAGCTGGCTGAGTCCCCATCCCTGGATGTGTTCAGCAGTCCCTTAGCTGTGTTGTTAGGAGATAGAGTTTAGGAGCGAACTTGTAGAGTGGGGTTAATGATTGAACTCGATAGATTCTTTTCCAACCTGTATGATTCAGTGATTCCAGAACACAGGTAATCAAAAGTGTGACGTGAAGGTGTCACCTTTATTTTTACAGCTCATTGCACACAAGCAACTAGATGCATGATTTCTGTGTGTATGGAATTATTTGTATATCAATTGTCAATATAAACTTTACTGAGTGATATGGAAATACACACAGTATGAGCTTCACTTCTTAATAGGATCTATACCGGTGCTGGCAACACCAGAATAAATTTAATATCAATTTAATTGTGTTTCTATCACTTTTGTTAGTACCATTCAGTCTCCTGCATGTACTTTCATGATAGAACATTGCTCTGACAGTTAAATAGGTATTTACTTAACTCCTCTTCTATAACAAGCATCACATTTCAATGCCTGTTTTCCCCAGTGTTGCAAGAAACTGATGCACTGAGCGTTTTTCACTGTTCCAACTGGTTTTTGCTGTCTCAGGGGACAGGTGCATAACAGCCTTTATCTTCACACACAGAACTTCAGCAGAAGCCAGCACGAATTGCAAAAAGGTAGGGGATTTTACAGCTTCCATTTTGCAACTGAGAGCATTTCAGTTGCTCCTTTATGCAATGCTGTTGGTGCCAGAATATTTCTTCTCTTGTTGCTCATCCAACATAGAGCAAAGATGATGAAGGAAGGAGAGCAGCCCCCTGATGAGGAAAGGCTGAGGGAGCTGGGGCTCTTGAGATGGGAGAAGAGGAGGCTGAGGGGGGACCTCATGAATGATCTAGGAGTGACCTCAGTGCCATGATCTAGTTTATTGTGGTGATATTAGGTCATAGTCTGGGCTTGATATCAAAGGGCTTTTCCAGACTCAATGATTCTGTGATTCTTCTTTAATTATTGCCCAGATATGGCTTTCAGTTTCACGTATTGGTGACTATAAACTACTTTTAAGAAAAAATAAGAATCTGTCTTTAGTAGTCAAGAATGAAACATAAAGTGTATCTCAGAACCCACAATCCAGTTAAACAAAGGGAAAAGAAAACAAATAAGGACTTCACGTCACAAGCACACGAAAAAAAACCTCACTGGGGACAAAGTAATGAGCAGAATCATGATTCGCTTATACCCATCTCTAGCAAGAGAGAGAAGGTTGCCTCCTGAGAATATAAATAAGGCAAATCAAATACCTCAAGATGTATCTGAAGAAATTTTTGTCTTATCAGATAATTAACTAGAGTTTTTGATGAGAATGTTAATGAAGTCATTTGTAATATGGATAGCAATACTGAAGATAAAGTGACTACGTTGGAAAGATGCAGTCCTTTCTTTGCTTAAGCTTAATCAGAAACTAAAGCAACAGGAAAAACGTATAAATTCAGATGTGTGACTTACAGAAACGTTACAACCTTGAGAGCAAGCGTTGATCACATCAGTACTGAGAAACTAAGAACCAAATATGGGGAGTTAATGATTTGAACTCAACTTTATTTCTCCCACTCACAAGGAAAGTAATGCATTCAGAAGGTGATCCTGCACGTTGTTGCAAGACTAACCTCCTGCACAGGTACCTATTCAACCTCAACTTTTTTATACAAGACAAATTTATAGAGCTCCTGCTTTTCCTAAAAATGGCTTTATTGGTTGTATGACATCTATGATTAAAAGATTGAGGGGAGAACTTATTTCTCTCTACAACTACTTGAAAGGAGGTTGTAGAGTGGCAGGGTGTCCTGGGTTGAAAAAGTCTCTAGGTTGGTGCCTCCAATCATAGAATCATTAGGGATCAGAAGGGTCCTCAAAAGATCATCTAGTAGAATCCCCCTGCCACAGCAGGATCACTCAGACCAAGTCACACAGGAACACAGCCAGGCAGGTCTGGAATATCTCCAGAGAAGGAGACTCCACAACCTCCCTGGGCAGCCTGGTCCAGTGCTCCAGTACCCTCCCTGGGAAGAAGTTCCTGCTGATATTGATAGGGAACCTCCTCTGTTCCAGCTGGCACCCAGTGCCCCTTGTCCTATCCCCAGATGCCCTTGAGAAGAGCCTGGCTCCATCCACCTGACACACACCCCTCACACGTTTATAGACATTCCACCTCTTTATAGAATCCACCACCTCCCTGGGAAGGCATTGCCAGTACCCACTCTTTCTGGAAAGAATCTCTTCCTAAGATCAAATCTAAACTTCCCCTACCTCAACTGCAGACCATTATCCCTGGTTCTGTCAGCAATAACCAAGAGGAAGAGGCCAACCCCTACCCCTCCACAACCTCCCTTCAG
>VZRI01013995.1:0-32212 GCA_013397515.1 Upupa epops | reverse complement strand
CTCCATCCACCTGACACACACCCCTCACACGTTTATAGACATTCCACCTCTTTATAGAATCCACCACCTCCCTGGGAAGGCATTGCCAGTACCCACTCTTTCTGGAAAGAATCTCTTCCTAAGATCAAATCTAAACTTCCCCTACCTCAACTGCAGACCATTATCCCTGGTTCTGTCAGCAGTAACCAAGAGAAAGAGGCCAACCCCTACCCCTCCACAACCTCCCTTCAGATAGTTGTAGAGGGCAATGATGTCTCTCCTCAGCCCCCTCTTCTTCAAACTCACCCTGCCCAGCTCCTTCAGCCTCTCCTCAGACAACTGGTTCTCTGAACCCATCCTGAGCTTGGTAGCTCTGCTCTGGACCTGTTCCAGCACCTCCATGTCTTTCCTACCACGAATGGCTCAGAACTGAACACAGTACTCAAGATGAGGCCTCACAAGGGCCAGTGATGGGTGGAAGCTGATAGCTGTCGTAGGGAAAAGCAGGAGCAGAAGTAATATTTCCATAGCTGACACACTAAATACGACAGTGCTAACACAGGTTTCTGGCACAAAATCTATCAGTCAAGGCATTTAACATACAAATATGAAGAGCAGCACTAGAAGGACTGACAGATCTTTGGCTTTGAGATTTATTAGGATTCTACATTGCCCTTTCTTTAAATTAATGTGCAAACAGTGAGGAAAGTGCTTTCAGGGTTCTAATCATCTCCTGCAGTGCACGGAGCAAGACATTTCAGAATCCTCTGTCAATATTTGGAACCTGTAAAGTATTCAGAGGACAATAAAATAATAAAGATACAAGTAGTTTCAACAGAAGTAAAATGAATCCATGGAGCCTCTCAAGGTCATGCAGGTAGATAGAAGAATTGACTCTTCTTTCTTACACTGAAAGAATTGGGTTATCTCACCTCTGAAGGCAGATGAAAGACTGTATGGCACTGGCATTTGTCCACTAAAGCACATCCAGATTTTTCAGTAGGGGACAAGGAAGCAGAATTCATCCCCACAAATTGAAAAGTAGAAGTGTTCTGTTATGCTCCATCAGAACAGGCTTCCAGGATATTGGCCTGAGATCACAAAGGATGCAACAAGCGCCATCTGAAGGCTTCATCCTTCCTCGTCTCTGCTCTCTGCCTATAGCCCTGAGCTTGCCAGAAATGCATCCAAACACACAAAGGGAATTACACCAGCATCATTCCTTCTTCCTGAGCTGAAGTCTGCAGTCTGCATCACTAGGATTTTATCCAGGGAATTATCACATGTATTTCACTCAAAACAGTGGATCCCACAGCAAAGATCCTCAGACTCCTACAGCGAAAGCAAAGTGGCTTAGACTGAAGTGCTGTAGTGCTTCTTATCTGTCAAGGCTGTGTGGGAGAAAGAAACCCTTTTCCTGGCAATGCAGTGGGTAGCCCCTGGGAGTCTCTGTGCTTCCTTATGCTCTTGTGTGACTTTGAGCCTTTTGGCTTGACCTCACGATGAGCTGGACTGCTGAGTCACCATGCGCCCCATGCCAATCATACGCATGATAGATTGAGTACCATTGATGCAGTTCTCCAGAGCCTACTGCGATTCACTCCTGGATTGTCACAAACCTAGACACTCAAGTGCTAGCAGTTTATTTCAGGCTGCCCATATGTATGAGGGAAGTTATTGACAGCACGTTACTCAACCATTACTGACAAGGGACCTACATCTTCAAACAGTAATGAAATATGAGTCATTCTGATTCAGAAATCTGAAATCAGAGCAATTCACTTGTCTTTGCATACTTGGGAAAACAGCCCTTATAATTAGAACTTTCAAAATTGCAGGTGTAAAGTTTGTTTTTTATAAACATGAACGTTACCAATCTAAACGATTAACTGCCTCTCCGTGTCCTAAATTAAGCCCATAAACACTTCTAGCTTATGAGCCATATGGTATGTATTCACACATAATCCTTCCTAGCTCAAAGACAACTCTGTGTACACGTCTCAGCGAGCCAAATATGTGCTCAGCTTTTGCTCCTTTAGGTAGGAAGAGCTAAAACTAGAGTGTTAAGTTAATCCTTAGTTCATTGATAGTAAATGCATCCCTTATGTTAATTGCACATGACTTTGGATAGGCTTATCTTCCCAGGGATTCTTAATTTAAGACATTCCCTTGTATGTCCTAAAAACTCCTAGAATAATCCCACTGGTGTCAACGGAGATGTTCTGAAAGATGTACGACAAATTGGATTGTTCGGATCCAGAGCACTTTGTGCTGGTTTGGATTTCTCAGAGTTGCTAAAACACAACAGGAAACCAGGGACAATGTTATAGCAAAGAAAGAAAATAGTGTTATTAGTGTTATTAATGATATTAGCGTTGTTAATGTTATTAGCTCCCCTTGGAGGGTAAGGAAAGGGTCAAAAGACAAGTGGATGACAAAGAAACTAAGCAGCTAATAAGCCCAGGGGCTTCAGAGCTTCCTTCCCGTCCTGCTCCTGATGTGAAAACAGTCAAGCTGCTCTAGCCCTGAGAAAAAGCCACCAAGATCTCCTCTTTTAACAGAGGTATGGGGAAGAAAGAGGAGAACACATCTCAGAAACAAAAGACCAATGTTATTAAGTGACCTTGTAACACAGAAAATGCCTTTTGCCAGGACAAGGTACTGGGGAAAGAGAATGTATTCTGAGTAAACCAAAGTGATCTAGAACAGCTCTTCTCCCATAAAGACTGGGATTTCTTTCAGTTTACTGTGGCTATTAGTAAGGAGTGAACGGAACAGAGGCTTACAAAAGTCCTGTAAATTAGGATTACCTAAGCTTTTCAGGCACTCTGAGCCCTTCTTCCAAATCCTTGCTTAAAAAACAAACCAGAAAGCAAACAATGGATAAAACCTTTTCCACTGAACTATGTGTTTGCTTGGAAGGCTGCTACAAGGTCTCCCTGGAACCTTCTCCTGGCCAAACTGAACAACCCAATTCAGCCTACCCTCACAGAAGTGCTGTTCCAGCATCTGATCATCCTCATGGCCCTCTACTACACTTGCTCCAACAACTCCATATCTTCCTATGCTGGAAAATGCAGATCTGGATGCAGTCCTTCAGGTGCAGTGTCATGAGACCAAAATACAGGTGAAGAATCTCCTACCTTGATCTGCTGGTGGCACTTCATGCAGCCCAGGATGTGATTTGCTGAGTAACATCGTGGTCATGGTGACCTCATGTTTCCCCCGCATCTCCTCTCCCAGTCCTACTCCTATCTTTTGCTTCAGTTTATTAGCTCTTTACTAATTAAGCCAATTAGCCCCAGGATTGGCCAGCCTGTCAACTCTTGACATGAAGTTGCTTGAATTTTCAAGAATGCCTCATGGCTGTTGTGATCAGAGCCCTGAGATCTGACCCATGAGCTCCTGTGGCCCAGGAACTCTGCAAAAGAAGAACAGCTGTCATGCCTTCACCTTAAGGGAACAGGGGAGGGGGAAAGCATCTCTGTGATAAAAGCTGTTGATCTGTCACAAAACAACACGTCTAACACCTGCTGCTCTGGGTGCTTCAGCTAATTGCTCTGTTAGCACAATTCTGCTGACTTCAAAGACCGATGATGATGCAGCTAGTGATGAGGGAGGCTCAGCAGAGAGGAGGATAGTGTGGGGAGGGATAAGCAATTAACAAATGTTTGCACAGTCACCAAAGAGGGTGAGAGCAGTACCTGAAGGATACATTGCATAGTGTTGTGTTAATTTACACTGATATTTAAATTACTACTACAGGTGCTGTTGGTTCAGTAAGTCGGTGGGTTTGTTCCATAGGTAAAATGTTATTTCTTATTGACTTTTAGCAGAATCACAGGTAGATCTGTCAGCTTTTTCATTAAATTAGTTTTAATTAAAAATCCTGTAGTTGAAGAGGGTTATAAAAAGGAATTTAAAAAATAATTTTATATAATAATAAAATAATTTTAATATTTCAATCATTTAACATAAATTTATATAAATTTAATAATTTTTCTATTAACTGTGCAGCTTTAATAGAAAATGTTGAGATAGTTTCACATGGATTTGAGAGCTACTAGAGTGCTCAAAGGAAACCCTGGGTTCAGGGCATCACAGCATTTCAGAATGAAAAGCCTTTTGTCAAATGAACAGCTTGGCACAGCTACAGATACACATAAAGAACAATCTTTGGTGAAGCTTTGCACAGTCTTCCCAGACTCTGGATGATCCGAACAGTAGTCCATTTCGTTCTCACAGACAGGTTGAAAAGGAGCATTGGGTTGAACCTGTCCACAATAAAAATGGAGATGTCATGGGACAGCAGTTTATATACATTACAGATATCGCTGGTGTTACCTTTGTGAGAGCTCAGAAAACTCCTCCGAGTGAAGCACAGGTTCACAATATCCCATTTGGGGGGTTAATGATGCTTTAACGATGGTGTAAAATTCTGCTGCACAGCCAAAGGTGATACCTTCTACCAAAGATGAATGAGAACACCGGTGATCCTGCTGCTGGGGTGCCTGCCTTTAGTGGTGAGAAATGGTAGGAATGATCTGTGCTGCTCTGCCATGACAAGACACTGCATCATGGCTGAATGAGTTTGTTAACTTTGGAGGGGGAACCTCAACGAGAACTGATCTGTGTGATGCTAAAAAATGAGCCTCTCAATGACAAAATGCAATGCCTCCAGAAAATGGGATCCAGGATAATGGGATCCGGGATCATGGAGACCCAGGGTTTGTAACACAAAGCTGGTTGAAGGTCTGGAACAAGGAGCCTGTGGGACAGGAATGTTTGATCATTAGAGTCATACAAATAGGATGGATTTTGACAGTAGCTACTAAAGGTATTTTCTGTGGTGATTTTTTACCTTGATTCTATTTATTGGATTAAAGGGCCAAATCCCACCCTATGTAGTTTGCTTAATTTATACAAATACAGCTGCCAAAGAGAATGAGGAAGTCTCTAAGTAAAGCAGAACAGCTGAGAAAGTGAGACTGAGAAGTATGATGGCTTTACGTACTTCTTCAGTATGTCAGATCCAGTCCATCTCATGAAAGGAACTGCAACAACCAAATCACTTGCATTTTAGAAGCCACTGTTAGTCTACTGCTTAGTTTCTACTTTAAGTAGTCAGTAGGGTCTCATTTTTACCAGGAAATTCCACTATGGAGGCAAAATCCCAGTCAGCATAGCTGGCATACAGTTGCAAATGTACAAGAGAGCATCTCCAAGCAGGGAACATTTATAGCACACAAAAAACACCTTCCTGAAAGTAATTGATGTCTTCTCATGGAGGCTGTTATCCGTGTTTTCCTCTCGTTGTCTTTGGAAGAAGGTGGATTTGTTTAAAACTCATGTTTTCCACTCTGATTTAAACAATTACAGCAATAAGACCCCATCCCTGAAGGTATTTAAGGGGAGGCTGGACAAGGCTCTATGCAACCTGATCCAGCTGAGGGTGCATCTGGGTGGAGGCAATACTAAGCACAAATACAGGCTGGGTGGTGACTGGATGGAGAGCAGCCCTGAGGAGAGGAACCTGGGGGTGTTTGTGGACAAGAAGGTCGACATGAGGCAGCAGTGTGCACTTGCAGGTCAAGGGAGGTGATTCTCCCCCCCTACTCCTCTCTGGTGAGATGCCACATCCAAAAGAACCAAAGCCTAGCTCACGAGAGCATCCAGCACTTCTATCACACAAGGGAGTAATAAAAGACCTTAAATAGATTAATAGCATAGTTCTGTGAATCAACTTCCCATCTAATTCTCCTGCACTAAACCCACTCATCACCACCACGTTGCTTTCTCCCTAGTCCTAGCACATTACCTGAACGTCACATCAACTTAAGGATGCTGTCTGAGACCACGGACCTGGTGAAATCCCCACACTGTGCCTCTGCACTGCGAAGCCGTTGAACAGGTTATCCAGTAGGTTGCAGTTCTTTTGCAGCTGATGGAATTCCAGCTAAGGCACCTCTATTACATTCAGCAATGCAGCATAATATTAGAAAATGTCATTTCCTCCTCTGCGTCCTCTGTGTTACAGGCGACCTCTCAACCCTTCCGAGTAACAAACAAACAAAGGCTGTGATCCCTGAATAAGCAATAATTTTAGCTGCATAAAGCAGGATCTTATTGGTTTCCGTAAATATTACAGTGGTTGTTTGGGTAGTTTACATCAACAGAATAGTTGTTGTCAGTGTAGACTCATAAATTCACATGGTATTTCCTAATATAGATGACTGCTGAACATAATCTTGGCAGCTGCTTCACATTTGTCTGTTTCCCAAGACCCTATTTCTGACAGCAGTCGTGTCGAGCTTCAGGGATAATTTTGTGTTAGACCTCCTTTTCACTGAATGCACCCACTGGCTCAGACTGTTAGGTTCAGCATCCGTATTTTATGTCCTTGGAAAGACCTGCTATGGTGGAAAGAAACAGCATCGCCTCCTCCTTTTCCCACAGATGGATAGAAATTCAGAATAAAAACAATAACTAGGGTTCTTCTCTAAGTGCTTTCTCCTTTAAAAAGAGGGGGGAAAAGAGATCTGAATTTTGTTTATGTGCTAATTAAGAGTTGCTTTTAGTTTGGTCACTTCTCCAGACAAAAACAGATGACGTGGTTATGACTGTCAAGAAGCTGAAGGCAGTGAAACCCTTCTCAATCTCCTTTTTCCAAGCCACGTTGGTTTTTTTCTTCATTCTTCTTACAACCTACAGAGACCATCATGAATTTCAGTAAATTAGGAGATGCTTCCTCCCTCGTTTGGATCTATGCAAATGAAATTTGTCTTGCAAATTGAATTTTGATCTTTTAGCAAGTGCACACGACTACTCTCCCATCTTTATATCGGATCTTTTATCTTGTAGCTGTTGTAAACAGCCCTCATAACTTTCTTCTTTGCAGCTACCTTATAATTTTCTAAAGATAATTTCCCTGCAGTTAACAATATTTTACTGAGCTCTTCCCTTCAGTCTGGAAGAACGTATGTTTTCAAAGAATACGTGATATAAATGCACCACTCACCTCATGCTTCCCATAAGACACACCACCCAGCAATTTCTTCACTGCATAGAAATAAACCCTCAACTATTAAATCTGTTTTTCCTCCTAAGAGAAATCAAATTGCTCCCTATTTACGAGGACCAAAATGATTCTGGTTTCTCTCTATAAACCTTCTCTCCAACTCCTGAATCAACATGCCATTGTGTATTAGAGCTTTACTAGACACCAAATGGGAAGAACTGTGTGTATGTGTGTGTGTTTGTGTGCGCTCGGTGAGTAATAATTAATGATGATCATGATGATTACAGTCCCTGGTATTTTAGGGATTCACACCTCCCTCTCGAACCTAGAATAGATAATAAATGCAATACTCAACTGCACACTGCAATTTAGATGTCTTCTGCCTGCTGTTCTGTGATCTAATTGACAAAGACAGTTGTTTTCAAGTCTTGCAGAGTTCTCTCTGAGTTCTAGGTGTTCTCTAAGTATTTAACATGCCAGGCTTCTCTTTCGATGGTTTTCCTCCATGAGATTTTCATGCTACTATTTGTTTATGATATGAATAGATTATTACTTCATTAGATAATGGATTATTGCATGATTAGATCAGGTTTGAACAGATATGCTAACGCTGTCTACAACAGGAAGCTGTTACAGACAGACAAAAAACCTCTGAGTGCTGTGATAGATGAAAATATTAGATGGAAAAGTTTAGACCCCTTCGAGTAAGCGAGATAACGAAACCGACCACCAGTGCTCATTAAAGCATCATCCATCATACAAACAGGGATGCAGCTTCCTTCTCTACAGCAACTATGGTTTATTTGCTAAACAGAAAAGTCTGTAAAAACTCATTAATACAACCGTTTATCAGGTGTCATGTGAAAACAACTGCTGTACGAGAGGGTGAGAGAAATCACTTCCTTTTCTTCACGTTTCCTAACACTGAAAATGTGTGAGAAGACCTGAGTTTCAGAGATCTGACAGCTCAGTGTCTGGCAAACCTTGTATTAGACAGAAGAGTCATCATCCCAGAACAAACTGCTCCCTACCACTGAAATTACTCCTGCGGAGATGGGTTGAAGTAACCAGCTCAGCTCAGTCCCTCTCCTCTAGTAGTCTGCAGAATTTTAGTCTTCCTCTACATGAGCGACCAAGTTGACATAAAAACCAAAGATAAAGTAAGGAAATCGAGTCTTTAAAAACTTGTTAAAAGGCTGAAAACTTAGAGTCTTTCTTTCAATACCTCCTTTATTTTATTGCTATCAGTTTATTTCAGCAGTGGTAGACACAAGGAACTTTGCAAGCTGCCTTTTCAGCAGATGAGATATGAACATACACAGTCTGGCTATTTTCTACACAGTAAGTTTTATGTAAACACTTTCCCCGAGATCCTGGAACAAAACCCTCCTTCTAAAAGCAGAAGGAAAAGCTCCATACTGTTTAGAACTTCACTGATTCAGACTTAACAAATAATAAACTTAATTTCCTGCCTATAATAGCAGCTCCAGAAGAGCTTGGTGCGAGGATGAACTCCGATATAAACTGTGTATGAGTTTACCATACACAGACTCCAGAAATGAAGCAGTCTACTGCGAACTTAGGCAAATATGAAGTGGATTTTTTCTTTTCAGAACTTGAAGTAAGTTGAGAAGAGCTGAAAGTGGATGAGAACAGATGCACTACTTTGAGAGTGCAATGCCCTCTGACCTGTTTTTTCAGATGTTCCACATCTTGAGAGTTTAATTTTAATGCCAAATTTACTCACTTATGTTTATTTGACGTTGCATGCAAGTACAAGTACAGCACTTAAATTGTAGTAGAGATGAATCACTCAGAGAACAGCAATTGCCCTACACATTTGACTCACAATACATATTCAATTCTCCTTACTGCCTTTTGTGACATTGAACACTGTCATGATGCCAGGAATCCCCCGGTAGCCAGGAGGGCAGGGTTGAAATCAGCACAGGACTGATGCCTGAAGTACTTGTTGTGCTGGGGGACACAGTTTAGTTTAGCTGATAGGGCTAGGAAACAGTTGAACTTGATGACCTTGAAGGTCTCTTCCAGCTGAAACTGTTCTGTGATTCTATACATTCTGCTCCTACAGCCATCTATAGGGTCTGGGTTCCTCCCAGCTTGGCTCAGCCCAACAGCAGCAGCTGCTGTAGCAGTGGCAGTCCTTTGGTCCCTCCTGTAGTAAGGATGTGTTTCCAATAAGCAGCTCACACTGCACACAGCAGACACGAACATCTTTAAATTACTACTGACCACACACATCAGCACGAATAGACACACTCAGAACATATTTGAACAGAAGCTATACTTCATTCTGCTGCCTGCTTTGGCTGGCAGAGGAAGAGCTGTCAGGGATGTACACACACCTATAATACGGTTCCCTCTGACAGCTGGGCTCCAGACACATCATCTCTACAGCAGCTTCCTGACCCCTCACCTTCCCCAGCTGCTGACACTTGGCTGATGAGCACTGACAGCCTCATCCTTACTCCAGCTGTTGGTACAGACTCCCTTGCACAGATGTACATAAAACAAGGCCTTGCCCTTTGAGACCTGAGTATCTATGGTCTCCTCAGCAGCTGCCCAGGAGTCCCTTGGTCCCCGATAGCCAACATCTCTCTGACCTGAATGTATTCTGACCAGAAACACTGAATGCCTTTCAGAGCATCAGTTATGATGATGTTACAAAACAGGTCAGCATCAGCTCCCTCGCCTGTGGAAAATCTTCAAGTGCTGGCTGGTGACAGCTTATTAACTATGCATGTGGAGTTAATCATGTCCTTCCTAGGGAATAGCATCACTAAACACTGCAGCCTCAAAGGCTGATGTCTGGTAGAGTTTGTATGGCAAAAGGTTACTGCCAGAGAGACATCTCTTCAGGAAGAATTCTTATGGCCAGGCATTCCATACTGTTTGATCAAAGGCTGCAAAAAGCAGAAGTGTGAAGCTTTGTAGATAGAGTCAAGCACTTAATGGTAGTGTTGAGACGATAACAGCATCTTGAGCACTGTCAAATATCAATTTAGGGTGTAGTTGCTGAAACCATGAAATATAAAAGTGAATTTTAACTTCTCTGCTAGTATGCAGTCACCCACCAAACTGCAGGTAATCATTATGTGCTTTAGTTTATATTCATCCTCTGAAAAAATCAGATTACTGATATCTGATCTGACTTCTGAGGATAAGAAGGAGTTTTTTCAACACACAGAGGAAGAAATCGTTATTTCTCTATGTCTCCCATGGCTGAGCTCGTGCTGAGATACTGTACTACACTCAGCCAGCCAGGTTATGTGAATCATGTTATGTGAACAGGTAGGAACTGATGTGTCAAGTCATAAAACTGGCCCAGCACAATCAACAGTCATCACTACTTTCAAATCAATGCCATTCTTCTATAGCTTCTAATTTGATCTCCTGGTTGTCCTCTATATGGCATGTGGCTGTGGCAGGGGGATTGGACTGGATGATCCTTTGAGGTCCCTTCCGATCCCTAGTGATTCTGATTCTGTGATTCAATATTTATCTGACAAAATTTTCATCATCTAGATAAGATTTAGAACTCATTGACCTGATTGATGTGACCTATGCCATCCATAAAAAGGTATAGCGTGCTCAGATGTAAGAGTAGTGACAACAGTTTAAAAATGGCTCATTATAGTAATCAAATCTGTGAAATATTACCAACTAGCAAAATAATCAATGTGTTCCTGAAACTAAATCTTTCTGATGGATTATTTCAATTGAAATAATGTATTTGTAAATGATTTTGAATCAGGATAAATCCATTGTTTGATTTACAAGGTAGCTTACCTCAATATTTATGTCAAACAGTGAGGAGGGGTAGGGAATGAAAGATAATAGCACAGTAAGAACTACACACCAATCATGAGTACTTCTTACATTAATTATGTACTGAGGAAAGGATGAATAGCAGTATAACCCGAGGAAACATTCAGATACCTGTGAACTTAAAGCTTGTGCTTAGTGAACTAAAACTTGTCCTATTTCCTAAGAAGAGTTGGGTCTCTTGAGCTTGGAGAAGAGGAGGCTGAGGGGGGACCTCATTCATGTCTCTAAATATTTGAATCATGGGTGACAGGATGATGGAGCCAGGCTCTGCTCAAGGGCATCTGGGGACAGGACAAGGGGCACAGCATGCCAGCTGGAACAGAGGAGGTTCCCTATCAATATCAGAAGGAACTTCTTCCCAGGGAGGGTCCTGGAGCACTGGAAGGGGCTGCCCAGCAGGGTTGTGGAATCTCCCTCTCTGGAGACATCCGGACCCGCCTGGCTGTGTTCCTGTGCTACTTGGTGTAGGTGATCCTGCTGTGGCAGGGGGATTGGACTGGATGATCTTTCAAGTCCCTTCCAAGCCCTAAGGATTCTATGATTCTATAAGGCAGGATTACTTTACTGAACAGAAAAGTCATGCTGGCTATTATCACTTCATAGAATCAGTTCACGTTTTGAGGTCAAGACAATTTTGGAACCTAATTAAAGTAGATAATTTCTTTTTTTGCTGACAGTGTCATCTGGCAACTGTTTTCACTGAAAAGGTGTCCTTTCTTGGCTAGCCTCTCTTATTTATAACCTGAAATGCCATCGATTATTTAATTATGTGCATACACAACTTTGACAATCTTCTTTAAGTAAGACTTCTTGGCTTTACTCTAAGAAAAATAAAGGTTGGATCTTCATATCACCTAATTTGAGATATTTTGATTACATTTATACTTTCTTTACTGTGGTCGAAGTTTGTTCAAATAATCTGAGTAATAATATCATAAATATTTGAGCTACTGCTATTAAATAAAAAAGAAAATCATCAAAGTTGTGATTTTTCTAGTGTGAAAAACCCTGATAATTTAGAGTTTCACAATATTGAGACCTAAATAAAAACCCTGATAATTTAGAGTCTCACAATATTAAGATCCAAATAAAAACCCTGATAATTTAGAGTCTCACAATATTAAGATCCAAATAAAAACCTTGATAATTTAAAGTCTCACAATATTGAGACCCAAATAAAACACTGATAATTTAGAGTTTCATAATATTGAGACCTAAATAAAAACCCTGATAATTTAGAGTCTCACAATATTAAGACCCAAATAAAAACCTTGATAATTGAGAGTCTCACAATATTAAGAAACAAAATAAAGTGAAAGTTACTCACAATACCAAACGTTTTCATTGTTAGATGTGTAAATAATAGCCACTCGAGGATACTTTCCATACAGAAATGTCACCAGTGAATTCTGATTAGCCTTACTGATCCTGAAAACACTGTTTGTGTAAAAAGAAAAACACATTCTTGTCTAAATTACCCCCATAATTTCACCTGATAATTAAACTTTCAGAAGAGGATTGAATTAAAACCATTATTTGCCTGGCACTGAGTAAGATGGAAGTGCTCTGCCTGTCTGCTTGGGTCTAATTATTTATGTCGAGGATGATGTTATTTTAACTCTCTTCTTGAAACCTCATTAATAGGTCAGAGTTAAAGGGAGGAGAATATGCAGAGAGAGCAAGATTTTGCAGGGATCATTCAGCACCCTCAAGCAATAGAAAGGAGGAAGAGTGGAGCTGGAAGTTAAGCAGATGCAGTGATGCACAGGTTGGAGGGCTTGCTGGACCAATTTATTGCTTGGTAATTAAAAAGTTGATATTTTTACCCCTATTTATGGTTAGCCTTATATATTTTCTTTATAGCTACATGGTATAAAGTTGCAAGGAAGCCTGTACGCTGTTATCCCTGGGCAGGCCATATCCAGAGAAGTGTATAAACCCAAATAAAACCATCCTCCATATTTACTAAGAATAAATGCTCAGGTGCCTTTTGTTCTGCTTTTGTTGGGCTTTTTTAAATGATGCTGGAAATTCATTGTTGCTTAGCTCTCTCTCAACTCCAGGCCTGGAGCTGGGAAGCTGTAACTCTGCACCTGCCTATAGAACCACAGATGGCTGATGTATCACAGGCTGTTGACTTCCAAACAGGAAGGAGGAGGAGAATCAGCTTGCTCCAAAATGCTAATTATTTGTTCCCTCAAATATTATGAAGACTTGTGCATTTGTAACTGGGATTCTTCTTCATGCATCATTAACGTCCTAATGTATACCTTTGGCAGAGGAAGGAAATCTGGTCAGAAATTACACGATTTTAATTGTACACAACACGACTTGCAGTGTTATTCTAATAATACATCCAGCTTCTTTCAGTGAAGTGAAAGAATGAGAATCAGGAGGAAAAACAGCATCTAGAGTAACTTAAATAATGGCTCAAGCACGTAGTTCTTCTTCATAGTACTAACACTGATCCATAAATGTCATGGTTTAATGCCAGCCCACCACAAGCACCACACAGCTGCTTGATCACTCCCCCCACAGTGGGATGGGGAAGAAAATCAGAAGGGTGGACCTCAGGGTTTAAAGATAGAAAGTTAAGTAGTTGAATTATTTGATTTAATCATCGAGAAAGAACCTCAAAACAGTTTAAAGATAATAATGGAATATATGTTGTATGAGGAGCAGCTGAGGGATCTGGGGTTGTTTAGCCTGGAGAAGAGAAGGTGGAGAGGAGACCTCACTGCTCTCTACAACTGCTTGAAAGGAGGTTGCAGAGAAGTGGGCATTAGTCTGTTCTCCCTAGTGGCCAGTGATAGGATGAGGGGAAGTGGCCTTCAGCTGCACCGGGGAGGTTCAGGTTGGATGTCAGGAGGGATTTCTTTGCTGAAAGGGTTGTCAGGCACTGGAACAGCTGCCCAGGGAGGGGGTTGAGTCACTACCCTTGGAGGGGTTGAAGAGAAGGGTAGCTGTTGCATTGGGGGTCATGACTTAGTGGTGCTGCTAGGGCTGGGAACAGTTTGGACTCTACGATCTTGATGACCCAACAGTGTGTAAGCACTGCATGGCAATAGCTAAAAGACTCCTGTATGATCAACATTGCTTTCACCACAAATCCAGAAGACACCCCCATACCAACTACTATAAAGAAAACTATCTCAGACAAAACCAGCACCCCAAAGTAAATACACATTAGATATACTCATCTTTAGTATTTAAAAACTAGCAAGGAACTTAGCAGAAGCTAAAGGCAACGTTATAGTCCTATGCAGTTAACAAGAGACATCAGAATATTTAATTAAGAATAGTAGGCTATTAAAGGCACAAAAATAGAACAAAAAATTGCACCTTTCTAAAGATACCAAATGGCAGAGCAATAAGAACACTACCAAGCAAAATAATAGGGGATCATATGCTGAATAAAAACACAGACACAGACAAATGTGTAATTAAAAATTTGGAAAACAATCCCTTTAAACCTTGTTAATACTCTAATGCATTTTAATATAGAAAATATTAGTCCCTATTATTATTCCCCTTTACTTGAAATAGGAGCATCCTGTGTGCAAGTGTATAATCAGAGAATCACAGAATATCTCTGCTTGGAAGAGGCCTTTAAAATCATCGACTCCAGCACTGCCAGGTCACCACTAAGCCATGGCCCTGTGAACAGAGAAGCTAGTAAAGCTAGATAATGTGGTTTGTTAGGCCCTGCAGGACTTCATATGTCTAAATCTATAAGTTAAGGTAAAAGAGTTTGAAATCATGCTGATGAATCTGAGCAACATAATCCTTTTAGGTTAAGCTCTGTCTTGAAAAGACACATCCATGGAAACAACGAGTTAAGTTTCCTTTACTACCTTTCCAATAAAATAGAAGTGATGGAGAGAAGCTCAGGTCTAGGGGCAGTAAACCAGCAACTTTCATCTTTCTTGGAGTGATAAATGTAGCCCTCGTTGGATTTTAAGTACATGATCTACTGAGGCATGACCTGTGTCAAAGCTGATATCTAAATTAGAGGAATTACATGATTCAAGTAGACGTGCCCCACACTGGGATAAGAATCAAAGTAATTTGAGGGAAGGAGATACAGGTGTGAAAGTTGAAAGTCATCTCTAAATGACCTGTTCAACTTCTAAATGGAGAAAGCTTGGAGAGCGATGCATGTCATGGATTACAAACTGCAGTCCATGAAAGGAGCAGTGAAGGATAACATTTCAAACCTGCTGTGGTGGTTTGAAATTCTAGTGGGTTTGGTCTTGCAAACTGGAAGCTTAGTCTTTGCTGACAGTGGGGTTTGAGCCAGCAGAAGGGACTTAGAGGTTTGTCTTTGGGTTTCTGGCTCCTCCATCTTCTCTTTAGATTCCATCTTCTTCACTCCTCCTAGGTGTTTTGGAGAGAGCACTGAGATAAACACGGCAGCTACCTTACTGGGGAAATACAGTGACTAGAGGGATCAGTGGAAAGGTTTTCTCTGGATTCGATAATTTACTGAAATGGAGGGAGTCTGTGGCTGTAGGAATCGGGATTTTGAAGGTGGACTGGCTGGGAAACTCATCCTTCCACAATGCTACTGGTGCTGAGAGATCTTAGCATGAACTGACATGAAATCTGCCTCCTTCCAAACACTGAAACAGGTTGTTCAGCAACTCTCTTGCAATGTGTTTTCCCATTATACTCATTCCAGAGAGAAGAGCGAGACCTTCATGTCAGTGCTTAGCTGAGATGCAGCGGGTATTGAGAAATGAGCTCAATAAAAATTCATCTAGCGTCCATAATGTTCGCAACATTTATTCCATAACAAAAATAAATACAACTTTCCAGGGCATAAATAAAAGTTATCTGCCTAGAAACCAAGAAGTAAGAAGTATTTACCACAGTTTCATGCAGATATAGATCTGAGTACTGTCTTTCCCTCAGTCACTGCAGCAATCACTCTTCTGCCCTTTCCTTCAGAATTAGATGCATTCATAGTAAGAGGAGGACATATCTCAAACACCGTGACACCTTCGAAAGGGTCTGATAAGCCTCTGAAATGTATTGCTTATATACATGATATATATTACAGAGTCATAGACTCGTGGAATCAGAGAACTATTGAATTCTAGAATAGCTCGGGTTGGGAGGGACCTCCCAACCATCATCTAGTCCAATGTCCCTGCCATGGGCAGGGGCACCTTTCACTAGACCACATTACTCAAAGCCCAGTCCAATCTTACTTGGAATATTTCCAACAATGAGCAAACACAGCCTCCCTGAGAAACCTGTTCCAGTATCCCTTATCAGAGCATGTTTCTCCCTCATATCCAATCTAAACCCTATAATCTCTCAGTTTAAAACCAGGGGCAACTGTCCTGTCACTACAGACCCTGGTAAAATCTTTCTCCATCATACATCAGGTGGAAAGATAGGTAGGTAGGTAGATTAGATAGATAGATAGATTGATAGATAGATAGATAGATAGATAGATAGATAGATAGATAGATAGATAGATAGATAGATAGATAGATAGATAGATAGATAGATAGATAGATAGATAGATTAGATAGATAGATAGATATTATTACAGGTATTTATATGTGAACAATAAACTTTCAGTGTAAGTAAGAATGAAATGCACAATCATATAGATAAGAGACATGCATCCCTTCCTTTAAGAGGTACTTTTCTAGTTGTTATTTTTTCTCTATAAACCTCTAATAGGATTATTTTTTCCTATATTTTTGGGGAGTGGTTTTCAAACCAGCTATTCCTACAAAGATCTCTCTACTCTTTGCAATACAGTGCAATCTTACTCAAACAGAATGTAGGCTAATAAAAGACAGGGAAATAAGCAGAGTTTTGACACCCCATGAGTAAGACACCAAAGTCAGCTTCATTTGTCAAGGAGTTGATGTGCAGCTAAATAAAACCTTCTTAGTGAAACGTGAGACATCCAGTCTCTTTATGCACAGAAACCAGGCTCTGCTCCTTTGTGTTCCTTCCCTATCTGCTCATAATGCTTCCAGCTCTCAGTAAGGACTACTGACATAAAGTCTTAGGGTCAGCATCAAATCCCATTAAAATAATCTGAAAGACTCCTTTTGAGTTCAACGGGTTTTAAATCAGACTCTTATTAGATTCACCTAGTAGAGTAATAAATATTCATAGATGAAGAACAGAAAATCTCTCCAGTTTTGAGTCCAGCAGGAAGATCATTTGCTTGGTGAGGGATAATCCACTTGTAGACCAAAAAAAGAATCAAGGGGCAGGATGGAAGTTTACCCTTTCAGGATACGGAGGGTATGAACAGGTGAATAGTGCAATAGAAAAACAAAACCATACAGGTCTCTAACTGATTCTTTGCAAGATACTCAGCTTTCTTATTACATAATGGGAGTTCTTGTGAATATGAATGGATATTTTAATAAATCAACTCACTACTAAACAGCATCACTTGGCACAGCTTCAGTGATCAAAAGAAAGCAAGCATTTTCTGCTTGTGCTTCTAGTGTTCCCCTCCTCTCCACTTACATTATGCAGCTGTCAATGGCATTATCTGGTTCAGTCTCATGCCATATAATAAAGTCTTACGAATAGAAAGACATTCTGTACTCTCTGCTGTACATAATAAGATGCAAAGACGGGTTAGTGTTGAGTAGAGACTTGGCTGGAAAACCTCAGCATGCTTTCTGAATACATGGGCATCCCATTGGCACAGTGATTAAGAAAGGAAAAGACAGAAGATTTGAGAGAAGAGGAGGTTAAAACATAAGCTGTTAAGAGAATAGGGCATTCTGGTGGGGGACACTCTATACCACTGGTACAATACAAAGGCAAAAGCAACCTTGAAGTGCAGAAGTTGCTCAATATTCCCAACAGTGAGTTATTACCATTTAAATCTCACTTTGAAAAAGGTGATACTGCGTTTCTGAGGTGCTAACTTGGTAGAATGACAGCACACAATAGTGACATCCTCTATTTGTGCACAGAGAAAGCATTACACTCTACTTCTTTCTTCCATCTCTCTGATCACAGGACCATCTGAACATACGGAAAGAATGAAAATCCACAGGCCTGTGGATTTTCAGCCTTTGGGGATTAGGACAGCTGACAAAGACTTTTCATGTAAGCCACTTATTTGATTTAACCCCACACGGCCACTGTCTCACTCCAACAAATGCCACTGATTCCAATGGATGGGTAAGCAAACCAGGAAGGTGAAGTGAAAAAACCCATGGGTCAATGTGAAGAGGGTGGAATGGATAAAGCTGCACATGCATGCAAAGCAAAATGCAGACTATATTCACTACTGCCAGTGGCAAGCAGCTGTTTAAAGCCATCCCCCAGGGAAGCAAGTCTCCATCATACAGAACTACAACTTAGGAACACAGGCATTATAACTCTGAACATCCCCTTTTCCTTTTTAGCATGTAGGATCTCTTCACCTAGTTCTGCTCATCAGCCTGGATTTGTTTCCCCCCAGTCTATTGAACATCCCCAGAAAAGACCTTGATGCTGTCTGTGCAGGCACTGTTCAGCCTCATATAAAATATCCCTGTGTTAACACTCTTGTGGTCACAAACGCAAAACATAGCACCATGCCAGCTACTCTGAAGAAACTTAACTACCCGAGACGAAAGCATGACAGCTTCTTAGAGGGCAAATCTATATTGTCTTCAGCTTAGACAATGACTGAGGCTTTTTGGTGCAGCCTTGAAAGAGCAAAGTCCTCAGTGCATAGCGATGTGCTTTGCATCACTGGCACAGAGTGTTAGTGAGTTGTCACTTAGAGCCCTTCCCTCAAATCATACTACATGAGACAATCTTCTTATGTTCAAAAAAAAGGAGGAACATTATGTTATGAAATAGAATCATTGAAACCTTAGGGATGGGAAGGGACCTCTAAAGATCATCCGGTCCAGTCCCCCTGCCACAGCAGGATCACCCAGACCAAGTCACACAGGAACACAGCCAGGCAGGGCTGGAACATGAGAAGGAGACTCCACAACCCCCCTGGGCAGCCTCTTCCAATGCTCCACTACCCATACCTAAGAGCTACAAAATACAGGGCACACACCTAACTTACACAAGTAAATGTGTGCTTTATTTTCTTATCCTTATTGACTGTATTGAGCCTTCAGTGGGTTCACCTGCCCTAACAACATCATCTTAAAATGAGGTATAACTGACTTTTCAAATGCACAGGCATGAAACATCTCTACCAACTGAAAGGAAATCTTAAACGAGATCACCACCTTCTCTGGTAGACTTGCAGGAAAAGAAGGCAGCAAATGAGTCTGTCTCAGCTGCACACATCCTCCTGTTAACAGACAGTAGGTGTACTGGGAGAATGAGAACAAGACACAAGTCTATAGCAGTTGCATATGCCTCCGACTAGGAAACAGGTACTCTTTCGTCCTGTTTCTCTGCTCAGTGTCTGTGTACAATATTCATCTTCAAACTGCATCTTCAAAGTATAATCCAAACTCCAGGAGTCTTTCAACGTTAGCTAGTGATTCCAAGCTGTATTCCTCATTGCTGTTGTTAGAGCTAACACTCTCATTTGTTTTGTTTCTTCACTAATAAAACATCAAGAAAAAAATGCCCGTGAAGCATTAATAAAGAATTGTCCTGGTTTTCAGACAGATCTAATTAGTATTGTCCCATTTAATTTTGACAAATCCAACAATGCAAGCGGGTTTTCTGCCATCCCAGCAGGTATTGCTACTCTGGAGACCAGCTCTGGACACTGTTGCTCCTGTGAAGTCAGAGAAAGGCATAGAGTCCTCTCAGAATCCTGCCCTCAGTAGTTTACAGACCTTCATGCTCCTGGACTTAAATACAAGCAGAGAAAAACAATGAGAACCAGAGGGAATGGAGAAGCACTACCTGTCAGAACATGACTTAAGAGGCTTTCCTAGTGTTTTGGACGTATTTCTACTGATATGTAAAATTGAGATGCTGTTGTTTCATGTCCATCATGCAGGCACAGGTCAATAGACTGCATAATCAGACCTCAGCTTTCTACAAAGCTTGCTCTGCAGACAAAGGAAACCCTTGATTAGGCTAAAGGCTCCCCATAACTTTCTCAGTGGTAATGGAATATCTGCTGCATTTAGCTTTGTCTCAGAGAACATCAGGTCCTGAAAACCTGCCTGCAGAAAAGCCACCATAAGGAGTTAGCACACAGCTTCTTGTTCAGCCAGGGAATATCTGAGGATGCAAAGACAAAAGCAGCTTTGTGTCTCACAGCAGGGAAAATTCTTGTGATAAAAACATCACTTTAGAAGCTTTAAAGAAAGCTAAATGAATAGAATCCTCATTAGGAACAACCCGAGAGTGGAAAAGATAGACAAGTATGGCTACGGGACTTAGCTTTGTTGGGAGGAAGCAACTGAGGTTCGGGGGGCTCTCCAAATTGCTGGGAATAGCTAGCAAGATAAATATAATAGAAACGATGAGTGTTAGTACTACGAGAGTAAATGGGAGCATAAGGAGTTGAGGGAACTGGATTATTGGAACAGGTTGCCTGGGGGGTTGTGGAGTCTCCTTCTCTGCAGACGTTCAAGACCCACCTGGCTCTGTTCCTGTGTGACTTGGTCTGGGTGATCCTGCTGTGGCAGAGGGATTGGACTGGATGATCTTTCGAGTTCCCTTCCAATTCCTAAGGATCCTATGAATTCTGAAAAAGTAAGTTCTGTAATTTCAATTAGATTTCCTGTGGAGTTGAAATCATGGTTTCTTTGAAGTAGAATACTCCTCATGTTCTGTCCAGTGGTCAGGTATAAAAACTAAGAACGACAGAAAACCCTGGCAACATTGGGGGTTTTTTTTTCTCCAGAAAACAATCTATAAATTCCAACTCACATGCAAAAAGAGCTGAGAAATCTCTCTTTCTAACTCGGCCTGAGTTGCTGACCATGAGGTTCAAGGTCACCTTTTATTTTTCACTGGCATTTGCACAAAAGCTGAAAAAGAAATTTAATTAAAATTATCTGTTATAGGATGAATTAATAGAATGATAAGGTGATACTGGTAAAGAATTATGCAGCATGATTTGGCGCTTAATCTTCTGTGGCCATATTGCTAGAACCAGCTCAGTGACCTCATTTCTGTATCTAACATATTTTCCCCTTGTTCTAGAGTTGTTTCTATTTTGCTACTACACCTGAGGATGAGAAAATTGCTGTTGCCTTTGAAGAACACAAGAAATAGCTTGTCAAGTCAATAACTGCCTCCCCTCCAGCAATGTGTGCAGTTCTGGGGCCCTCACTTCAAGAAAGAGATTGAGGGGCTGGAGCAGGTCCAGAGGGGAGCAACAAGGCTGGGGAAGGGACTGGAGGGAAAGGCTGATGAGGAGAGGCTGAGGGAGCTGGGGGTGTTTAGACTTTATGAGACTCAGGGGACATCTTATCACTCTCTACAACTACCTGAGGGGAAGTTTTAGACAGGTAGGGGTCAAGCTTTTGTCCCAGGCAACTAGTGATAAGACAAGATCACAGGACCTGAACCTGCCAGGGGAGGGAGGGTTAGGTTGGATGTTAGGAAGCCCTTCCTCATGGAAAGGGTGATCAGACTCTGGACTGGACTGCCCAGGGCAGTGGTGGAGTCCCCATCCCTGGAGGTGTTTAAGGAAAGACTGGATATGCCCCTTAGTGTCCTGGTCTGGCTGATGTGGTGATGTCAGGTCCCAGGCTGGACTTGATGATCTTGGAGGTCTTTTCCAGCCTCAATAATTCCATGATTCTGTGAGCAGTGAGGACACCAGGATAGAACTTCACTGAACTATGTGTTTTAGAAAATGAGAGAGTTTCACTCACTTATATATCTGATTTTTTCTCTTAGTCTAATTACAGCAGCTTTATTCCTGTTAGGTCCTCTTCACACATTCACAGGTCATCCATTAAAACCATTCATTGATAGAAGAGGCATGGTCTTTGAAGAATTAGAGAATTAAACAATCAAAATCCAGACATATATACCAAGTCAGTACAAATATACTAAGAATGTTTGCAAACAGGGCTTCTTGGTTCTTTTCATACTTCATGTGAGCTCAGCACATCACAAACATAACGCTGCAGGCAGAGACCATCAGTAATTACAAATTCTATCAACATTGGTGAGGAAAATGGAAGGATGAAACTGCATTCCTGCAAAATTCTAAAGCAATCAGAAGGCAGAATTGAGCTGTTATAGACAACCACAAGTCTAACGAAGCCTGAAGCAAAACGAGCTACCTCATTATCGAATGCAGCCTACCAATTAATAAATAAATCCATTTAGATTGCATCCACAGATATAGAAGTAGGGCTCTAAATAGCTGAGGAGGAATTGGGTAACAAGGACTAAGAAAGAAAACAAATACTGCCCTTGTCGAATGAATTCTACGCCCTGAATTCTAAAATGGAAAGGAAATGTAAAGATATGCTTTTCACGTGATCAAAATGCATCTCAGTTCAAAGCCAGCTGGTCGTTCAAGGTGTGAAAAAGGCTATTATCTCATTAGTTTACTTTTGATGATACTATTATTTGTCATTTTAACTGTTTTATTTAAAATGATGGCCTGTTTCCAACACTTAGAGAAGTGCTGGAATACCTACCTCTGAAAGCCAGCGGGCGATAGAGCCACAGAAGGAAAATAATCTCACAATGGTAGGAGGTGGAAGGGACCTCTGGGGATTGTGTAGTGCAAGCTCCCTGCTGAAGCAGAATCATTATCATAGAATCCTTAGGATGGGAAGGGACCTCGAAAGATCATCCAGTCCTGCCACAGCAGGATCACCCAGACCCAGTGGCACAAGAACACAGACAGGCAGGGCTGGAACATCTCCAGAGAAGGAGACTATACAACCCCCCTGGGCAGCCTGGTCCAGTGCTCTGTTACTCATTGGGAAGAAATTCTGCTTGCTATCACCGAGAGAAGATCACACAGGAACAAGTCCGGGCTTCTGGGACAAGATTGCGTTGTTACCTGGAAAGAAAGATCACATCTGGCCAACCTAGGTCACCCTGATAGACAGGGAAACATTGGCAAGTCACCTTACTCATCCAAAAGTGGCCCAGACTAATTCTTCCATCAGAACTAAAGAATTCTTGCTGTTATTAATCTTACATACCCAGTGAGTTCTTTCCTTTGCTCTTCAGACCCTTCCCTCAGTTAAGCATATTTCTTATCGAGGAGCTTTATTCTGTGGTATTAGACTCTGATTTCCAAGATTTGGATATAGATTTTAGGGGCTATAAATGCTAAAAGCTTATTGATCTCACTTGTATTTGTATTCAGGGCTGTGAACCACATAATAATCCTGATGGAAGAATTAATTTAAGTGGCTCACACTTTCTAATTTCATTAAGATAAAAAACTAAGTAGTATGCTGGGAGCACATCTTAATTTTACTATTATTTAGTACTTAGTAAACTTAAGCTTTCACGCCAACAGGTTTTTAAAAACAGATGTGAAGTGAATATTTGTAAAGCGATGGAGGAAAATGGAGGGTTGACAAAGTGATGGGCTAAATTATAGCTTTTCCCAGAAGGACTGCATGTTTTCAGTGTTGGGGGTTTTTCCTTCGTGCTCGTACCGTTTGAAATGCAGTCACTACAGGGATGAGCACCACTGAGTGGTGCTCTGATAGCTACAAACACTAAGTAAATTTAAAGTATTAATCACAACTGATTTTCAGTGCTAGGAACACCCCACATTATTATGAGAATTCTCTAGAACTCTATCAAGAACAATGCTAAGGTATATATTTCGACTGAATCTTCAAACAAGTGATTTTCTATCATCAATTTACTGTCAATTGGGAACTTTTTCTACTAATTTCTGGAAAATTCTGGAGGATATTTTTTCCTAATAGGCTTTAAATGGTTTGGGCAATTGAACACGATGACTATGCAATCAAAAATTGCCATTTCTACTTATTTAGGGCACCCCTCTTGTTTGGTCATAGGTTCATAGAATCCTTAGGGATTGGAAGGGACCTCAAAAGATCATCCAGTCCAATCCCCCTGCCACAGCAGGATCACCTAGGCCATGTTGCACAGGAACACAGCCAGGCAGGTAACAGAGAACCCGTGATCATACTTTGCTCATAAACCAGATGTTTCCATCATTAAGGGAACTTATTTCAAAGAAATTCTCTAATACCACATTATTCAAGCTTTGGGAACCAGGAATGCAATTGGCACTTGTCACTCTTCCTCTCTTTATAAAGACCCTCTTCAATTAGCAGGTGTGGATAACCTAAACAAACTCAACAGTCTTAAGCTTCTGGCTTCAGCAGTTTAAAAAATGGAATTTTGTATGGAAATGCAAGTAAAAACTTGGAGTTCAACCAAAAGAGCACTGACTGAGTTCATTGAGCAAGAGGAGGAGAGTATGTAAATGAATTCCAGGAACTTATTGGAATGTAACTGCCTTTTACTCAGAAAATAATGCATATGTAATGTGTATGATCTAGGTGACCTGCTAGGCAGGCTGCATGCTCTGGGAAATTATTCCCACGCGCCTGGCAGGCTGTAATATAAAGATTCCTGCCTCCTAAAACTTAAAACAGAACTGTTAGAGGATTCTTTATTTGACCAGATTTTACAGTATATGAATTCATATCAATATCAGCAGGACCTTCTTCCCAGGGAGGGTACGGTAGCACTGGCACGGGCTGCCCAGGGGGGTTGTGGAGTCTCCTTCTCTGGAGACGTTCAATATCCACCTGGTTGTGTTCCTATGTGACCTGGTCTGGGTGATCCTGCTGTGGCAGGGGGATTGGGCTGGATGATCTTTCAAGATCCCTTCCAATCCCTAAGGATTCTATGATTCTATGAATTCAGAACATGTAGGTTACAAGTTCACAGACTTCACAGAAGAATAAATTAATTCTACTATCTGAAGTACATATGATATCAGGTTGGTAGGACTTGAGATTCAATTCTGGCCCCATAACCCAAGCAATCACTTTGAAATCTAGGAATATAAAACATTTCCCTGCTTTTGATTTATTGTGGTTTTTGATAAAGCTCTTTTCTAAGGAAAACTTGCTTTTCCCCAAATACTTAAAGAAACAGTCTGCTGTTTTAATATCACGCTGAAGAATTCAATGAGTTTCAGTTCTGACTTTGCAAAGCTACAGAGATGTTTACACTTACCAAGATGCCAAAAATCTGGGGTCAAAACTGCTCCCGCCACGTCATCACGCTTCTGTGGTGAGAGAAACACAGTGTCAGGGTGCTATATGGAAAGCTTTCTCAGCTCCTCCAGGGGAGACAAAGAAATGATCCACTCATGATGGCAATTAGATGACAGCATCCATGATCAACACATTGTTTAAAGAATAAATCTTGTGTTCACCACAGGACTTTGCTGCAAGGCATGGGTGATGTTTTAAGGCTAAGTCCTTGCCCTCTCATCGCTTCCATCGTTGCTTAGTTGCATTTCTCAGATTGTACACTCATTAGCCTGTGCAACACGATCACACTTGTTCTAATTAGCAACTATGAGGAAGGAGAAAAGTAATCTCTTAAAAACAATACAAAGCCAATGAAACTTTTGTTGGGCTGATATGAACATCCTCAGTGCTAATTTTGTCTTTAAAGTATATTAAGTTCAGAGCTGTTTTTATGGTTCTACTCAGCTCCAACTGTAGGAAAAGAAAGAGTCTGTTATGGGGAGAAGCAGAGAACTCTGTTAGATGGGCACTCTTCTGGACTAATCCCATGACAGGAGCATTACTTTCTATTCTGCCTTGGTCTGAGATGAGAAGATCAAATATCCATCAAGTCAGGAACAAAAATGCTAATACAATTTTATTACTAAATTGCTTATTTTTATTCTACCTTTCGATAGCATAAATTAAAAAGTTATTTATCTGAATAATTCACTTCTTTGATTTTGCTGTTGCATGCAGCCAGGCTGGCAAAGCCAACAGAAGCCTTCGTTAAGGGTAATTGAAGATGAAGTGTATTTTTTTAAAAATCGGTAAAACATTAATTAATTGTCCCAAGGTTAAGTTAAATTCAATTAATTTTCTCATTTCCTATTAATGTTCGTGTAACCTAATCTCTCCTTGCCCACATTCTCAATGACAAAACATAATGGAATTTTGGCCAGGTGATAATAGGTGGAGTGACTTCAATAAGGTTTGGTAATGAGGTAGTTGATGAGGTTTCATGCAAGGGATGTTTCATTGAAACTGCATTAACAGATGATTAGCAAGCTTAAATTAAGAGATGAAGAGAACAAACAACATGAAGCCAAGCAGGTGGCAAGGAATAATAAGGAAGGAGTTAGAGATGTAATAAAGCTAACGCTGAAATATTTCCTCGCTACCCAGAGATGAACAATACAGATATTTTCTGAAGTACTTCAGGGAAAGAAAACATGAAAACTAATTAGGAGCAGGAACATCAAGATTTCAGAAGTACTATAGCTAAAGCACTAATGACCTTGGGTCATAGAAATGTCCTCTACAGCTAAATATAATCAGTGCTAAAGCGATGCTGGTTTGTGATGAGTAGTATTATTGCACCATTGCTTTCTTCAGAGGGAGAAGAAAAGGAAAGCCAAGCAAAAGGACCAAACTCATGGATTTATATAACACATAGCTTCCTAAAAAATCCTTTGTATGTTGTACCTGTATGGGCTTGGAGTGGTAGGACCAAAAGGAAATGCGTCAAGCTAATGATTCTATGATTAATTTAATTATTTAAAATATTCAAGACCAAGGAAAATTTTGCTATATAGAGATAGATTTGGGCATGCTGATCACTAGAGTTGCTTGCAAACAGGATATACTGTTTAATGTCTTTTTTCAGAGTAAACATGAACTTCTGTTCATTTCCACAGTGTCTACTCAATTAGTTTTGTAAAGCAAAAGACACATTGGATACCTGTGTAGGAGAGGTTAGTAATGGAGTTCAGGGAGATGAGGGTGCTCCAGACATCTTCTTTGTAGTTCCTTGATGATCATAGAATCGTAGAGTCATTAGGGATTGGAAGAGACCTCTAAAGATCATCCAGTCCAGTCCCCCTGTCTCAGCAGGATCACCCAGACCAAGTCACACAGGAACACAGCCAGGCAGGTCTGGAACGTCTGCAGAGAAGGAGACTCCACAACCCCCCTGGGCAGCCTGGTCCAGTGCTCTGGGACCCTCCCTGGGAAGAAGTTCCTGCTGATACTGAGATGGAACCTCCTCTGTTCCAGCTGGTACCTATTGCCCCTTGTCCTATCACCTTGAGCAAAAGACAGAGAATTATATAGACAGACAGATATATATTCAGCACATTTTTGAGACATTTAATGCCTCCCTGGGCAATCTCAGAGGTAGAACTCTGCTTGCCACATCCCTACCACTGCATAATCCACTGATATTTTCTCTCTTGCTACACTCTCTCCTTCTACACACTCCCCCTAGCCCCTCTCCCAATAGTGTGAAGCTGTTCATGAGAAGAAGCATTTAAATCTGTGCTCTATATAAAATATGGACCTGGAAAACAACATGGAGCTGCATTCACATTCACAGGTGTAAGAGGTGCCTGCTTTATTGTCATTTAACACACAAATGAATTACAGCAGTAGGTATTCAAATCAGTTTGCGATTTGAATTTGAAATACCTCCCTGAGGCTGAGCTCTCTGAGTGGGTTCTCTGTCCCTGGAGGATAGCCATTTAGAATTTTCACTGGCAGCAGCCTGAACACACAGTGACAACAGGGAAAATTATTGGGATGGTAAAAGTATGTGAAAAATATGACTCAGGATGAGGTAAGCACATAGACTTTCAATTCTGGCACTGTGCTACTGTACCTACTCTGATAATTTGCACATGCACAGAGTAAAAGCCCTTGCAGAGTCTGAAAACAGCAGGAAATGGTGAACACTATCAGTAACAGCCTGAGGAGTTTAAGCTGGAACAGGCCATTCTTTTCTCTCCTATTATTGCTGCTAATTGAGGATTGCTCCTGACGTGTGTAAATTTTAACATGTACTGCTTTACATTTCCCTTTTTTACGGTACTTTCACTGATTCTCTTCTAGTTGTCAGCACGTAGCAGCTAGCTCTGTTTGGCAATGATAAGCATGCCTTTGAAAAATGCCTACCTGTTCTCCTTATTCCATTATACCAGGCTTTCAAGAAGCATTATTGTACTGCCGCATCATGCATTTCCAGGGCATCCAGATTCACCAAATTACCTTTTCAACGTCCATTCTAAAAATAGATTGTCATCCTCTGTACATCTTCCCTATGCCTTCTGCATCAAAGAGCCTGGGCAAGACATTTGGTACCTCCGGTCAGTGAGAAATGTGCCTGTGCAACTGGTGATGATGATGCTTGCAGCAAAGCACAGTATGAGATCTCTGAGGATTGGTCTGGTAATGTGGGCACTAGTGGCTACAATGAAAAGAAGGTGATAATGTCAGACAGGACATGATTCCTTTCCAACTAATTTACTGCAAACGACTGAGGTTTTGTGATTCATCTAACTGTACATGACTACACCACATGCCAGGCAGCAGACAATCAGCTCCATGCCTGTAAGGGAAGTTTCATCTCCAACATGAATGAGAGAAAAAGCTGTGCAGTGATGCTGGTACCTATTGCGCAGCAGCGCTAATTTCAAACAGCATCTCAGGACCCCAGGAAAATCCACAGCTGACTTGAAATATTTTTTAATGATTAAGAAGGCTGTTGTGGCATGAATTCTATCCTTCATGTGTAATGGAACACACATTTTCAGTCAAAGCTACCTCAAAGGGACTTCTGCTTCTCTTTCAGGCTGGTCTGGAAAGAATGTGGGTGATGCATCTGCCTTTCTGCCCTGAAGCACTTCCTGGGAGACCATCATGCAAGAGGGATTGAGTATTCATCTAGTTTAATAATGTCTAATCCCCGGTGGGACCAAAGTATAGGAGGAAATGGATCAGCTAATTATCATTAATTGTATTAGCTGAGAAAGAGTAATTAACATAATTAAAATAGCTTTATGACTGGTCGGTCTCTGGCAGGAAAGTGCTCCTGGACCTATCAGGTGAAAAACTTAAGTAAAAGAAGTATGAGGTAGAACAACTACTTGAAAGGAAGTTGTAGAGATGTAGGGTTGGTCAGTTCTCCCTAGTGGGCAGTGATAGGACAAGGGGAATGGCCTTAAGCTGCTCCAGGGGAGGTTCAGGTTGGATGTCAGGAGGGGTTTCTTTGCTGGAAGGGTTGTCAGGCACTGGAACAGCTGCCCAGTGAGGGGGTTGAGTCCCCACTCCTGGAAATGTTGAAGAGAAGGGTAGACATTGCATTGAGGGACTTGGTTTAATGGTGCTGATAGGGCTGGGAAAAGGTTGGACTTGATCATAGAATTATAGAATCATTAGGAATCTGAAGGGACCTCAAAAGATCATCCAGTCCAACCCCCCTGCCACAGCAGGGTCACCCAGACCAAGTGGCACAGGAACACAGCCAGGCAGGTCAGGAACATCTGCAGAGAAGGAGACTCCACAACCTCCCTGAGCAGCCTGTTCCAGTGCTCCATCACCCAAAACTGTTCTATGAGTCTATGAAAGTTCTAAAAGGCTTCCTTTCTAACAAACCTATGCTGAAGGAAGTGCTCAAGCCTTGCAAGAATGCAAGGAAGTTTTACAGAAAGGCAAAAGACAGCAGGTTAATGCACTGGGAAGTTTGCAGCATATGAGCAATGGGAGAGAGGTGAGCATATGAGTGTTGCCTGGAAACAGCATCTGTGGGCTAGGAAAGAGGTACTGGTACAGGGTAAATATGAAAGTGGACTTTACAAATGGTTTTGTTTGGTGGCTTTATTATTAGGGAGTGGTTTTTCCTCTGTGCTTTCTTTTTTTATGTCATGAAAGCCAAATATATTCCCTGTTATAACTTCTTTCTTTGCCAGGATGCGAGTCTTGCTTCTTGTTCTCCATGCATTTCCTGAGGTCTTTCATTACTGTAATATAGAGTAATTTTAAACCTGGGAGGCTTGAAAAGGTGCAAGCATAGAATTACAGATCGACAGCAGAGAGATACCAGGGCAGTAGTCCTTGGCTCCTAATTTCCTAACAGTAGAGAACTTAAAAGCTCTGTGTGTGGACATGGAAAATCTAGTTAAGTTTTGGTTTGTTTTGTTTTGTTTCTGCATTTTCCCCAAAGCAATGGAAGCCTTCCATAGTTAGAGAGAAAGTCATAGCATTACTGAGGCTGGAAAAAGACTTCTGAGATCATCAATTAATTAATAATTAATTATTAATTAATAACTCATAATTAATGTGTGCATATTGTGAATATACAGTTCTCAGGAATTCCAAGTGGAGTATTTCCAGAAATGAAGAGTATGCTCAAAAACAACGTGAAAACAGGGGTTGTTTTTTCTATGGGGTATTTTTAGGTTTTGAAACTCCTCTCTACTGACTGTTTTCCAAGTGAGGCTCAGGAGAACAAGCAATTTTGATCTAAGTGCTTCAACTTGAGCATTTGGGATTAGTGTTATCACAGAATTATTGAGGCTGGAAATGACCTCTGCTTCATTAAGCCCAGCCGTTGGTTTGACATCACCGCTTCAGAAAGACCATGGCACTCAGTGTCACCTCCTACCTTTTCTTAAACACTTCCAGGGATGGAGACTCCACCAGTGCCCTGAGCTGGCCATTCCAATGTCTAACCACCCTTTCTGTGAGGAAGGGCTTCCTAACATCCAGCCTAACCCTCCCCTGGTGCAGCTTCAAGCCCTGCACTTTCATCCTATCACTAGTTGCCTGGGAGAAGAGCTCGGTCCCCATCTGGCTACAATCTCCTTTCAGATAGTTATAGAGAGTGAAAAGGTCCCCTCCGAGTCTCCTCCAGGCTAAACAGCCCAAGCTCCCTCAGCCTTTCCTCATCAGACTTTCCCTCTAGTCCCTTCCCCAGCCTCATTGCTCCCCNTTCCCCAGCCTCATGGCTCCCCTGGACCCACTCCAGCCCCTCAATCTCTTTCTTGAAGCCAACATCGTTAATGGTTATAACACAAGCAACAGTTATTCTTTTTAATTACAGTTCATTCATTTCATTAATGTAAAGGAATCCTCAATGAACAAAACACTGAAGTTTAAATATATGCTGAGGTATTGAATGATTTAGCTGTCGTTTCTATTTGGAAACCAGAATGATAAGGATCCACGTATTCATTATTGCAGTCACACGCATTCAAGAAACCAGTAATAATTAGGTTTGGCAGACAACGAACTGGCTTTTCCTGAAGCCTGTGCTGTTCCTGACACAGCTACCAGCTGTACCGAGCTTCTCTCAAGAGTTCATCTGTTTTCTCTCAGGAAAAGCCTACCTGAACAAAAGAGTACTAGCAGAGGGACCTAAAGTCAAAAGAACTGGTCTAAACTAAATCATGCTAATTCCTCCTACTCGGGGTATTTTTCCTCTTACCTTGAGAGGAGAGAGGAGGGAGGAAGTTAAAAAGGCAGGAGGTAGATATTTTACACAATAACTGACAACAATTCGACTGAGACCAGTGATGATTTCTCTCTTCAGCCAGATACTCAGATATTCAGCTCAGAAATACTCTCAGTTTGAAGCGTGCAGATGATGTTGTGAATATTTATATACAGAAAGGTATACATGGCTGTTCAGTAAGCAGTCGGGCTTGCTGGTTACCCAGTAATATATCTGAGTTGGTGTTGTGACACCAAAGACTCTTTCTCTCTTGCGAATGCATAGTGGTATCTGTGGGGTAAATGTGGAGCCTTACCTGTAAATATGTTTTTCCAAGGAATTTAACTGCTAAATCATAGAATCCTCATGGCTGGAAAGAATCTCCAGGTTCACCAGCTCATCCCAACATCTCCACAACCCCTAGACCACGGTTTCAAGTGCTCTAGCTACTCACATTTTAAACACCTCCAGGCATGGCTACTCCATCACCTCCCTGGGCAGCCAGTTCCAGTGCCTGAGGAAAGAGAGTACAGGCACTTCCTGCGAACAATCCACTTCCTCAAATGGACTGACTATGATCAAACTGATTAGTATGGAAAGCACAAAACCAGTTAATTCTTTCCTACTTGTAGTGCCTCCCTTCACGGAATCCACTGGTTTGGACTGTTAATGGGTGAGGGTTTTCCTTGGTCATTTATGGGTGTCTATACCTGCACAGAAGTGGCTCCAGGTGACATCCAGTAGTGGCAGTGTTCTGTCCCCGTGAGATAATTCTGGCTTGCTAGGAAAGTATGAGAGAGCAACTTCTAGCAGTGCCCTAGGTACAACTGAACCACCTGTCTTTTATTCTCAAATGATTCTATGAAAATGGCTTTAACAGGTCCCTTACATTTCCTTCAGAACTAGGTTCCTCAGTCAGTTATTAATAGTCCTGGAAAAGCTTTTACTTTTTGCATTTGAATAAATTTCAGATACACT
>VZRI01013994.1:34649-106292 GCA_013397515.1 Upupa epops | reverse complement strand
TTTGTTGAGCCCTCTTTTTTATCTACTATTAATTGAAAACTTAATCATTTCATGATCCCTGCATCCCAGGCTGCCTCCAACAACCACATCACGCACAATTTCTACCCTATTTGCAAATAGCAAATCAAGAAAAGCCTCACCCCTGATAGGCTCTCAGACCAATTGCAACAAAAACCAGTCCTCAATACACTCTGTGAACCTTCTAGACTGCCTCCTCACTGCTGTGTTAAGATCCCAGCGAATATCTGGGAGGTTGAAGTCACCCAAGAGAATCAGGGCAGGAGATATTGAGATGTCCTCCAGTTGTTTAAAGAGTATTTGATCAGCCTCATCATCCTGATTGGGTGGTCTGTAGCACACTCCTAACACAACATCAGTCTTGATCTTGTTAGCTAACCCTGTAATCTGAACCCATAAGCTCTCCACTCTGTCATTCCTGATCTCAAGATCCATCACTTCCAGGACTTCAGCAACAGACAGGGCCACTCCTCTACCCCTTCTACCTCACCTCTCTCTCCTAAATAGCATATACCCTTCCAATTGAACACTCCAAGTGCCTGGGAGAAGAGCCTGACCCCCACCAGACTACAACCTCCCTTCAGGTAAAGTGTGATAAGGTTCCCCCTGAATCTCCTCTTCTCCAGAGTAAACACCCCCTGCTCCCTCAGCCCCATTAGACTTTGCCTGTAGTCCCTTCTCCAGCCTTGTTGCTCCTCTGGACCTGCTCTAGTCTCTCAATCTCTTTCTTGAAGGGAGAGGCCCAGAACAGCCCCCTTGTACTCAAGGGGAGGCCTCACCAGTGCCCAGTACAGGATGAGAATGACGTCCCTCATCCTGCTGGACACGTTATTGCTGATCCAAGCCAGGATGCCATTGGCCTTTTGTACTGCCTGAGCACACTGCTGGCTCCTGTTCAGCCAGTTGTCACCCATTACTGCCAGGTGCCTCTCTGCCAAGCTACTCTCCAGCCACCCATTCCCCAGTCTCCCTATCTGCTAGGGGTTACTGTAGCAAAATGCAGGACCCTGTTTTCAAACATTGTTCATCCCAGAATTAGCAAGAGAGCTCTCATTAACTTTGTTAGTGAAGGACCATACATTTAGATATCTTTGTGGTTTTGAAATTTGAAATCAATGCAGCTCTATCACTCTAGATATAACCAGATGCTTCCCGTTGTGTTGATACTTATACAGAGAGATGGGATTGAAATTAACATTTTCAGACTTGAATTTGTGAGCTATTGATTGATTCTGAGCAGCTTATCTGGTGGAAATATTGACTCAAAACATTGCTTGAGTGATTCTGCAAACAGTCTTTACTCCAAATTGCTAACTGTGCATATTAAGCATTCTGTATTGAAAACAGTGACTGAAATTTGTGGGGACATATTAAATATAACTCCTGATGATACAGGTACATCTGATTACTAATGCACTATAGAAATCAATGTCAAAATATTCTTAGTCCCCTTTGCAAAGTGCCTCTGCAAACGTTTCAGAAGTAAATTAAACAAATTTAATATAAGATCTATCTAGATTCTAAAGCATTTAAGAAGATTTCATGCATGTTCTTTTCTTACAGGAATCAATTGTATAACTTACCAGATGAGACTGAAGAATTTTAGGACATCCAAAATTATGGTTGTCAAGATTCTTTTACTAGATTCAATTGAAATTGACTCAGACCACTATGAAAAGATTTGAGAGATGTATCTCAAAGAGTAAGTATACCACAAATGTTAGAGGGGAGGGGACCTGAATCTAAACATTTTTGACATTTTCTTCCACAAGACAATCACATTTGTCAACTTAACCAATCCTCAAAGTGAAATCCAAATTATTCAACAGTGATAAGTAAAAAGCTTCAGGCATGAGACAACGGTTGTTTTTAGCATTTTTTGGTTTATTAACCACAAGAGATCTATGGCAAATGGAATCATTCTGAACATTACACAGACTGACACTCCAGTCTACTGAACATTCCTTATTTCTGCAGTAGAGACTATGCTTTTCTGTTGTTGTTAACAAACATGTAACTGCTTAGGTGAAGTGAGGCACATGCATTTGGAAGCACAGACTGCAACTGCAGGAAGAGATGCTAAAATTTCCAGCACCTGAAAGCAGTAAATTCTCAGTTTACCTCTCAAACTTATTAAAGCTTCTGGTCATAGGACAAGTTCCTGTCTAACAGTAAAACCAAATCCAAAACAGAGTGCCAAGACTTCCAACCGTTTGCTAAAACTATTTCCTGCTCTGCAGGGAACACTGAAACTGTACGTAGAATGATTGCAGGCCTTTTCCTTGGCCACTTCTTTTTGCAATTTCCTATTCCCATGCCCATTCCCACAGACTCCAGCTGTTGAGCCAAACAAAGTGTGTTCCTGCTTCAAAATCAGACGGTCTAATCTGCATTCTTCCATGTTCACCTACTACATTCAATTAGCCTCCTTTACCATCCTTGTTCCTCCTGACACATGCCCTATGTCTATTCTTCTGCAACCATCTCACTTTCCTACCCACCTCTTTCTCATCTGGGACTTTCATTCTTTCACAAGCCTGCCTTGCTAAAATGTCCCTGGAGCAGCTTCTGCTTTGTCTAGATTTCTCTCTACAGGAAAAATAAGCTATTTTATATTCTTTCTCCTTCCCAGAAAGCAATGTTTCTGGATGCAGCTGACACTCAACTGCTCAAGCAGTTTTCACCCTTTGACTCTAACCAGCTTGTTCTTGTTTTCATCTTCTTTTATATTTTGTTTTATAATGATATTCAAAATAACTATTTTTGACACATTTCAGTCTTTTTAATCTATTATTGTATGAATAAGAGTGAGATTGTATCTTCAGACAATGCATTGGGTATAAAATGATTGTCACCTCTCAACAGCCAGGTTTTTTAACTTGCCTCACTGCATCTAGGGCCAACAACATGTTAAGAGACTGGCAAAAACTAAGTGCATGTCATGACTACCTAAACAACATGGAATATTAATGAGAAATCTATGCAATAACAAGCCACTTCTTATTGTTTTAATGTATTTGCTTCACTTTCTCTATGGGCCTATCACTGGAACTAAAAACACCCCAGAAATTGATGATAATTCATGTGAACTAGTTATAGCTGAGAAGTTTACAGAAAGACAGTGGAAAAAATAGGCTGATTAATTTCTTTGTTATTGCAGCTAAGTATGATTCACAGTACAGTCTGAGTTTCTTTAATTCAGTAGGCACATGAAGGCTGCAGTGAATGAGGGAATGCAGTCTGGCCATTATGGTGAAGTGTCTAATTAATTTTCCTTTGTCACTTTCAATATGCATCTATTACATGCTTGGGACTACTGTGGTTCCCAACAGTGGCTGAATTTTGCAGCTTCAAATTACTGTCCTTTATATAATTGTCTGTATTTTCTTACTTGAAACTCATAAGTATATTATCAGGAGTTGGTTGTGATCACAAATAGATAAATTCTGCCTAGCTATGCTTACTCTTCACATTGTCTTGAATATCATTTGATTATTTAGAATAAACACTAAGTTCTGCAAAAGTGGTATGGAATATTTCCCTACAGTATAATGCAGATGGTGTGGATGTTAATTTTCATAAAGTAATGGTTCCAAAAAATTCTTCTCATGGGCCACCATGATGTAGGAAGATACCATAGGTGTTATATTCAGTTTAAGTAGACATCTAGTAAGTTACAGAGAGCACAATGTAGCAGTGCAAGTATGGTGGGAAGGAAGTGCCACAATATCCTGCCTTCAGAGATTCCTGTTAACACACCATTTGTATTACTTGAAGTGGAGCTACTGAATAACAAGACTTCTACACTTGGTAAATGGTAATCTACAGAGCACATATGACTGTCGGCAGATTTGAAAAAACTACAGAAGTCTCAAACCAAACTGAGCTGTTCCATAAAGAAAGAGTAAAAGAGGGCACATGTATAAAAAATATTTTCCAAAATTTATATTTTGATTTTATCTATTATATTGCAGTGTTCAGGAAACTTTATTTCACAGATTTATTGTATGATTTTTTTGACTAGCTGCTCTGAACAGATAGGTCAAGCAAATACTAGCCTTCTCTTGAGTTTTGAAGTGGCTTAGATTCTTTGTTTGCTGGATTGTTTTTTAAATAGTCTCAAAGCGTCTATTGTTCAAGAAATGGCTGTAAGCTGCCACAATGACAGATGTGCCAATTGTATTGTTAGTCACTGTGATCTGTTTTGTACCAAAAATTCAGTTTTATTGTAGATTTTGATTGTAGTTAACCTTAGAAATTTTCCAAAGAGAAGATGCACAAGATGATGCCATTCTCCTATCAGAAGGCAGAATTTGGTCCATGAAAGCTCTCAATGTCTTACTCACAGATACTGTTTAATAATCAGTAGCTGTATGTGCACCATTTTATCTACGTCCTGTGTATTTATGAATTGTCAGGGAATCTGATTTTCAAAGAAGGGTAGATGGGCAGGATGATCCAGCATGTTACCCAGTAGTAGTTGTCAAAGTTGTCATTTGCTCGTAATTTCCTATAGTTTTTTTTTGTCTGAGGAAAAAACTACTTTTCTAATGTCAAACCCCAATGCAATCAAGGAAATATATGGTAAAAAGAAAATCCAAAATTTATACTTCAGTCCCCTGATTTTTCCCCTCAGCATCACTATTCAATTTTGTCTTCCATAACTGCTCACAGTGTCACATTATCAGATAATATATTGATTATATATATATTTGACAAAATCTTGAGCTGATCTAGCCATGAAATGGATGTTATATATTCTTCCCTCCATCCCAATGGAAGAGAGTAACAGTGAGTGAGTGGTGGTATGGTGTGAGCTGCGTGGGCTCACATCATGAACTCACATTACTCCTTTCTTCGGCCTTAACATGGTATTTGTCAACCTGCCTCTATTCCCCAGAAGTGACTTTCACAACAACAGCTGCCATAGGCTACCTGTCCAGGAAAATCAATAGACCAAATGTACTTGGAGCTGACACTAAGAACATCTGAGGTGCCTGAGTGTAAGATATTGAAAGAATTGTTTCAACATTGCTGATGATATAAAATCACGGTGCCTAGGTACTACTGGTCAAAGGCGCTGTTGCCTCAGGATGACATCCTGCTGAGCACCGCATCTGTATACATGCCTGAGCTCAGAATCAGCTGTATATGGATGGGGGGACAGAGAGATTCCAGAGTCTTTTGGTATTCCCCAAATCAGGTAATAAGCCAAAACTTCTAACATGGAGGTGTGTTTATTGTAAGTGGCATCTACTCTTCACCCATCCAGACAGATATGAAACCCTGCCCATTGCCATCAGGAACAAGGGAGGGAAATGCACTGCTTCTGGAGGGAGTTACACCCCCTTATGAGATGGCTCAGAGATCCTCCGTACAAAATAGTTGGATTGTCTCTACCTTCTAATCTGAGAAGCGAATCTGCTTTGTTTTGTTTTCAGGAAGAAATGAGCAACCCAGGTGTGTTTACAGAAGTATCAGAATAGACACATATTTTTCAACAGAATTTTAGCAGAATGTATGTTATTTTTTTATCATATTGTTGTTTTGGGGATTTTTATATGAGGAAAAAATAATGCTTTCCCCTTCCTCCCACCTATATGATCCCTTTAAAGATTACAAATTTATTTTGTTAGCCAAGGCTGTAAGCCAAACGTTTAATTTGAATCACTGCAGAGTTTGTGGGGGCCCCCCTAGGATTGTCAAGTCAGCTATGGACTTCTATACCTTTTACCCCAGTCCAAATTGGAAACAGTTACAGTTAAACTGACAATACTGCCTGGGAAGATAGCAAAACGTGGCCAATTCAATTTCCTGCCATAGGACATTATTGTTCAAACTGTACACAGAAGGGAGGAATTGATGTGGGGGAAAGCAAATGTAGATGGACACTTAAAAACAAACTGGTTAACAAAGAAAACAGGATTTACATATGGATGTGGCTTGATGAAAACGGATGCAATAGAAGGTTTAAAAGGTTTTGGATAAACAAAACCAATCCCTTTTTATTACGATAGTCTGGAAATCAAGCATACACTCAGACTTGCAATTAGAGGAACAACAGAGGAGGCCTGGTATTGTACCACTTGGTTAGATAACAACAGCCAAAGTGCTTTCTTTAGCCCCTTAGGGGATGATAATACAACTTATTACCAGTTTCCAAGATCTGCAGACAGACCTTTTGTCAATGGGTCCAAAGGTAAAATAGACTACTATTGGATTTGTGGGCATACTGCCTATAAAAACTTCCAGTGAATTAGTCAGGTGAACCATTTAACTCCTGCTTTTCCTCCACCCCAAGACAGGTGGCCCCCAATTGGGAGTAAGATTATAAGACAATTGAGGAGACACAAGGATTACTCTCATCAAGCAATCTGCTGAGATTAAAATAGGTGGAACACAAGAGTGTGGGCCTGGAACTTGGAATCCTAATGAACCAGTATCAGGGCCAAGAGAACCAATTTACAACCTGAACTACATAATTCGATTACAAGCAGTATTAGAAATTATTACTAACAAGACTGCTAATGCCCTAGATCTTTTGACCCAACAATCTCGGCAGATGCACAACACAGTCCTTCAACACCATATAGTCTTTAGCTTAAAGAGCGGGGAGTATGTGGATAACTAAATGCCTTGAATTGTTATTTGGAAATAGATGGCATATATGAAGTAGTCCTCCAGCTGGCCACAAATGTTAGGAAATTAGCCCATGTCTCTGTTCAGACATGGAACAGTTGGAATGGTAACTTATGATCTTGGTTGCCAGGGGCACCATGGGTGAAAAAAACTTCTGTTTTATCTGTTATGTGCATTTACTGCCTTGATATTTTTAGCATGTGTCATCCCATGCCTTATTCAACTAATCCAGCATGTTGCTACAACTATGCAGTTCATGCCCACTGTGTCATCTGATGGAATTAAACAAATAAGCATTGTGTGTAAAGCTATGACATTCACGATCCAGATAGTATGGACTGATCATCTGAGCCCAGTACACTGTGGGCTACCACTTGGTTCATTTCTTCCAGCCTTAGCCTCAAATGTCAGAGGGGTCTAAGGGTCACATCAAAACAGAAAACTCTGCTGGCTATGGTTCTCCATGCATTATCTTCTCATCCATCTGCTGGCCCTAGTCTCCAATAACAAGAATGAGCTGTGAGTTATGAAGGAAGTTAGAGGAGGTGAAGGCTCCTTCAGTGCATGTACTAGGAGAAGGGGAGGAGGAGAAAAGTCAAGATAGAGGACAGAGTCAAGATGGACTGAAGGCCTGAGTTTGAGGACACATCTCCAGAGGAGTGACCTAAGGCAGAGTGCTCCACTTCAATAGTAAACTAATCTTCTTTTCGAGCCCAGTGTGATTGAAGGGTAAGGATATGTCAGGGTAATTTTCTGTTTACTTGGTTTAAGGTTGGACTGGATGATCTTTAAAGTCTTTTCCAGCCTCATCATTACTGCGATACTGTGTTACTGTGACTGTTATGAAGACCACTGTAAATCCACTAACCCCTTTGATATTGTGTTCATCTTTATAACTGTGGGTTTTCCTCCACTCCTGAATCTGAATTTGAGGAGTGTAACTTATAATATACTTTAGAGTTGGGTTGTTACTGCTTTATATGTTCTATACTGGTTACATGGTTTATTATTGCTATGTTATTTGAGCAGACATTGTCAATATCTGTGAGGATGAACCTTTACCCTTTTATTTCTCTTGCTCTTTTTCCTTCTATCTTTTCTATCTTCTCTATCTTTTCTATCTTTCTTGGCGCTTTTATCTGCCACCAATGTTGAGCCATGGGATGGAATATAAGGTATTGAGAGAATTGTCTCAACATTGCTGATGATACAAAATCATGGTGCCTGAGTACTACTGGTCAAAGGCGCTGTCGCATCAGAGTGGTGTACTGCTGATTGCCACCTCTACATATGCGCCTGAGCTCAGAATCAGCTGTACCTGAATGGAGGACAGAGAGATTCCAGAGCTTTCCAGAGCCTGCTAGGAATTGCACAGAACATGTGCCACCAAGCAAGAAGTGTGGATAAAAGGGAAGCTCAGCAGAGGCAAGGGGGACTTCAGGAACAGGAGACTTCGAGGACAGGGGACTTCGAGGACAATGGACGTCAGGACTTCAGTGGCTTCCAGCAAAGGTGGAGTGGAGAGGCCATCATACCTCACCAATGCCCTCCCCTCTTCCCCCACCCCCCTCCCCTCCCCTCTTCCCCCCGGGATTTAGGAACCTTGGAAATAACAGTACAGCGAGCTCATATTAGAGATGAATATTGTGATCTCTTTCTCTCTCCCTCTCTCTCCTCCTTTCCCCTTTTCCTTCTCCTCTTTCTCCTCATACAGTTCATCGTGGTTCTATTCTTTTTGATACAAGTAAATTAGTTGGCACTTGACTCCATTCTGAGTCTTAACTCTGTTGAGTTTGTTCAAATCCCAGTTGCAGCAACCTGTTTCCGTTGAGATTGATTGCAGCCTGGCAGAGGGCAGATCACGACACTAAGCAAATATGTAAGTACCAACAGTGCACCTACCAAGAACAGACAGGCAAATTTAAAAATGCTAATTATTTGGTGGTAATTTTAGACACTCTCCATGCAACAGCACTGATTGTCCCACCCAAGAAACAGGATACTCAGTACAGATGTGCTAATGACTACAAACAGCTTCAGGAGCAAAGCTGCCTCGTGCCATGTGGTACTGGAACCTGCTTTTGGCAGCAAGGTTGGTCTAGATGATCTCCAGAGGTCCCTTCCAACCTTGCCACTCTGTGATTCTGTGACTTTGTACTAGTACTATGCACACACAAACTTTGAGTGGATCCAAACCAATCATTCCTCTGGTTAAAGTAATACAGTTATACTGTGAGATAAAAGCTGTAGGTAACTTTATACATTGCCTAGTTTCAGTTTCTTCACAACTCTGGAGCACTCCATAAGTCATGTCCTCCAAGAAACTGAAGTGCCCTCTTGGAGTCACTCACACTTTACTCAGACCAACACTAATGGATTTTGGCAGCACTATAAATGTGCTCTCTGCCTCAAAGAACACCTTGCCTTTCACTTTCTCGCTAGTTCTCAGTTTATTTGTTTTTACACAGAACTTTCCTTGAACTACATGTTTTTCTACAGATAAATGTAATCAAACTTGTTTCCACAACTCAGACATCCTACTTTTTCATCTATATGTGCATACAGATAGGGTCTTTGGCATGACTATAATATTTATCTCTTGTGTGCATATATAAATTTCCCATTTCTGACCTGAGAAAGTTATATCTTGTCACATTTATACTTTGTAGGATTTCATACTTTATCAGCTGTTTGGGGAGTTCAGTTGGTTGGGTTTTACTGAACTGATGGTAGTAATAACAGGCTTCCATATGCGAACCACAGAGTGCTCAGGCTGTACCTGAATGACACAACTGCTAAAAAAGCATTCTGCAGCAGTTTCTCAGCCTTTTTCGCCTGATTACCTCTTCAGAAAAAGGAAGATTGATACTAATTTCAAATTTTAAATTTTTACACATAGAACTGTTAAAAAAAGTAAGTTGTGGTAGTTACTAGGAATATGGGGATGAAACCAAATCTTCTGAACCTGACTAATGCTTCTCAGCCCAGTGCTGGTTTGTACAAAAGATCATTAGCATGGTTGTAGGGCAACTCCTGTCTTCTGAGGCTGAACTAAAATGACAGTAGTCACAGTAGTATTGAAAATTTGATATGTATGTTACAGTACTAATCCAAAATTTGACAGAATCTGCCTTCAACCTCCAGCATGCTAGTCCTTACTTCTCGTCCAGATCTGACACTGTGAAAACTATGATTGCAGTCAAATAATTTTTTTTTTTTTTGTATTTGCCTTTATTGGAATTTGTTGCTACTCTCAGTGTGTGGTGCAAGTGCTGATTTATGCATTCCATATTCCACCTTTTCACTAGAGCAATGCATTTAACTAAAGAGCAGTGGCAGTGCTAGCAAGGTTAGGCAGGAGCACCCTTAAAGTAAGTCCTTTGTTAATGCAAAAGTAATTAAAGATGCCAGAGAGCATGACTTAAAACATTATGGTCGTTATGGTATTCTGAAACAGACTCTGGAACTTTGGGAAATATGTGTACTAGATTTATGTGTGCTGATTTGGGATTTATGTGTACTGATCTCTTGTGCCAAGATTACCAACTTTTTATTAAGAGTCCCTTAAATAAGCAAAAGGAAATGTGGTTTAGACAAAAATCCGAACACATTAAAGTCATCTATTTGCACCCAGTTTTCTACTAAGTGACTGATATTTCTGTGATTAATGAGTGATATTTGTAAGAATTGTGGCATAAACCACCATGTTTCTGACAGCACACCCCTCAGTGCTTAGAGACTCCATACAGATTGGCTGATGGTCTGGGGCAGGACTCATGTAAAAGGATACACACATCTTTCAACAGCATTGCAAGTGGAGGTCTGTAATTATTTGGTTATTAGCTACCTTTGGGGTTTTGGACCCAGTATTTGTACACTCCCTGTTTTAACCTGGCTGAAACAATGCCTGAACCTTAAAAGTCTCATTTTTATAATGCACTGGAAGAAGCATTTGTATTGGTATTACTGCAAGGAAACTAAAACAAGTATGGAATATTTGCCCCTTTTTGGTCTCTCATCCCCCAACAATAGGAAAGTCGTGCCCTCCTATATAAGAAGATATGTAATAGATCAGATTATCATTTTAATGCTATAGCAGAAAAGAAAGCTTTGTCACAGTAGGATAGACTACCGTATGGGCAAGCTCAGGAAAGGAAAAAGCTCTTTAAGTGACATGCCTGCTGGAAAAACACAAAACTGAACCTTAGCTTGAAAATGGAAGCATGCAACACTGAACTTACAAAATTTCTCATTCCTTATGCATGAAAAGTAGGCATTGAACACACCATATTGCCATCTATTAAACCACACATGGCTGTTCATCATTCCTGTTCAGCAAGACAAAAACATTACAAATATCACCATTCAAAGGCAATGGCGTGAAGGAAACAAGTTTTTGCTGTCATAAATCCTGTGAAGTACATCATCGCTTCTGCGAATGCAGTGCACTCCATCAATATTTGCACAAAGCTAATTTAATTGTATGTTAATAAAACAAACAAACTTGTCTGATACAAGCATTTTCTGTAAAAGCAATCTCTTTTCACCAAACATGAGATTAGAGGTTATGCTCTACATTATTTATTGTAGATTCTCTTTGCTCAGAGTTTGGTCAAGCTAAAGCTTGATGTGGACATAATTGATTGCTTTATTTTGCTTGGTTCACAGAACAGAAAGCTATTGATTTATCTTTGACAAGCTACTGGCACGTCACAATATGGCATACGAACAAAGACAAAATCACACCTTCACGTAATTTAACCACACACTTCCACTGCTTTTTAACACAGTGTCTATGTTTAGCCCATATCCAGGGCTACACTATAGTGGTTACTCTATCATTCAAGGACCCGTCTCCAGCCAAGAAGCTGAATTGAGAGGAGATACGAGTTGAAATAAAAATGGATGTGAGGAACCAGCTAAAATAAAACTGAGGGCAAATATAAAGGATCCACAGTTACACCCAATGCAGTGAATGCACAGCTGTCACAGCAGACAAGAAAGCCATCCTTAGAAGAAGGAAGAGGAGCAGTGCCAGAAGAAACCAAAGCACTAGACATCTCTTTGCTCTGAAAACTTCCTTTTTATATTTAGTGTGATATTTAATGGCCTGGGATACACCTGTGAGCTGCCTTGAATTAATCCAACCTGCTCATGGCCTGCAGACCATGGCTGCTCTGTGTTTCTGTCCCAGTAAAACTAGGACACACAGGAAAAAGAAAAGCCTCTGTAAAAGGTATCAGGACTGCACAAAGGCTAGGAAACATTTAGACCCTCCTTTTCAGACCGTACCTGCATTGAATTGCTAATTTCTCCCATTCACTTTGTGAGGATAAAGCTCTGGGATTGCTAACAGATAGCTATTAGCACCTTATTACAGAGCCACTCTTGGGACTGAAAGATAAGCAGCTGCTCAGGATCAACTAGCTCAATGAGTGACAAACTGCCATGGCCTACAACCTGCTACACCTCCTGCCCATTTGGGCTTTGCTGTCCCTCTGCTCTTGTGTGAGCTGCACCCGTGCCACCTACACCGGCATCCCAGGCAACACAGGAATCCAACCTGCAGGACACAGGGAGCAGCTGGCTACCTGCCTGACAGCTAGCAAACTAAACCCTTCTGGGATGTCACCTGGAAACTCAATGGGCAGATCTTTATGTCCAAGCCCTCTGCAATCACTGAAGTACTGAACGACTTAGAGATGGCAATAAAACAAGTTATAAGAGGAATATGTTTTAAAATTTAACTTGAAAGTAATAAAGACTTTATAGGAGTATGAACCTAATTTTATATTAAATGTGAAGCAACTTTACAGCTGCACTTGATTTTAATTTTACTTTCTTGCTAATCTGTGCATATCCAAATTTTTATCAAATTTAAAATATATATGAGAGGACAATCTACCAAACATGGCATGTGCTCCTCTTCTCTGCTTACTTCATGTGCTGAGAAAGGATTTTGTTCCAGAAAGCTTTGCTTTCAATTCCTTGGGCATTTAGGTCATGATATTACAAACCATATGCTACTTCAGTTTCCTTTTATTATTACACATTTTATTTTAGAAATTCTGTAGGCAAAATTCTGTTATCAGTTAACATATGCAGGCCCATTGAGGTCACTATTTACCACTGAATCAGATAACTAACTTGTTCTTAGACAACAAAGTTAAAAATGAGAACAAAGAAAGGACTCAGAGTGAAAAATAATAAGAAGACTGGCAGAGATAATTTAATAACATTGACATAACTGGGTCTGAATGTGAATATTCTCTTCTCCTTCCTCTGATTTGGCAAGTTAACGTTCTTTTAGGATCAGTGATATGCACACACTTTGTCAGTTTCATTTAAAAGACAAAATGAAAATTGCATGTAGCGTTAATTACATCTATATAGACCGTGCTGGCTTTCCAGTTTTCACTCTTGCTATTCATTGAAGTTTTTAAATACAGAGCAGAGGGATGCAAGGGTGGTTAAGACACTAAAGAAGTCAAACCCCCAAACTCTAAGATTATGGTTCTCACCAAAGGCAGAAGTAACAGTGGAAGCCAATAGATCACATGCTTTGCTACCACAACCTCCTCTACTGCTGAAGTAAGGTATCAACAATGACCAAGTTAAGGTTGTACAGCTTAAGGTCATGCTGGTTTGAGATTAACAACAGCTTGATCAGCTGTTAAAAGCAGACAAGCCACAATGCCAACATAAACTACCCCAGGCAGAGAGCACACTGCTTTGGTTAACGTGCTATTAACGACTGTACTAGTCCCTTATTGTTGTCTCATATCACAGCCAACAGGCGTTCCATTGCCCTGCAGCCACCCACTAGCAAGAATAAGAGCAGGTACAACAGGAACAGTATGTGCTGACCAGCTGTGTATTTAATATTGCATCCAATAATCAGCAGTCTTTAGCTGCTCCCACCTATGTACTTTCATCCCTGCATTTATTACCTTCTCTAGGTCAGACTTGGTGTGGCCAGGTTGCCTGAACATTGCCTGCAAGCCCTCTACACCTGAACTCAGTACAATGGTTTCTCCAGCCTAGCTTGAGAAACTTTCTGTGGAAAGACACAACCTGCCCCTAAAGCAGGTGAGGTGTATTCATGTCATACTTTCTGCTTGCTCCCACACATGGAAGGCACTTCTGAAGCATGGCAACTTTTAAAATGGTTTAGCAGCAATTGCGTGATTATGGCTTTGAAAACCAATTTCAAAGCCTGCTCTCAGAAGTACAACTGCACTGACAGTCCAGAATATGTTAAGTCACTGACAATTACATGAAGTGTACAGAGCCTTCTTTTCAGTGGTTAGCATCACAAGCCTGGCTCAGGTGGACATTTAGATTGAAAACTTGAAAAGCTTTTTGCCGCACACACAGACACTGTGTGTAATGATACATTTTCAATAGTCACGGGTGAATTTCACAACTTTCAGAGTTCTGATTTCAATCAGATTAGGATTTAGGATTCTGAAAGTTAATCCAGACATTTTTCTAGATCTGTCGAGTCTGTAAAATTGAATTTGAAAACTCATGGCAGACTCTTTCAAGCAGTTTTTTAATCCTCTGCATGCAGTCAGCCAGGAAAAACTGCAAAACACTTCTGAATATGATTTCCCACAATTTTGGGCATAAATAGTCAACCACGGAAAATCAGTATTAATTACAGAACTTTGAATGTTGGAAAGATTCTAGATTGTTGTGGAAGATTGTTTATTCTTCACAGAATAAGTGTCTCTACTTAAAGTATGTGTAAATATAATACACTAAGTAAGAAAATTGATTTGAAAAGTGGCTGAACACATCTTGTCTGGTCTCAAAACCCCAAAACAGTCAAAAAGTTCTCCTTATTTAGGTTATAGAATCTAATATTTACAAATAATTTTGTGGTGTTTGGGTTTTGTTTTCTTCTTGTCTAAAACATGAGCTATAAGTAGCACTTCCCTGCCATAGATCTCTATTATTTTCTGCTTCTCTGCTGGCTGCAGCATGGCTAAGCAGCATATTAGCAGACATCACCAATTCACAATCAGTATAATGCTTTCTCAAGCAAGATAAAGATAGCACAACCTGAAAGGCATCCTTCCAAGGAATGCCAAAACTGAGGTGTGTTTACAAGAATGAACACACTAAGGCGCACACTGATTATCATCAGGCATCCCACAAATTATGATGTAGTCATGTTTAGATTATGTTTCTTGGCAGTGAGGTGGTATAGATGTGCTGAGAATCTCCTGGAGGAAAGCATTCTGATTCACACAGGCTACCTTTAAAGTTCTGAATTTATCTTCAGTTCCCCAGTTAAACACCAAAGGAATATTGTATGATGCCCTAGCACATCTGTTGTTCGCACAGCCACTATGTGAACCCTGCTTCTGAAGACACTAAATCATTGCATTAAACAAGTGACAGTATGGAAGAAGGATGATACCTGAAGATCAACTTGGCTGCATCCCAACAGGCAATTACAGGATGCTGTGCTTTAAATCCAGAAGATTCCACATGAGATTTCTGTATTTTTAATTATACATTTTATTATGTTTTCTGTGTGAGATGGAGCTTAAAAACATGGACGAATATTTCAGGAACTTCTAAATTAAAATCATTGTGCTGAATGCTGTGAAAAACACATCAACATTTATGGTAAATGAAGCACGGAACACAGCTCTGCAAATGTGATGGCTGCATTATTGGGGCAGTATTCTGCCTCAAAAGCTTTTCAGTGTCAGATGTAGCTAAGCACTCACTGTACAGTTCTGCTGTGGAAAGAATCTGCTGGAAAATAAGTGTTTCTCACTTTGAAGATCTGCTTCTCATGGTTACTCATGTGAGTGAAAACATCACACTCTATTCCAGCCAGCTACATTCCTTGGATCTGCAAGGCTGGCTCCATAGAAATGATTGAGTGTCCTTATTCATGCCTATGGCAGCATGACCATACTTGTTAATTAGCTCCCAAGAACAAATTTTTAATTGCTGATAAAGACTGAAAGCAGAAGTGAGTGGTTTTGCTCAAGGTAGGATGTGGGTAACATGAATTTGACAGGTCTAGGCCTCAGGCCACACCAAGGACTGGGAGTGTTTGGTGACTTGGATTAAAGTCACAGTAAAACTTAAGAGTGCTTGGATTTGCTTCATACTTTAGCAGTCACGAACAATCATTTCCAATACTCACTGTGAAGAAAAATCGAGAAAATCATTAGAAAAACAAACTATGGGGAACCAATTTCTTCCCCATCCACCCCAAGCTGGCAGGACATCTGCTTGGAGCCCAGCATCTGCGTGTGTCTAATTAGAGACTACCTGGAAGAGGCACTCACAGAGCCATTACAGACACAGCTCTGCAGCAGATGCAGCTTCAGTCCCCATGGGCTGAAAGATAAGGCTGGAGAACAAGGGGATCACTGAGCAATGGGAATATTGTATCACTTCATGGGGTAGTTCTGTACAGCAGAATGCTTCCAGAAGAGCTAAATATTGCTTGCACTTGGAATTTACATGAAATCCAACAGGGAATGATGATTACACAGACCAGTGAGTACAAACAGTGCGAAACAAGACACTGAGAGCTACTAAACACATGCAGGCCCATTCTGGTACTTCTGCTACTCCAGAGTTTAGACTGATAGAGTACGGACTTGATTATTTTTTGGGTTGTTTTTTTTTCTCTTTGTCTTTCTATCTTTTGGGGGAGGGTTGTTAGTTTTTGGTTGGTTTTTTTTTTGTTTGTTTGTTTGGTGGGGTTTTTTTGTGCAAAAGTTTGGGTTGCCTTTTTTAAAAAAAAACAACTATTATTTTGAGGTTTCAGTATCAACTCCTTTTGAAATCTTATTCAGCTGAAATTTAACACAAGACTTACCTGTTTTGTTTCCCATACTCTGGACAGGAAAACTGTCTTAAAGATAATTTTCAGAGGTTAAACAAATTACACTAGAGCATCAGCGAAAAAGAAAAATTATTCTTATATTTTTCTAGTTCCTTTATCCTGCAAAAGCATGACACTTGCCTAGCATGGCACTTAGTGCTTTCCACAGTCTGAAACACAACACTCAGCATATTTATATAACTCATACCATGAAAATCAGAGGCAACTACAGGTTTATTTGTGATGTAATCATTTAAAACTGCTCTATGCCAGTTCCTCTTTTACCTTTTCATTTTGATAGGGATCTTAAAAATCTTTAACTTCACAGACTTGCAACAGGGAAGGAAGATCTGGGGTGTGGTGGAGAGCTGTTTGGGCAAGCTACATGCAGACCGTGGATTGGCTTGTGCGTTACAGCACAGGGCCAGGCCAGAGATGCCTGGTCATCCTCACTGCTGTCTCTCTGAAAACAAGACTATGCTTTTAAAACCACAAACCGTACCTTGTGTAGCCCCTCAAAATGGTTGTACCTGCTATCTGAGCTGTTTCCGTTACTTTGCTTGCAAAATACATGCCCTTGCCTGGGTCTTCCATGGGTAAGTTTTGTGTCTCAGGTTCCTTGCTCTGGTTTGCTTACTTAGCACAACAGAGCAAACAATGCTCCCAGGGAGCTGGCTGTGAGGTGCTTTACATATTGGCTGCCAAACACTGCTCTTTGCCCTCCACAACAGCCCTCCTAGTGCCTAGAGCCAGTTGTGCATAGACACTTCCAGATACTCCCCTTGTGGCTGCCACCAGATGGGGACAGCTAGGAATATTTAATATTTATGAGCGTTTTAACTATATTTGCAGATCTGCAATTGCATACCTCTTGCCCACTGACATCTGTGATATTTACACTCCTGCTGCGAACTCTGCTGTTACCAACATCTAGATAAGCGCAACAGCTATCACACAGCATCCAGGCTGATCTCACATCTACTCTTTGGTGCAAAGGTCAGCCTACACATTTGCAATAGCTGTGCGGCAAAGGAGAATCTCTCTTCACCTACGGCTTTTATTATAAACCTGTCAAATGTTAAAAAGACTTTTGTGGTGCAACCCTCTACCACAAAGGTCTCTGCAACTGTACTTAGAAAGGTGACAGCACTGTGGCTTGACAATGAGTGAAATTTTTATGTGACCCTAATCTTATAGGTCAGTGAACTAAGCAAAACCTGTTACTTCTACAGAGGTGCTTGTATGCTGTAATGCTTCTCATTTGCATGTCACAGAAAGGAATGTTAAAAGTAAAAGTAAGTAGGTGAGTCATAGAATCATGGAACCATTAAGGATCAGACCGGACCTCGAAAGATCATCCAGTCCAATCCCCCTGCCACAGCAGGATCAACCAGATCAAGTCCAGGAGGGTTTCAAACATTTCTAGAGAAGGAGACCCCACAAACCCCCCATGGCAGCCCCCTCCAGTGCCCCGTCACTCTCACTGGGAAGTCTGAAGAGTGGAAGTTTAAGGAAGAATTAACAGAAGCAGGGAACTGATGAAACTGAGCAAAATCAAAAGTTACTTGAGTCCTGAGTCACATCTGTGGGTCCTCACTAGCAGTAGGTGCTGATGATTCTCCAGGGCAACAGCATAAGTGTTTAAACACAATAATATAGATTAGAAGAAGAAAATGCAATGCCACAGTTTGGTCTCCAAGTGAAAATGTGAACCAGAAACTAAACTGAAACGAGAGAAAGAGCAGTGTCAAAACAACGTCTTGTAAACTGGCAAGATGCAACACACCGTGTCTTACTGTACAGGTGTAAAAAAGAAGTATCAGGAGTGTCTTCTTAAAAAACCAACTGTATGAAAAGAAGCATCTTTATTGGTCATCAGCCTTTTGTATGGCCTGTGATCAGCAAGAAGGAACAACACTAGACACTGTATGTCTCCATAATGCTCAATTTAAAATTGCATTGTACTAAAATACAGGTGAGAAAATCACAGAAGCACAGAATTATCGAGGCTGGAAAAGACCTCGAAGATGGTCATGACCAAGCTATATCCCATAAGAGCTCTGACAGCAAATTCCTGACATGCTTAGATTATTTCTCTGGTATCTTAAATTCTGTTAGCAGAACTGTTCTCAGTATTGCTTATAAAGCATGTAATTAGCATGGGTAATCTGTGATTCTCCACACAGTATGGAAATGATAGACAAGCAGTAGTTTGAAATTAAAGGCTACATTCTTTAAATGTATATTAAGGAAGTATTTAAGTGTACTTGGAATTAATGTTAAGATTAAACAATCAACATTCTGCTTTGCAGAACTGGGGCATAAGATCTGCAGTCCAACTTGGGAATTGTCTGAAATGTGGAACTAATTTACAAAGAAAATACAAAAACATTCAGAACTGCTGTATCTCTAAAAATAAAATGAGTGGAAATTAATCACCCTACTGGAAGACACCATAACATTGCCAATTGAGTTTTCAGAGTGTACCACTACATGTGGTACTTTCCTTGGCTTAACAAAAACTAGTCTCATAAAATGGCCTCGATTGGAAGAACCCTGCTTCTCCTAAAAGTATGATGAGCTTTTCAGAAAATTGATTTTTTTTGTTTCTCATAGGTAAATATTAAGAACAAAAAAACCTACTGAAATGCACAGATCAAATCATATGGCTCCTGTGGAATCAGAGAAACTAAATATGGAACAGCAAACAAAATTAATATCGGCCTGTGAGTTCTGGTTAAACTTCATTTCTCATATTGCAGTACTTCTTCACTGTCAGAAGGGAGTCCCTAGCTGTGGGCAGCAGATTAGGGGCAAAAATAGCCCAGGAGAAGAAGAAGTTCTGAGTTGCTCAGAACTTAAACCTGTCCAAGAACCTAAGTTGATCTATGTCTGCATGTGAGAGTATAGTTGCAGTTCTGTAGCTCTGACATTGTTTTACGTTAAAACTGATATTCTGTCAGATTCTGTTTTGAATGAAAAATTTGAACACATGCCACAGGAAACTCTGAAGACAGGGGACTTGCAGAAGATAGAATTTGATGTTGTGAAAATTGTAGTACAGACTTCAACAAATCAAACAACCAAAAGCCTCATTCTTTTTCCATAGATGTTAGAAAGAGTTGGTTTGTTCAGATAAGAACCAGTTAACATTAAATTTTGGTACCAATAGAAATAATGCAATATGACAACATGTTGTCCCAGTTTGCATGAGATAGATGAACATATTGTACAGATCAGATTTTAAAGGCATGCCCAGGCTTTATTTTCCTGATGATAAAGATGAAGGTACTTCTAGTAGCCATAAGAGTATTTGTTATTCTCTATAAGATAAACTTTATGACATGGATTAGGTATTTGCTAGCACAGTGTCTGAAGGGAAGAAACAAGTATACATGACCTGGGAAACTGATGCCAGTCGCCAAGGATGGCTGCCACACTCCTGTGAGTACCTCTGCCTTACCGCTTGAAAAAGCGGGAATGTGATAACACAGGTGTATGCACATTAGAAATATGAGGGCACAGAATCTCTACATTGTGCCAAAGAAAATACTCAAATTTATTACTTTCTGCCTTATTTGAGTGTTTAAAAGCTAGTGTTGAAAAACACCTGTCAGAAAGCCTATGTGATATTTCCACATCTACACAGTCTTCACAAATGCAGTGTTCCAGCCATTCTGGCACAGAAACAATGCATTTCACGTTCCCAGACTTTTTGTCAGAGGACTTCCACACAGTTTCATCACCAGCTCTGTGCTGAACCTTACCTGCATAAAGGCTTCAGGCTGTCTTTTCATTTTTCCTTCAGCTTCTTCCTCCCAGTTCTGAGTTCCCCCAGCCACCCATCGTTGCTCTCCCTCCTCCCATTCCCTACCACTAAAGTGCTGTCAAAAGCTTATAGTGATCAGATAGCAGCAACTAAAGTTTTCCCCTCTTTGTGGAGAGTTATCCCTGGACAAAATTATGAATAACAGGACAGGTGAGGATTCCACTCCTGAATTCTATCACATTTCTCACATTTCTTCACAAGTAAACAGCCATGGATCCATCTAAAATATGAATAAAAGCCTGGCCTCAAGCAAAACATTTAAGAACATAACTACTCAGTAAATCACTGACATGTAGTTAAAGAACCATTAAAAAGTACTGGAGCTGATGAGACAAAATAATTTTACATAAAAGAAAGTAATTGGTACTTATTATTGAAGTGACTGAAGGATATGTGGTAAATACAGTATGTAATTTCATTTTCTTTACATGTGGCCAGTTCTCTATCATGTTCTGTTCCTTATCTGTCACCAAAAGCTTAGGGGTAGTCAGAAAACTTTAATGAAAAGTCTAAGCTGTAACTGCAGGCTTATCCTCTCATTTTCCCAGCTGTCAGGAAATATTTGTCTTCCCCAACTGTCAGAGCACTATGGCCAAACACTTACTATACCATTTAAAATTATTCTTCTTTGAGGAAAATTTATCTTATTTCAGAACTGTGTGGCACCACCCTGCTTAGTTAGCACCAGTGACTACAAGGCAGCCTTCTAACATTGATCAGTAATGTGCCCATGGCTATCTGTAGACGGTACCCAATACTTCACACACAATGTGGTCTGTAAAAAAGAAAGGCATTGAAAAATGAATGTTTTCTTAATTAAATACCGGAACTTTGAAAAAAGGAAAGCAAAACTAGACTGATGAGAAATTCTTTCTCTAGTAAGGCTGGAGCATTCTTTTCTTAATTTGAAGTACTTGTAGCTTGTTTGAGGATTTCTTTAATACCTCGATTTTAGCAGCACGTTAGGATTTTTAAAGAAGACTAAAGACAAAAAATACACAAGTGCAACATGCAGATGGATTGTGACCACACATACAAGCATAAATACAGATATTGGAATGCTTGTATGACAACACTACGACACAGAAAGTTCCAGTTAAGGATGAGAAACAGTGCCTGACTCTGTACTTCATGCTGATGAAATGACAAGGTAGAAATTCCACAAGTCTTAGCCAAGAGGGTTTGAATCATTTACTGAATAGATCTATTCTGAGCCTGCCTTTGGATTTCTCTCTCTATTTTGGTGATCAAAATCGTATGTCTCTGGAGGCCAGATAAAAAGTAAAGCTTAAGCTATCACCACTGACCAAACCAACCCAACCAACCAGACTAAGGAAATATAAAATGTAAAAACAGACCATATTTGACCGTGCAGTTTCACCCTTCTTAAACTGTCATGAAGATTCTAGTCTAGAAATTTTACTTTCTGTACCAGCCCTACCCCCCACCCTCTTCATGTTTAGTCATAATTTCTAAAAGCTGTGAGATAAATAAAGCTTGATAGACATAAAATTCTGAACTTGTGAAATGCTTAAGCTAAAACTGAATGCACCTAAATATGGTCAGCTTATTGCTTAACTCATTATTTCTTAGGAAAATATTTGCCTAACATTTCCTGCATTATTGTTTTACAAATGAGTCTACACATTTCAAAATCCAAATTCACATCCATATATCAACTACCATTTTAATCACTGAAATAAACAGGAGTCTTTTTACAGCCACAAGCTGAATCATATCACTACAATTCTACCTACAGTTGTTCAAACTATTCCATCTGCCACCTTGTTTCAAAATTAGAATGAAGTGAAATCCTGATACATATTATGCTTCTGATGTTCTGTAACTCGGTATTTCCTGTCTGATTGCTCCAGAGGAAGCTAGATGAAACAAGTATGTCACTCTTCCTGCAAAATCTCTGTCAGAAAATAATGAGAATGATAATAAACCCCTGGACTCTAAATGCTACTTCCTGTGACACACAAACACATAATTAGCAGTAGGAGGAAGTCTTCCAATTGTTACAGTCTGCCCAGCTTTCAGTGCTGTGTCAGCTGGAGGCTGGGACAGTTCACCATTTCCTGGGTGACAGGGAGATGCTTTTTAGAAATGGTAGTTTAGATCTGCGAGTCAGGCTGCAAACAACATCACAACAACAACAAAGTCTTGTTAATTAAACTCTCTAGTAGATTTTAAAGCACAGTCCATCACATACATAGAGGCAGATGACTGTTTCCATCTTAAATCACTAAATGAATCATGCTCAGATTATTAATTACCATTAAAATCTTATCCTGTTATTCACCTATGAGATGCTTCCTAGCTTGTTATTCCATGTTTTTCTATTCCTCAGCTTATCTGTTCTCCTGACTCCTTCACAAACACATGAGAAAAGTCACACTGTTTCTTGAAGGTGAATTTCCCTCAGCTCCCCCACACATATGCTGTCATTTGTGTTTTTTCCAGCTGTAGTAACATAGATGTATTAAGAATCACGTTTCTCAGTGAATATTCCTTCGCAGTTTTCACCATATTCAAGACAGAAGTAAAATTGCACTGTTTTTATAGACAACAGCTGCAGTGCACAGATACTGGGTGCATGAATCACAGAGAGAGCTGCTGCAAATGCAGTAAACCCAGAGGTTTTTTTTTTCTACCTGGAGTTTTTTACATTCCTCTCTATGGTTACATCCACATGAGATCTACACGAGTGAGCTTACCAGTGAAAATGCACTGTGGCTATCAGGAGCACCAACGAGGAAAGGCTGTATCCTGGATACTCTCTTCCTCAGAAATTATTTAGTGGGAAACATTTTAAACATTTTTTGGAACAATTTTGAACCCTTTTCTGTGTGAACAGCTCCAGTCAACCTTATTCTGACAAAATGGAGAAGCAGATGATGTTCCCTGCCTGAATGCCTAGATGCAGATTATTTTAAATCACTTTTATGTTATATGGTGGCCAAACACTTACTTTCTGCCTCTTAAGTGAATGCTCATATCATTATCTTGAAAAAGGAGGTGGCTGATCTGTTTTAGATAGGATCATCCCATGTTAATCAGACCAAAAACAAGAAGGGTGAAAGACTAAGAAAGGCTCTCTGTCCTCTAGTGGTTAAAACATAAGGAGTGAGTATTCCAAAAAGGAAAGGATCAAACCCTCATTTGCAAAACCTTACATGAGTTTTCTCCCACCTCACTGCAACATCAAAACGTAACCTCTCCTCCATCGAGATTTTCATGGGATGTAACTCTGAACTCTGCAAATGTCACTGCCTGGCTTCTGGAAAAGGATTAAGTATATCTATCCTATGATTTCTGATAGTGCTTAGGTATTAATTGGTGTCCAGCTGCTCATCAGGTGGTTCCATGTGCAAGCAGACTGGAGACTGGCTTAGCTGACATTTTTGCCATCCATATAACAATTTTATTGAAATTTAATTTTTCCAGAAATTGGCAGGTATTAAGATATCTCATTTGGATTCAGACAAATAAATCCAAGTGGCCATGTAACTCTGTATGGCATACACTGAATCACCCACTGTGGTACTGCTGAGTTAGATCTGTGTCTGATCTGGCTGGGCTGTCAATACATTGCTCCAACTAACTGGACAAATTTCCAACATATTCTTGCTCACATTTGTAAGGTATGCCAGCAAAATTTAGTTGCCTATACATTAGGGACCCTTAGCATTGCTTAAGGAATTTGGTGGTATAGCTTAAGCTTTTAAGAGGTATTCAAAAACCTAAAGAGTGACTAAAGGTTTCAAAACCATTTCCATGGCCTGCATTTAGTGATCTCAAGAAAAAACCCTCCAAAGGATGCTTAGAGAACTCTTTCAGTGCCGAGTTATCTTTACAAATCTGGTCTGAGAATGTACTGATGACAGATACTCACTATCGAGGTCTTACTAACAAGTCTAAAACCTCTGCTGTTCATAAGAGCAGCACAGAAATGATGTGTCCACAAGGCAACACTCAAATCATAAAGCATATTTGTAGTGCGGCCAAGGGGTGCTCATGTGGGCTGTAATATATGCAGTTTGGGTAGCAGTAGCACTGGAAATGAGCCATTAGGTCATCTGAGCAAGGTAGCTGGTGACTTAGTATCCTAAAGTACTATGTAGTGCTCTGCCATAAAACCTATCCTGTCAACACTGCTACTGTTCCCTGGTGCTGCCCAGAGTAAATTGATAAAGGTGACTCAAGTATAAAGCATCCAGTAGAAGTATTACTGAACTGCCACAGCTTCAGCTCCACTGTAAATCAGTAGGATGTGCTGGTGCAATTCTTATCCCTTATCCTTTCTTTAAATCAGCAGTTCAGAGATCTCTTATTGCTGTGCAGTGGCCCAAAGAAAGAATCCCTTCTTTATAACTTACCAGTTCAATTACCGGCTTCATATGGATTTTGGAATTTAAGTAACTGATGCCTTGCTGCCATCTTTTGATTCAGACAGGCTGTCTGACATCTTGGCACCTTTCAAGTCATTTATGAAAGATTTTCTTCATAGGAAAGGCTGGAATTTGGTTTTGTTTATTTTTACAAAGAAAAGCTGATGTAGGAACTGGTTATCCAACATCTTCAGTTGGAGCTAATCCTACTACAGCAGTGATTGTATCCGGGTTGTGGTAAATAAAAGCCACAATTTCCATATGCTCAGCCACTACCTCCCTCCCCACAAATGTTAGCAGTTCCTGTCATTATTCCCCCACCAGCATTGCAAGTAAAACCATCAAAACCAGTTTCTTACAATACCACAGTCAAATGATTTTTCTATGCAACAAAGAGAAGAGTTTTTTTCCAATCCTGCTGTATTGAAATCCAGATGATCTTTTGGAAGCAAACAGGATCATCAACTGTTTGAACAGCAACTTACTAGATTATTCTCAGTGATTAATATTGATTTAGGACTCAAAATCTGTGAGCAGAGGGTTCATTCAGAATCACATGCAGAAGCCATGAAAGAATCCCAGGACACATCTGCTGAAAACTGTTCAGTTTGTGTTTAGGCAAGAGGTGATGTGGAGTGCAAGCAGCAAGAAAAACTAGATGAATTTACTGAGCCAGAGAAGTAGCAAGGGGGGCTGAGAATTTGAGAATCCACTTCTGTATCATCTCTTGCAAGACCATAATTTGCCGGCTTGAGCACCTGAACCTGCCCTTCAGGCATCTTTTTCATCTATATACTCTCAAGAGTTGAAAATACTGACTAATGGTGCCCTATGACTAAAAGGACAGCAGAAATAAAGAGGCAAGCAGTGAAAGTAATTGAGACATTAAGTTTTCCACATAGAACTATGAAGATTTAATCTGTTTAATTTAAAATGAGACAAACCATTGTCACTGTAGAGATGTATAGAGTAGTTAGCACTATAGCAATAATATGGTCCAATTAATCTTTTATCTTCCAGATTGAAAGTAAAAGATGGTAAAAACAGGAAAAGGAAATGTTTGTAGAATGATCAATTTAGGAAATGTATTGTCAATAATTTTAATGAAAATGGGGATTAGAGAAGTATGACAGGACAGATAGGTTTCACAGATGAAGTTCCTACAATACAGTAACCCTAGCTATGGGATTTTGATATGTTTAGATTAGTTAGGATACTCCATCAGACCAGAACAAATGGTAGAACTGGTGCTTGCTGTACCAACAGTAATAAACACAGATGGAAGATTAAGGATGTGATTGAGGAGATACTCTCTAGCTGCAGACTTCCTGCTGTGGTTATTGGGTTGGCTGTGAGATTCATACTATCTTTTACTAGTTAGAATCTTTACCCCTAAAACATTATGCCAGCCTCAGAGGAATGACTGGCAGTCAACAAACTACTTCCAGTGAAAATCATCAGTTATGAACAATTGTTTACCCAAACGATTAGTTGAAATTATGCCTCTGAGAGTATCTACAACAGTCTCTGTCAACAATTGGTACAGACTGGTGTGTCACACAGTCTTTGTGGTAGGTATTCTTGTCCTGGTGCATGCTGTTTCCCTCTCTCCAGACAGCTCTACAGGAACACTCATACCTTGAGTGTCATGTATTTGTGCATTAATATCCTTTAAGCTTCTTATGAAAATAAAAGGATGGGGCTGAGGTTTTTTAACAGAAATGATAGCAGTCTCTTCAGCAGTGCCAATCTGAATCAAGTCCAAGGCAGTATTAAAGCTGTTACATGTCTCTCCAGTAGCTCCTGATATGAAACCTGAACAGTCTGTAAAGCCTTTCCTCTTCTCTGCTGTCACTTTTTACTTTCACACCTGCCTGAAATCAGCACCTCCTCTAATTCCATTCATATGTTCACTAACCCAAATGATTTTGCTTTTACTGCTAACTTCTGCACAAGAGGTCTTCAGATGGAACTAGCAAGTAGGGATATCTGAATGCTGGAATTTTGCTGTGCTGGACAATTTCAGATAGTTTTGCCTTTTCACTCCATGCTGCTTTGCTCTGTAAAATAAATAAAAAAATAATAATAAAATAAAGCAGAGATTTGCACTCTAGAGAACAATGTTGGCACTGCTGAATTTTAGCAAAAAGGACAGTTTGTTTTGTTTCTATTGGTCTTCTTCCTACTTAGTTATGACCTGTTTAACCTGCAGGCTGACTAGCCTGTCTGGCAAGTGTGTCAGCTTAACTTTTCATCAACTGCACAGCAGAGAAATCAGGGAACAGACAAACCTGCCAGGTTTCCATCTCCAGAGAAGGCTGCCTGGCCTATGCTTTTCCAGCCAGCCAGTGCTTGGCTTGTCAAGTTGATATAAAGAATGATTTTCTACTAATTTGGGAACCACCTGTTTAATTCGCCAGTCACTAGCTAACCTGGAGAATGACTCACCAGGCAGCCATCTGTTTTTTCATAAAGAAGTTTTGATGGAATTACATGGTAGCATAACTTAGTTCCACCAAAACTTAGCAAAATTGGCTTTGGGTTCACCCAGCTGTTGTGACCCTTGATCAAAGGCTGGAGGGGCACCAAGTGCATATACTTTTAGACCTCTGTTTCATGTAGATTTTCTTTTCCTAAGATGTCACTATTATCTGCAGTTGTCTTTGCTGTAGACTTGGAGCCTTATGGGATTCTCTAAACAGAATAATTTGTGCTTAGCAGAGTATTTGTGATGAGATATTTTTTTCTCATAGCTCTTGTTACAAGAGATTCTCACAAACCCTTTTCTTATCACTCCAGGCCTTCTAGGATTACATCTAATTTGCCACATGGAGTTACTTCTGCACACAGAATTAAAGCCTTTAATCATATTTGGTTTAGTGACTCCCATTTGCTTAGCAATGATGAGACCATTTTGCCTTCTGTTTGGTCCTCTCTGGTGATTATTTGTTTGATTCACATAATACACAGAAACTGGTTTCTTAAACCAGTTATCTTAGTGCAGAGTATAACCCATGTTGGTTTTTTTAAAATGTTAGTTTTCTACAGAGTTTTACACAAAACCAGGAGAGGACACTAGATGTGCACACAATGCTCATGCCAAGTGCTCATAAAAATCTGTTTACCTTTTGGCTTGTTCTCATCACCTGCAGTGTCTTTATGAGAAGATGGCTAGGACATGATTACATGTCATAAATGAAGAGCTGCTTTGTCCCAGTGAAACCTGGTACTTGTTTCTTCTGTGGAAAATTATAAATAGACATGAGCTTGTAATAAAAAATATAGCTCAGTGTCTGCAAAGCAACTTTAAATAAAAATTATCTTCATGGTAGGTTGAAAAGCAACTTTTATAAAATACTTTTAAAGTTTACAGTCAGTAAGTGGCTGAGAATGGCAGTGATTTTAAAATGTTTCATGTTTAAAACCACTTGGTGGCCAAATTAATAGCTGTTGCTGAAAATATTTTTAACAATCATAAGAATTTTGTGCTAAGATAAAAGCAATTTCTTGGTAATTCTTCATATTTACTGCTGATCAGTGGCTATGGAAACAGCTATCAATACATGTTTTACATTTATGTGCCTGTATAACAGCAACTCCTACATCTCCCAATTCTTTGGCAAAACCTTTCCCTCAGCAGTAGTGTCAACAAAAAAATCTGACACGTAACCAAAACAACTAAAATGCAATGTAACTTTGAAACCAAAGTTCATTCACCAGACAATTATAAAGATAATTACAAAGCTTTTAATACAGTAAACTAACAACACACTATTAAAATGACCAATATGCACACTTAAACAAAAATATCTCTAACAATAATGACAGTAATAAACCACATTATTTTAATAATTAAGCATAGAATCATATAAATGCTTAGCTTGGAAGGAACCTTAAAGATCACCTAGTCCCAAACCCCACCTGCTATGGGCAGGCACATCCCCTACTAGACCAGGTTGCTCAAGGCCCAAACCAATCTGGCCTTGAACACTTCCAGGAAGCGGTCATCCACAACCTCCCTGGGCAACCTGTTTCATCACCTTCATAGTGAAAATGTCTTCCTAATACCTAATTTAAATCTACCCTCTTTTAGTGTGAAACCATTTACTATTGTCCTGAAGGTTTTAAAACTCTAATAGACATGGAGCTATCGTCTAGTGGTTAGGGATGAACGTTGAACTTGATGATCTTGAAGGTCTTTTCCAACCGTGATAATTCTATGATTCTATTACTAGAATCCCTCATAAGAAGTCGCCCTCTCTCACTTGAAAGTCTCCAGCTTTCAAGTATTGGTTGATCAAAAGGCTTGGGTGTGCTGAAATATAAGAGGTACTTGATTTACACTGCTGAGCTGGAGTAAAGTCAGCGTGTGCATGGGAATACAATTATTTGTAGGAACATGAGTTCATAACATTGCCCACTCCCATCTGAACACAAAAAAACTGGCCTGGATATACTTAAAGGAAGACTCAAAAGCTTTGCACGGTTATGGCACTAATACTAACCCTTGGTGGCTACGAAACTAGCTAGAAGAAAATATTTATCCAGCTTCTCACATTTTTAACATCAAAAGTGTCTCTGTCATTTTGCTGCATGCATGTTTGTAGGGCCCTATCTGTCACATCTTTCATTTTACATAGATTCTCCCAGCTAAGTGTATTTGCCAAACTTCCTTGCTTTGCTGACAGTTTACCAACAGACAGGGTGTACAAAATGAAACTCACAGTGAGTACAAAAACAACCACAATCCTTCAGCACACAAGCCTTGATCCTCTGCATTGTTTTCTTCCTCCCTCTTGGTTTAAAAGTGTTTTCTCTGTAAGATTTTTCACAGTAGCTGGAGACGCCCAGATTGCCTAGTGATCTATCATAATGTCAAGAAGCACTTTTGTTTCAAAAGCTTTTATTGCCTACTTGTAATTTTCTCTTAACATTTCAGTATTGGTTTTTTTTATTTTGTATTTTTGTGCGGTGTTCCTTATACATGAGAAAGGCCACTGACAAATAATCCATGTCCCCTTCTGCTCCTTCCTTAGATTCACTTTCTAGTGGCTGCAAAACTTACTCTGATCATCAGTGCATTAGCTGAATGAATCAAATCTACAAGATCTGCAACTAACAAAGTGGTTCTGAGAGAAACCAGGGAAGCATACACTGTGATGGCTAACTGCCACCAGACAGTCCCAGGATGGAGAACTGAAAGGTGGTGATGGCACATGAATGTTTCTGAGAAGTGGTCTGTATGACCCAGCTCTGACTAAGGCAATGGACAAATCTGTACACTCTCTAATAAAGGACCAGATTAGAGGAGATGTGGACACGACCTTGTATGGAGGAAGTCATCACAGTTCTGTGAAGGGAAGATGCTCTCCACAAAACCTGTTAAAACTATTAGGTGGATCAATGAGCACGTAGCTCTCCATTAGTCACATACATAAAAGCACATCTCAATTTCCAGAAAGCTTTCAGCAAGGTTCATAAGCAAAGGCCCTCAAAAGAGAAAACATAAAGAGAGAACAACATTTTCTAAAATAATATCCAAATAAAAATAGAAATCAAATGGGAAGACTAAATTGGCTGTCTTTATATGAGATGGGGTTGCTACCAGCATCTCACTTGGATCTAAAGACTAAAGCTGCCTTAAAAGAGAATACATAAACAGGTGACAGCTTGACAAAATGAAAACCTGACTGGTAAGCTTTACAGGGGAATCCTAACATAACAAGTAACTGGGAATAGGGGATTTCACAGTAAGAAGTACAAAGTAATAGGCATGAGAAAGAAATACCTCATCAATACTTTCACAGAGGTGGTTTGTAGCTCGGTTACATATTAACCCTTGATCTTGAGATCACTGCAGAAAGTCCTTCAAAGTTTTCACTTCACTGATAAATAGTGGGCAAAAAAGGGGCAATGACTGATGGGAATTACTGGACAAGGATAAGAAAATAAACAGGAATATTCAAGATATTAATATCTCAAATATTAAATCAAATTGCTGTCATTGCCTCTAAGATTGCAATAATACAAGATATGCATGGATACATAGGTGGAGCTGGAAGGGGTGCAGAGAGGAGCTGTGTTACTGTATGTCTAGTTATTTCTCCATGAATGTATGTGTAATACCATCCTGAAGTGTTCCTGGCCTATACGTATTCCGTAACAACCTGGGAACACTTTTGCTAGTCCTTAAATGCTTATAGACAGAAGCTAGGGATCTATATCAAGGGAAAGATTACTCAGTATTTGCTCCAATGTCTTATAGTCCTTCCTCTGCTCTGTGTAAGTTTCAGGCTAAACTCAGGCACACAGTACTAGGCTATGCCCAACCGGGGTGCAGGTTCATAACCACACACGTTCATCACTGTTCTGGTTTGAAAATTACCAAATTTTCAAATATTAGTTGTGGTGGTTTTATGTTGAAAAAGCATTTTATTTTGAAGCTGGAGGTAGCAGACCTCTTGCATCAGTTTCTGGATTCTACAGGTGATTAGTGGACAGAGTCCCGTCGTCTGTCTGTTCCCCCCACCCCAACCAAGGGTGGGGGTGGGAAGCAATGGCTCTCAACCCCCTGCCACCAAAGGATGAAACACAAAAGCCTGGCTGCAGCAATGCTGCAGGGGTAGCCACAGCCCTCTTTTGCATGGGGGCTCAAAGGCAGAGACGCCAAAGAGATAAGCCATTATCTGTACCTGCAAACCCCCTTTGGTGGGGGTGAACCTGCAGCCCCATTCATTGAGGGCTAAGATACAGAAAAGCCAGCATCAGCTTGTTCCTGTCCTTGGCAATAGGCTGGAGTAAGGGCGACTCCTCCAAAGCCACACTACAGTCTAAATGCCTTTGAAGATACCAAACAGAGGTGAGCTCTTAACTCTCCACCTCCCTTGGTGCCAGACCACAGGGGAGAAGAAATAAAGGCTCTGCATAAGGCCTGTAGAATGCCCTTGGATGAGACCTCAACAAGCCTATAAGCCATTAACTGGCAACTAGTGCCGTTAACTTTGTCTCCACTGGATTGGCAAAGATCCTGTATACTCTGCCACTGAAAGACTGAGAGAAACCTCTAGAGAGAGAAAGAGAGATCACAAGTACTAATCTCCTAAGCCTTTGGCAAACAGGGAGAGTCTGGGATTCTCTTGTATCGTCCACATTTGACACTGCTATAGACTCAAAGAAGAGCCTCCGAGCCGATGGGAACTAGAACTGTGCCAGAGACTTCACAGAGGGCTGACGTCTGCATAAGGATCGTGAAAAGGAACTCTTCCACAAGCATCAAATGTGTATTTTGTGCTGTATTCCTGCCCCTTCCAGGGGGGGAATTTTTCTTCTGGAAAGTAGAGTAGGAGTGTGTGTTGGTGTACACTCTCTTACCCCAGACCTCATCTAAGGCCAAAACCTGTTAGCAGTCTCCCATTTCTCTCAGACTGTGTGTTAAAAACATTGTGCACAGTTTCTGTTTTACCATTTTGATTCTTTTACTTATTTGGGGATTTTTCCTTTTCTTATTGGTGATGAGTTCAATATGAGTTCCTTAGATATAGGGGTTAAACATAAGCTAATCAAGTGTTCAGAAGTAAAACTTTCAGAAAATTAATAGACTATTTCTAAGTTTGCCAGTACCATGAGAAGCAAATCCATAGCACTCTTTAAGTACCTGTTCTGCAGGAGGATCTGGAGGATCCTTCATGGAGGATACCCACGAAAAGTAACTTGGGATCAACTTTCTGGTATCATTATCCATTTTAGCATTATGACACAGTGTTATGATTGTAGAGCTACAGGCTTGGGGATGAGGCTGGAAAGCTGCCCACCAGAAATAGTCCTGGGGGTACTGGTCAACAGACAGCTGAATATGAGCCAGCAGTGTGCCCAGGTGTCCAAGAAGGCTAATGGTACCCTGGCTTGTATTAGAAATAGTGTGGCCATCAGGAATAGGGAAGGGATCATCCCTCTGCACTTGCCACAGGTGAGGCCACACTGAACATCATGTGTCCATGTGTTACTCTCACTACAAGAGGACCATTTAGGTGTAGAAGCACTTCCAAAGGGCAGTGCAGCTGGTGAAGGGTCTATGAAAAATAGATGAGAGAACCAGATTTGTTTAGTCTCAAGAATGAGAGGCTCAGGGGAGACCTTGCTGCATGGAATAACCACCCAAAACAGAGACTGCAGTGAGGGGGGTGTTGATCTCCCAAGTAACAAGAAAGACAAGAGGACAAGACATGAGGAGATGGCCGCACCAGAGCCAGTTTAGGTGAGATATTAGGAAGAATTTATGTCAAGAGTTGTAAAGCATTGGAACAAGCTGCTTAGGGAAGTAATGAATCCACCAAACCTGGAAGTTTTTAATGTGGTGCTGGGGGTCATGAGCTATTTATGAAGTCCAACCAATTTTGTGAATTTAGGAAGTTAAAATATTCAAACTTTATCATTAATATGACTATTCATGTGAGTGCATTCCATTACTTGATAATTAGTATCAAAAAAGGCAGAATAATTGCCATGGTGACCTGGAGTTTGTAGACTCTACCTCCCTAAGCAATGAAAGGTTAATCTAGTGTAAAGGTTTGAAATGAAATTGCCTAGGAAAGAATATGTGGAATCTTTAAGTAATGCAATTGATGGGTTTAGGACAGTGCTAGCTGGTTTGTGTATAAGCATAGAGGAATAATGAAAAGACTGTAGAAAACTATTAGGAGACTGTGACAGTACAAGTGATAACTCAGTGTAATACATCTGATCAACTAAAATCAGCACAGTAAGTAAAAGAAAGGCAGATTAAATGCAGATGCATTTCCATGCACACTTTTATGTGTAAATATGTAAAAACACACAACACAATCTTTCCTTGAATAAGTGTTTAATGCTGGTATGTCCCTACTTTCAGTCATCTGCACTGATTGCTTTAATAAAGATATAACCTTGGTTTAAACTCACCATATATCAGTTTTGAGTGCCATAGTATCAGAAGAACATTTTGGTGCTGGAGTGGGGCTAGAGAATGGCAACTTATGAGGTTGGAGAGAGGGCTGGAGAACAGGCCCTGCGAGGACCAGCTCAGAGAACCAGCGTTATTTAGTCTAGAGAAGAAGAGGCTGAGAGTAGACCTTACTGCTCTCTACAGCTACATAAAAGGAGGTTTTAGCAAGTCTGGTGCTTGTCTCTTCTCCTCAACCCAATGAGAGGAAATGGACTTAAGCTGCATTAGGGGAGGTTTAGATTGGATATTAAGAAGAAATTCTTTGCTGAGAGAGTGGTTGGGCACTGTAACAGGCTGCACAGTGAGGTAGTGAAGTCATCATCCCTGGAAGTGTTTAAAAAAACAAGTAGCCAGAGCACTAGGGGACATGGTCTAGGGGTTGGGAAGATACGGGGATAAGGGCTGGACTTGATGGTCCTGGAGGTCCTTTTCTAGCCATGAGGATTCTAATTCTATGATTCTGTAGATTTGTATGCTTACATGAGTACTATTGCAACAGAAGCTGGCTGAGCTGTCACAAGCAGTGGATTAACCTATGTATCTCTTTTATTTTTTTTTTTTTTTTTGTTCTGTATTTTGGAACTCTTACTAAATCAAGACAGTAAGACAATATTTTCAAATATTGATAACACCAACCGAATATCAGAAAAATCTGTATTGAAGCCCACCTCTTTGTAAGTCTGTTAGGCATACAGAATCATAGAATCATTAGGGANGAGAAGAGCCTAGCTTCATCCTCCTGACACCCACCTCTCACCTATTTAGACATTAATGAGGTCACCCCTCAGCCTCCTCTTCTCAAAGCTCAAGAGACCCGTCTCACTCAGCTTTTCCTCATAAGGGAGCTGTTCTACTTCCTTCATCATCTTTGTTGCTCTATGCTGGACACCCTCCAGCAGCTCTGTGTCCTTCTTGAACTGAGGGACCCAGAACTGGACACAATACTCCAGATGTGGTCACATTAGTGCAGAGTAGAGGGGGAGAAGAACCTCCCTCGATTTGCTAACCACCTCCCTTCTGATGCACCCTAGGATGCTGTTGGCCCTCTTGGCCACAAGAGCACATTGCTGGCTCAGAGTCATCCTGCTGTCCACTAGGACTGTTAGGTCCCTTTCTCCTACACTGTTCTCCAACAGGTCAGTCTCCAACATATACTGGTCCTTGGGGTTGTTCTTGCCCAGATGCAAGACTCTACACTTACCCTTGTTGTACCTCATTCAATTTCTCTCTTCCCAGCTGTGTAGCCTGTCCAGGTCTTGCTGCCAGTACAGTTTGCCGGGGTGTCAGTGACACCACCCAGCTTTGTGTCATCAGCAAACTTGCTGACAGTGCATCCTAATCCCTCATCCAAGTCATATGTGATAACAGAATTGCCATCTCTGTTCTTAAAATATTAGTTTTGTGTTGTAATCTGACTCTATCTGTTGAATTTCTCTGCAGGGAATTTCACATCATTGTCCTTTACAAAAATATCTTTTTCATCATGAAGTATTCTGCACCTCTTCCACTATGTGAGCAACACACTGGCAGCACTGGAGGTACCAATTTCCTTCCACAGCAATATAAATACTATGCAGACTTACAGTGTATCAGACATGAAGTCACAGATGCGTGACTTTGTGATTCTATGGGTGCAGGAGCCTGCATGTCACACCACGTGGTAACCAAGGGGCTTTTCAAGACAAGATATTTTTCCCTTGTACCTGTGACTGTCAGAAATGAGCAGATGATGGTTGCAGGTACAGAAGGAGGCTAGATGGCCACTCAGGCCTTTGGCTTAAAACAGGTTGACATCTCAGTTTACAGTGTTCTTCAACTAGAGTTTTATAGCATCGTAAGTGTCCCATTAAGTATTTTTTATTACTTTTAGTAAAAAGCATATGCAGAAATTTGGTTACCAGAAAGGAATGTACCACTAGGTAAAAAAGGGAATCTTAACATTGTCTCTTGTTCAGAAAATGCTGCAAAGATACAGAATCACAGAATTGAACCTAGAAAAGACATCTGAGCTTATCAAGTCGAGACTATAACCTAACAGTACCACAATATCCAGACCAGGGCACTAGGTGAGACATCTAGTCTATTAAACATCCTCAGGGATGGGGACTCCATCACTGCCCTGAGCAGTCCATTCCAGTGTTTGATCAAAAGATTACTACAAAAACATTACTACAGTCTTTTTTAAGAAGTGGTGTTGATTAAAGGGAAAACCAAACACACCCTGATGCACAGTAGCTATAGAAGCATTAATACAATCTTAATGTGAATTTGAAGGGAATGTAAAATGCCACCCAAAACATGGACGGAAAGTATCACAACAAAATTCTTAAAAACTCTACCAGGAAAACTGTGGGTGTGACAGATATATCTAAATTGTATGCATGTGCATTCACATGTCATGCAGCAATAAAGACAGCAGGTCACTAGTTACAAAAGATTTCTGAGCTCATAAAAATTAATAGCAAGAAAGAAAAATTACGGGAGATTGTATTTTCCATAATAAAAACAGTGTGGCTGAGTGTAGTTAATAATAAATACTGTGGCAAAATGTAAGCGAGGTGTGTGACATTTGAGAATTGAAAACTGGGAAGTAGAAAATGGAAATTTAAAAAAATGGATGACAGGAAGAATTCATCAGGTTTTTTGCCTAAGCCAAGACAACCATATGCTGCACCAGCTACAAAATCTAAGTGATTTTCAATGTCTGCCTCAGGCAGTGGAAGGTCTCAGCATCTCTGTAGATGCAACTAAATGCTACTGGAGATAGGGAGAAGTAGTTTTAGATCCTTTGAGAAATCTTTGCTTACATAAGGTAGCAAAACACAGGGTAAGAGAGTGAAGAGATTTCCACCAGTGAAGGTACCATCTCCTTCCATACCACCTGCACGCGGAGGCATTTCTGGATAGTTTTGCTGCAAGACAAACCAAGAGCAGAAATAGTTACTTGCTTTAGTAGCCACTAATAGGAGTTTAGGCCTCCATTTAGGGCATTTATTTCCTTGCCTTGCCTTTTCTAATACATTTCTTTCTTTTTTTTTTTTTTTTCATAGAGGAAAATGTAGACTGTCATGGATAGAATCAATCATCTATAGATAGTGAATGTGACTGATAAAGTGAAGATCAAGAAGATGTGTTTTTGTCATGGCATCTACTGCTGCTTTTTCCAAAGGAGAGTAAGCTGAAAAACAGTTTTTTCAAAATGCTACGTGCACGACACAGCATACTCAGTCACTCATTTAGTTGTGCAATTCACAGTCAGTGTGAAAGCCACAATGCCAGGCAAACTCTTCCTATTAAATAAAACTGCTGTTTGCATTTTGTTTGTTCCTGCACTCACATATTTAAGGAAAGAGGAAAAATTAGGGAAAACAACTGAGTGAGAGAATGAATCCAGGCACTGTATTTCACTGTGTAAACAGCATTATTCATTACTAACTTGATCAATTATTTCTGATCAGATCTTAAAAACAGTTTTAACAACTTAACCATACATTCACAATTCCTTCTGAACTTGCCAAAGAAAAAGACTTAAAAACACGACAAATGTCTTCCAGCTATGAATAATATAAATGTAATTAATACTGTATAAATAATAAAAATGTAACTAATATTGCTAGGCATCCCTATAGGGGTAACAACAATTGTGCACCTATACAGTGTATCTGTGGATGTACCTACACAAGTGACTGTACTGAGCTTGTCTAATCTCATCATCCTCACACATCTACTCATCACATTTTATCAAATTATAACACTGTTTATCACAGAGTTTAAAATACCACCTAATCCTCTTCATATAGTAACTTGTGTAGACAGTTGCTTGCCTCTTGGATTGTCTTTCAAAACATCACCAAATGAGCCTAATAGCTGAGGCAGCAACAAGATCCCCCCGTATAGCTCAGGTTCAGAAAACGTACAAAACGTTTAGCAACTACAGGGAGTATTAAACTGACTGCTACTGGCTTGTGAGGTTCTGGGAAAAGAGTTTAGGAGAGGAAATAGCAGTAAGCTGAAACTATTTCCGGGAAGTTAAAGTTCTCAAATCCAAGAAGGAATTAATTCCTGATGCCCTCAAGGAAGCCCAAAGGTCTGTCTGGCAGCAGGGTGCTGCAAACACACAGCTCAGGACCATTGCAGAATTAGCCATCAGGCAGAGATCTGAAGGTCCTGTTTAGTCAATCCTTCTGCTCTGAAGGAAGATCAATGCTCTTTATGACTTTCCCAACAAACACCTATCTCATTGTGAAAAAAAAAAAAATCAAATAAAGCCTATTCTAGTGCTTCTATATCCCTACAACAGTCCATCTGTCTTTGGAGTGAAAATTCTTTTCTATACATCAGCTTTTGGAAAACTTGCTGTGCTTCCAGTCAGTCTTCTATTTTTATTTCCTTTTTGATTAAGAATTCAAAATAATGATTTTTTTCTCTTGGACGTTAGGTTTTTGAGACAGGACCCAGTCTTGCTGAGCCTCTCTGGCTCCAGTTCTTGCACTGTGGGGAGCCAGGTGAGGGCATTTGTTACTTCCAACATCCACATTCTAGCAGGATTGTCCCCTAATTCATAATTAGAACAAGTGCTGTAGGAGTTTAACACACACAAAGAAAACAGTAAATGGCAAGCTGCTATTGTGACATTAATTCTGTACAGCAAATCGTCAATGTAAACAAGGCAGGGAGAGGAAAGCACTTCATAATGGGAAATAACAGGTCTGGTGATGCACAGAACCCCTGGACCTTAGCATATGTGGGTTTTTTTGCCCCTTTGTAGAATAATGAGCTACTGCATAACCCAATAAACCTAAAATACAACTGTAATCCTCGTATTTCTAAACACAGAGTGAGACATTTCTAAGAATCAATTGAGAAGTTGTATTTTCATTTCAGCTTTCTTTTTCCTACAGCAGGGAGCGCTCATTGAGACAATTAAGTAACATGCAATTAGTTATCAAGTGTTTAAAGCTTCTTACTTACCCACTGGAGACATTTCTGGGACACTGGCAATGTAAGGCCCATCCAGAAACTTTGGCTCATTATCATTAATGTCTTGCACTTTGATGATGAACTCTGATTCAGGCTCTAGTGGTTTCTTGGTGTCGACATCCACAGCCTGAGCTCGGAGTGTGTAGAAAGGTTTTTCTTCTCTATCTAGGCTTCTTATAGCATGAATGTCTCCTGTGGTCTCATCAATGGTAAAAACTGTGCCAGCACCATCTCCTGAAAGCGTATATTTAACAGTGCCCACTCCTTTGTCCAAGTCAGAATGAAGCTTGAGAACACATACACAAAGAAAAAAAGAAAATAAATGACTTTTTCTAGGCTGGAAGATAATGTTTTTATACTCATACAATGAAAGATATCAGAGGAACTCATTTCCTAAGTCCTTACGTGCCTAAGTGCATGGGAAAAAACTGTGGGTCCTATGTTATCTAACGTATTTACTCCACCTTGTACTCAGCACAGAGAGGATTTCAGAATTCTCCCTGATTGTTTACTACTAAAACTGCAATGAGTCAGGGCTTTGAATTTTCATGAACTGATATGTGATGAGACCAAGGATGGAAAACTAACACTAACCACATTGAACAAACATGACATCTCATAATGTCATGATGTCATGCATGAGCATCAAAAGCTTTCACAGCCATTTGGCTTTCAGAAAAATTGAGGGAAGAATCTAATTTTCATTTCACATACAACAGTTTGATGAAATCTTAGACTTGAACTCAAAGTCAACTCTGGTTTAAAAAAAAATTATATAGACCTCTGAGTAACAGTAAATAACAGAACAAACCCACCACCTTTCACATAAATATTTAATCATTTGCTTCTATCCTTTCTGAGGTAGTCACACTGAAAACATTGAAGCTAGTAATTCTGTTGCTCAGTGGAAGTACTGTTGCTACAGTACTTAACAATTTCTGCTTTAGTTCAATTATTTCTGCCTTAAATGCCAATATAGACATTTTCAAGGCTATTAGTATAAGAAATCTCTCCAATCTGAAAAAAAATTCTTCAATACAGAGCTTTGAAGCTTTTGTCCATTTGCTCAGTGTCTGTGCAACTATAACCTGTCTTTAAATGCTATTGTAAATGAAGGAATTTTTGAAATCACAAATCAGTATGACGAAATTATTTCTCAGGTGCCTTTATCTCATGCTCATTCTTTAAATACATCTAAAAGTTTTGAATAGACACCCAAGGTTACATCACTGATGCTGAAAAGCTTTTAAAATATTCACCTGCTTGTCCTATGTAATGAAAACTAAAGACTTTACTATAATGGACACAAGCTGGAATGGGGTTTTTCAGGAGTGAATTCCCTTAAGCAGCATAGTAAAAGCGATTATGGATATAGGCTTTATTTACATGATGTATGGCCCAAGGTGAAACACAATAGAGGAAACATGGGACATGAAAGGAGATTATGTAGAAAATGAATTACTGAGAAACTAAATGGGTTTGGTAATGGGGCAAGAAGCTAAGCTACAGAGAAAGAGGTAAAGGCAATTATTAACATTTATAGCTATTGCCTTGAAATTGAAAATAGGTCCTTGTGACTGTGGAAGAGGTCATGGTTTGTGGGACAGAGCGAACATGAACATAGTCTTTGCTTTGTCTACTTTTTCATCTCATCATTCCTGCTCAGTGAATATACTAGATTCTGATCTTTCATCTAGCTGCCCCCTGCATGCAATTTTAAATTATCTCTCCAGTCTGAAGTAGATCATTTTGCTTCTTGAGCACTGATTCACTGTAGAAAGATTCAGAGGAAGTTAATTCTTTTCCTCCTGGGGTGTTAAATATTTCCTCACTTGCAAAATGAAAAGATAATGCACCCCGAGATAATTAATGTCTATCTTTTCCTCATAATTTTAATTTAAATAGCTCACAAGCTTCCTGCTGTTCCATTATACCTTGCTTAGTTAAAACTTGGTATTTTCCTCCCATTATCCTAAGGCTTACAGACACATGGGGTGTGGAAAAAATCCAAATAATGGTGAAGAAGCTCAAAGGCAAAATATTAGCCCTCTGTAGAGGGAAACATTCCTTTTTCTTACTTCTGACTTTATATTAAATGAAATACGTCTGAGCTTTTTCATGAAGTCTACCTTATTCAATACTTCTGGAAGAAAAATTGCAGAGACAAAGAATGGTTTTGAAGCAGGGAAGCGTGTTGAGAATATCGTTTCCATACCCATCTCCTGTTACTAGATTTGGAACAAAAGCTGAGATGGTTGAGTTTTTCTGATTGCGAGCTGAAGAGCTTTTGTTCCACTAGTGTCAAACCGGAGTGCATTGCATGTATTACCCATGCACTACAGAACAATTATACTTGCTTTCTCTACTTGGGGAAAGAGGTAAAAATTATACCAATAAAAGGCTAAACAAGGACTCCTATGAGAAAGGAAGAGTGAAATACAAAGAGAAGAACAAGGATGGATTTTTTTTCTAGTGTATTACAGCAAAAAACCTCTATAATAGCATTAGCAATCCTGCAGTTATAGGTGTGTTCACTGTGCAGATGTAACTCAGCTAGGCCAGGAAATAGTCCATAGATTTAAGCAGAGTTGCATCACTTTGTGTAAGCTGGGATCTGCCACATTGTAGTTATTCATTATATCATGCTGATTTCAATACTTTCAAGAATTGACATGCCTTTATCTAATTTTTATACAGAATGGTAATAGTCAACATGGTTCTGCATTTTGAAGTGTCTTATACGCTGTCCAAATTAGATTACAATGCTGTCTTTTTCAGGAGTAATTAAATAAAAAGATTCTCTACTCTTTTTCTAATGATTCTCATTCAGCAAATAAAGCTGAGCTTTATTTAAATTAAAACATCAATTATACAATTAAATAAGACATTATCTCCTTCTGTCACAGGAATGTAGATAAAGCATACAATGTCAGACCAGATTTTTCCAATAATTAGTGTGTTTGCCAGTAATATAATAGAAATAAGTAATTAGCAATGAATAAAACCTGGTCAGTTCAAATTAATCCTGATACTTATCAGTATCACTGATGAGAGGGGTCAGGGGATTTCTGTTTTTCTAATTCTGCTTTGCATAAGATTTTTGCTGTATTATGTGGAATTCAATAACCAGATTGCAAAAGCACATTCCAAAATAATTAGAATGTTCTTTCATGAAATACCGTTTCCCATAGACAGAAAGAAATATCGTTAAATGAAAAAAAAGGCTAGTAAAATATTGAAAAAATAAAAATCTACAAATAATATCTCATTATAACTTGATTACACAAGTAATTCTATATGTAAATTACTACATGCATGTATTTCTGATTATGACTTTTACATCACTCTTTCAGCTAAAGTTGATGCATGTAGAAACATGGCTTCCTGATCCTCTCTTTAATTTAAGAATAAGTGTTGGAAGTAAATTTTGTACCAAATTAACATTACTGAGCTCGTATAACTCCATGTTACACTGTACTCGCTACGTGCATTGACAGATTTAAGTCCATGGCTACGTTGAAATCCACGTGAGAGGAACGTACTGCAGAATGGTAACAGCTGATAGGAACATGAATCTGTTGAAGACTCTATGTTTTGACATAGGAAAGTAACAACATAATCACAGGTTCCAGCAACAAATTTCAGTATTGGCCATTAGACAACAGAAGACAAAATTTGAGGAAATTTTTCAACTTCCAATTTGTTCTTTCTCCAATGAAATTTTATATATCCTGCAGATGTAATATCAGCTACAATGAAGCATGCAGCTCTGGTGACAGCTCAGTGGAAAATTATTTCACCATCTAATTAATTTTTTATAATTTCAGAATTTTTCCAATTCTTTAACAGGAAAGCAGCAGGGGATAGAATCTGAAACCCCCACAGTCCAATGACCTTAATGCATCAGATAGGAAAAGTGAGGTTGTGCCATGAATCCTCATAAATAAAGTGAGGCCTTTTCCTCTTCCACTACTGAATACATGAAATCTATAATAAAACTATCTTCTTGATTACAGGAGCCTGTGTGAGACATCAGCTGTCACAAATGAATGCAATTCAGTTGGCATCAGTGGGTTTGGGGTGGGTTACACCTGTTATAGTGGCTGGCTAGGCAGGAACATATTGTTAATGCCTGTAACCAAGAAATGAAAGAAAGGAATTCACTACAGTCTGGTGAAAAATTACAGTTTTCAGCAGCAGGCACTGGTGGTCCTTTTCAAGACAGTACTTTTTAATGCTTAAAATTAATGAAAAAGAACATTGCAATCACATTCTGCATTCTTGGTATGTAACTGAGCAAGCCTACAGAACACGCAATGACATTGCCACAACTAATTAAGAAGGGAAGTATAGAGAGATGGGGCTCTTTTTAGGTGGTGTGTGTGACTGTAATATTTCCGTTCTGAAAAACAGTCACTGTAGGAGTATAAAAAATACTGGCAGCCCTCCAGATGCCACATACTGACAGTAATATATTACTTTCCATTAGGTGCCCTGCTGTATACCTTTTGCAACATATATGAAAGATCAATGCATGAAAATATTAATTATGCTGTGAAAATAAATACAATAGAAACAGACACCAGAGACTTAGGAAGCCTTTACATGAAACATGCTATATTTATAATAAAATCTGTAAGGCACCTATTAGAAAAGAGCTTATATTTATGAAGATCATCTCAACTGAAGATTATCAAATAATTATCTGCACTGAGATCAAGAAGAACTTTGTATTGCAAAGTGTCACATAAATAAAGTTGTTAGCAAGGTTAACTATTTTCAGTCTAAAATTAAGTTTATGCTCGTGAAGTGAAATGACAAAATCTATTTTCTATCAAGGGTCAGTGAATGTCACCTGTTTCTGGAGAATTATATTCTAGAGGTGTCTTAAGCCACAAGGTATGAAAACTTGACTCATTTTCCTGATTCTTTGCATGTTAACTACATAGGCTGTCATGGAAAATTCCATGAATGTCAGACACACTCCTGAATACCAAATCAAACATGATCTATTTATGAGATTCTTCATCTCATGACATGAGATTATGTACATTTTTTATCATGAGATATAATTTCCCATAGAAACTACAGCTACAGCTACTCACTTGCACAACCTTTTTCTTCTCTGCTAGAAATTTCCATACTGGTGCCACTGGGAATGAATTCATGATGGTGGTAGGATTAACTACAGATACGTTACACGGAAGACAGTACACTACATGCCATCCTGCTTCTGCTGTGACAGACATACTGTCCAATCTAGTCAAAGCAGTGGAATAGCTGACTTTTGTAAGCCACGCTCTTCTGAAACTATGAAAACTGAAATGTCCAGAAGAGAAGCAATCTGTGGGAGGGGCAGTACCTGTGGAGCAGCATGTGTTTCCACACCATCATGGTGACTAGAAGAAGAAATATATCTCCAACAATGTAGTCATAAACACCTAAAGGCATAATAGTCATCAAGTCAGTTACGTCCTATTGTTTTGCAGTCCCTAACCACAGAAAGCTGCGGTGAGGGTGCATATGAGCATAGACAATGTGAATCCCGAGCCTGACTCTGGGTTCCTGACTTAGAAAACATGCAGGCATAACTTCATCAGAAAGGCTCAGTATAGTTCCTAGAAGCATGCCCTTCATAGGACACCTTCAGCTAGATATACTGCAATTTAGAAAGACATGCAGAGCCTTGAACGAAAACAGAACACTATGTATGTGTTGTCTTAACCAGTGGTCTTCCTATGCTGAAATATTTTCTGAATGTATATCCCAAAGATTATAATAAAAACAATGGTATTCCCAGCACCACCAAATCACAGACAAAGACACAACCTTTTACTTTCAAATCACAGACTGTTATGGGCTGATGGTCTCCCATTCAAGTACTAACCCGGACTTGCTTAAGATTCCAGGTTAGCATGGTTGCTTTAGCAGGAACTCTGTCATAAAACAAGGTTTCTGTAGCTAGAGAATGAAAAGAAAGACCAAAGATGTAGATTCTCCTCCTTTCTGAGGAAACACGCTGATAGAAACATATGCTGAGAGAATATTGGTTTAAGTCTTGTAGAGGTTAAAGATTCTAAATCAATTATAAAAGTTTATGATTAATTTGACATCAATTGGAACTGCAAGTAGCAAATAAATCTGCTAGTTCATTTTTTATTTTTATCAGTATGTCCTCCAATTCAGATCAGATATTTCCCTTCATACATTTCATTATTTCAAATATTTTTCTTCACTGACTGCATTGCAAGGACTAGAAAACCTCTTTTCTGCACATATTTCAATTTGATGTTATGTTAAACACAAACAGTTGTTCTTTAAATCACACTTGCTGTAAAGCACTGCCAGCTAAGGTGTCTCTTCTTGTTTGATACTTACACTGTAGAGCAGGTAGGGAAAGACAGAGTTGAAAGATTCTGCCTCAGCCTGTCAATTGCTGAGGCATGGCTTACTAGCTTTTTGTCTGACTGTGTCTTCTCTAAATAGCAAAAAAAAACCCAAACCCACCAACCCTCGGTTTTTACCACAGAGGTGAAAAATATTAATTTTACTTTATCTCGCTCATTAAAAAGGTATTTACAGGCATGAAAGTTTATGAGCAAAACAGAATATCTGAATTTTTAATCTCTTTGTTTTAAGTTCAGTTGCTCCCCAAAACCCAGGCAAACAAGCACACCACAAAAGGAAACAAAATACCAAATAATTTACTAGTCATGGATCAATAATGCTTAGTGTCCATGACATACAGGAATAGGAGGTACTGCAGAGAAGCTGAAAGATGACTTCTCTGCAGAGGTATCTCAATTCCAAGAAAATGCAGTAGCACTAATCATGTCACAGCTGCAAAATTTCCTCAGAACACTGATTTTAAAGCCGGTATTAATGAAATCACTGCATTAATGACATCACCTTTTCACACAGCAATTCTTGACTTTCCTCAGGTTACAGAAGCAGCATAGGAAAGGGTTGAGCTGTATTTATTTTTAAGTTTTCTGAACCTATTTCAGATTAGACATACTTTGGGAATTAAACTGTACCTTTCTGTGCATTTGCTGAAGTGTTTAGGTAAATTTCCCACAAAACTGCTCGAGGCCTAAGAATAATTCAAAAATCAGTACATTTAACAAAATCCCCCCCACTACTTAGGAGTCCTGACTGAAGCCGTTTCCTGATCTGACCAAATCATGTTCTTTGAAGGAATATTGAGAAATCAGTAAGGTAGAAGCAGTAATTACTTAACAGCAGAATATCAACCTCTTAGATTTTATGGCCTCAATGTAAGTAGGTTCAGCAAATTTCTGAGGGAATGAGGTTAAAGAAGAGCTGCTACAGAGACAGGGTTTTGAGCTGGTTGAGAAAATGCCGTCTCCCTAGGAAAAGCAGTGGAATTGCCTTGGCAGAATACCTAGTGCAGGACAGTTTGTGCATCGCCTCCTGCACCAGCACCATGGAATCGTGATGCTCTGGGTTGGAAGGGACCTTCAAGTTCATGATGTCTGCACTGCAATATGACACTACTTCATATTCAGAATTACAACAAAAATCAGTGATGGAAGCCAAGGCATGCTGGCAGTTGGAGAAGATATACTTAGGAAAAAAGATGTCTTATAGAAAAAAATTATCCACATATTTGTTGGGGATATGAACTTTATTTTCAATTTCAGAGTTTTAGAAATTTTAACACAGGGGTCATATCTATATCTTTTCACTGAATCAAACATAAGATACTTCAGGAACAGTACTGGCCATTTCTATGGAAGGCGTAGGAGGTGATATACATTATTAAAACTTAGTAAGTTAAGGAATATAATAAATAACACAAGGAAATTGGCACAACACTGATAGGCAACACACTGCATCTCTTGCCTCTTCTTCTAGCTTGTGTCAATTTTTTTTTGTTAGTGTTGGAAATTAAAATTTATCTTTCAGGAGGTTTTGACCTCTGGATGAGAGAAACATAGGTCTTTAAAATGCAGGTAAAGTGTCAGAATTCATTCTTCAGGTTTGGATTATTTAAAATAAGCAACATTTATATAGCACTATACAGAGCTGAGTCAATTTACAAAAATACTGGCTATACTGTAAGTTATGGATGCATTTGTATTTCACGTATCATTACGCTGCACTGTCTAAAAATATTGGCATGCCTTCTTTTTAATAAAAACATCACACCTATGTGGTCGCAAGCAAAATAAATACATCTTTCACAGCTCAAACCTAAATAAATTATGCTCAAATAGGGCAATTTAATTATAAATCTAAATGGTGATTGTTTATGCTGGGTGGTCCCAGTGCAATTTTTGAAGAAAAATAAGCTAAGCTAGATTTACTCATATTCTTAATGGATAAAGAATCAGTAAAGAATCAGAAAGTGAAGTAGAATCACTGTCAGGCTGACTTTACAATTCAGCCTTTTTCTGATAGAGCTGCTCCATGAAGCTACAGAGGCATTGACTTCTTCCCAATTCTTCTTCATGTGATTCTTACAGAAGTTCTAGCAGATAAAATTTACACAGACAAATTATCTTACGATCCAGGAAAGCCTATCTGTCTCCATAAACCCTAAATCTTGGCCTCATGAAAGTCAATAGCTGTCGTGGGTTTGGTGAAACTCTATTTGTCTGTAGTATCCCTGCATCAAATTCTCTTCCAGCACAAAAGGAGTTACATCTCACTGACAAGAGTTCACTATGGTGGAAGAAAAACAGGTCTGAGTGCAGCAGGCTGTAGCAGCACCCAGGGAATAGTCTACAACTGAAGTGGTCTCAGAAAAGAAAGTAAGTCTTCCTGGGTGGTTTGGGGAAGTGGTCTCACCACCTTTGCATCCCTTTTGTTCCCTCCCTGGTTTTCCAGAGGTCTGTGTAGAAGATCAGTTGTTGGGGCTGCTCAGATTTTGCCCCCCACCCTCTTGTTTCCCTGTAGTAAGCAGCTGCTTCTCTCTCTCTTCTCTTTCCATTTTTCTCCCTCCAGCAGCAGCATGTTGGCTCCAGGGATTAGTCTTCTTTGGAGAGGTAGTGTTTGGGTTAAGAAGCAGCATAGACATCATAGATTTGAGGTCACCACCTAACAAAAGTTAGGTGCCGGTTTAAAGGGGGTGATTTGGCCTTGGTGTTAGTTTTTATTCTTCCCTTTCTTACATTTTTCTTTTTTCTTCAGTGCACAAGAAAGTCTTAATATTTGCAGTTCCTGTTTCTGTAATTGTGTCTATTCTCTTCCTTCTGGGTTTAAGGAAGGCAAGGGTCTAGTTTCTGTATGGACAAGCAACCTGCTTGTCCATAATGTCCATAAATAACAATGGCAAAACTATCACTGTTTCCAATCCTATTCAATAATAATTAGTGTCTTGCAAGCAGTGGCAGATTATTCTCCAGCAGAGTGAAAGTAAACATTTTCTTTTTGTTAAATTCACACACGTCAGTACATTTTCTTTCCACTTTTAGGACTCGACAAACTGAACATCCCAAAATGGAAGCAACAACATGGCTTTCCTTCTGTGGAAGTTGTTCAACATCTCTCTGTGTCCAGCCCACTCCCTCCCTTCCTCTCTCTCTCTGATCTTTGAGAACTTCAAATAATATAATTTGAGGCTTCAAGACACAGGAGATAGGATAAACTTGATTAAATAATCGTTCTTTGTAATTGTAATGATAACAATTAGAAATTGTTGTGAAAACCTTCTGCTGATGCAGGTGTTGCTTGTTATTTGATAGGAGTTTTATCTATTTATTAATGTTCAAACAAGAAAGACTTCTGTCACTGACAAATCTTGCAGCTATTGATAGCTATTAATTATATAATTATATAATTAATTATAATAATTAATTATAATTATATATTAATTATAGTTGCTATTAATTATGAAAGAAGTCACATTCACAATGGGAAGCACTTTTTGGTAATTTTTCAAAAAAAATATTCCTTTGGTGTGAAAATTATTTGAAAAAGCCCTTTTTGAACATAAGAACACAATTAGCTATTAAATAATAATAAATTAATTGGCACCAAATGTCCTGTGTTTCCTTGGCTGACTACTTTGAAGTTTGCATGGATTAGCAATACCAATCTCAACTTCACCATCTTACAACACTTGCCCAAATAGAATAAACATGAATGAGAAATATAGAATCAGAGAATCACAGAATGGTTGGGGCTGGAAGTGACCTGAAAGACCACCTACCCTACCTCCCCTGCCATTGACTGGGACCCCTCCCACTAGGTTGATCAACATCTTTGTGCTCTTTAAAAAAGACAAAGTAAGCACAATTTACGATAGAAAATAAATGTTCGGACAGACTTCTCCCCTCACTGAATTACAGATACTCTCAAGTGTGAGTAAGCTACTTTAAGAAAACATTCAATCTAGCAACAGGCAAATATTAACTATGCCTGATACCACACATATAGAAACTACATGTTTGTTAACACTGAACACTAGTATCTATTTAGAATTTGATCAGTTAATCCTCACCAAATTAGCATCAGTTTGTTAATAAAACTCTTACTCTATCGATATGTGCACCATAAATTGAACTAAGTTTAACAATAAAAAAATTATGTACTCTAATTTCCAAAGGACAATAAGTAAAGTCCAAATCATTCAGGAAGGTAGTATACAAAGACTGTTTTTGCTTAAAGCAAATCAGAGAAAGAATAGGTAATTATACTGAATTTACCAAAAGTGAGTAAGCTAGAAGGTAACAGTTACTTTTGTTGCTCATCTCTTCTTAGAGGAAAATACTCTAGTTGGACAAATTACTGAATCTATGTGTAGCTGGTATTCATAATTCTATTAAATTGATTATTGAAATAGTTGGTTTCAGTACAAAGTTATTTGTTAGAAAGTCTAATTCCTTTCAAGGATATGACAGTGATTTATTTTTTATAGAATTTTGTTGTATGACTTCAATGCAGTACAAATTGCCTTACAAGATTACTGTCTTCTGAGTTTTGCTTAGTAATAGTTGCAATAAGGATTGCTATAATTAAAGAGCATTCCTATCTACCATTGTTTAAGTTAAACTGCATTTTCCTAAATAATTTAGAAGCACAAACTACCCCCTAGACAATGTATGACCACTGTCTAACAAAATATGACACAAAAGTACATGGGGAAGTCAACACTCCAGAAGGGAGAGACACCTTCCAGGAAGACCTAGACAGGCTAAATGAGTGGGTAGGCAGGAATAGTTCAGCAAAGATAAATGTAAGGTCTTGCACCTGGGAATACATAACCCAAGAATGCAGCTTAGACTGAGAGCTTGAGAACAGCACTACAGAGAGGGATCTGGGAGTATTAGAAAACAGTGAACACATGAGTGAACAGTGTGCTGCAGAGGCCCAGAAAGCCAGCACGATGCTGGGCTGCATCAGCAAGGACATCAACAGCAGAGACTAACTCATTTTCCCCCTCTGCTCAGCACTGGTCAGACCACATCTTGAGACGTAGGTTCAGTTTTTGTCCCCATTACAGGAAGAACAATGTGGTCAGGCTGGAGAGAGTCCAAAGAATGTGCACAAGGATAATTAGAGGTCAGTAAGACCTGTCATATGAAGAAAGATTCAAACTGGGTTTGTTCAGCCTTGAGAAGAGAAGGCTTAGGAGGTCCTTATCACAAATTACGTAAGAGTGTCTGCCAAGAAGACAGAGACTCCCTTTTACAAGGAAATATATGGGAAAGACAAGGAGTGATAAGTGCAAGTTACTCCTGGGAAGATTCCGACTGGAGTCCAGAAGAAAATTCTTCTCCATTGGAACAATTAACCACAGGAATCGTCTCCCAAAGGAAGGGGTTGATTGCCCCACATTTGGCAGTTTTAAGACCCCGATGACCAGGCTTCTGGAACACCTAATTTAAACTGTGTTTTTAGCTTGATAGATTGGTCTGGATGATCTTTGAGGTCATAGAATGTTAGGAACCGGAAGGGACCTTGAAAGATCATCTAGTCCAATCCCCTGGCCAGAGCAGGATCATCCAGGTCCCTTCCAACCTGAGACTCTATGAACTGATGAATAGCATGTGATTAAATGAGTATAGCAGGCAAAGCACTGGAAAACACAGTGTGCAAGCCATCCATGGAAAGACATGTAGTATTGCACTAATGTACAGGGAATACAACTGACAGAACCCATATTCACAGCAGTTCACAGGTCTACTTGTACCAGACATGTGTCTCATAGAACTCTATTAAAAGATCATCTCAAGATGGAGTTTGACTCAGTAAGACCAGAAAAAGACTTTATGCACGTTGCTTCCCTCTCCTATCCTCACCTTTCACAACTGCAGAGCGAAATAATTCTTGTTGAGCTGCTGTGAGATCCCATACAAAGTTACATCCTTTACTCTTAAGACTTTTGAAAGACTGGCTTAAGGACGCAAAGAGAATGCAGCATTTATATGTAGTAGATCTTTGAAGCCTTCAGAACAGATTCATCCTTCACTGGCATCCAGCTGGCTTTCTTTTGAGTGCTGCAAAATAAGCTTTGAAAAACCGTCTAGCACAGACAAAAGAAAATATTTAAGCAAAAACAAGCTTTTGATTTACTATATGTGGGACTTAAAAGTGCACATTTCTCATTTTAATGATACAGTTACAGGGAGCTTGAATTGGTGGTGTGGGATGCCAAACACCTGTCACAATGAAATTTCATGGTATGAAATCATGAGCAAACTATGCCCCAGCACACACAGAGCCTTACCAGAATGAAGCTGAATACTAAGTTTTCCATAAATATTCTCTTCAAACTGATAAAATTAGTAAGACATGCCTGCTAAAGATTTTTTTTTAAATTCTAAAATACATCAAGAATTCTTTACTGAATTATTGCCTTAACAATCACATTAGACTGGGCTCAGCCAGCATCATTGTAATGGTGTGCTTAACCCCTCCCATTGAAAGCTAAAGATTCAATGACTTCAATTGCATGTCTACAAGTGTAGTGATTGCATCCTGTTCAATATGGATTCAGGAGAAACGGATAGCAGTAGCCAAGGGCTACAGTACAGTAGCCAAGGGCTGACTTAAGCAATAAGCTCAAAGTAAGTTTGGTCTGTAGCTTCTGCAGTTTTGACTACAAATCAACCCTTTCCCCTCCATAAACAGTGAGCAACCCAATACCCTCCTGAATGGCAGCTGACTGCCAGGACCTCGCCTTGGGCAATAAACAACTGCCAAGGAAACTCCTATAAGAGATTGAGAGATTCCTTTGTGCAGCAGATCCTCACTAAGGGCTAATAGCATGGAAACATTTTGCAGCTTCATTAAGGATATTTTAAAGAGTGACTGAGCACATATGATATTTTAAAGGGGAGGGTCTCCTGACAGCTTTGTCTGACCCTGTCCTGCATTCAGAAAACAATCCAATGTATCTGCCCATTGAATCAAAGTCGCATTTACTGGTCAAATTTGTTAAATCATTGGGTTGTATCAATAAATATATTGTTACTTCTCTCATGAGTGAAGTGTATAAATCCATGACCATTAAGAAGTCATTATGACAGAGTGGTGGTGAATGGGACAGAGTCTAGTTGGAGGCCTATATCTAGTGGAGTCCCTGAAGGATCGGTGCTGGGACCAGTCCTATTCAATGTATTCATTAGNACCAGTCCTATTCAATCTATTCATTAGTGACTTGGATGAGGGATTACGTTGCACTGTCAACAAGTCTGCTGATGACACAAAGCTGGGTGGTGTCACCAACACCCCGTCAAACTGTGCTGCCATTCAGCGAGACCTGGAGACGCTAGACAGCTGGGCAGAGAGAATTGTAATGAAGTAGAACACAGGTAAGTATAGTAAATACGTGAGGGGTGGGTGTCAGGAGGATGGAGCCAGGCTGTTCTCAGTGTCCTCTGGTGATAGGACAAGGGTCAGTGGGTTTATGCTGGAACATAGAAGATTCCATATAAATACCAGAAGGAACTTCTTCACAATGAGGGTAACAGAGCATTGAAACAGGCTGACCAGGGGGGAGTTGTGGCGTCTCCATCTCTTGAGGCATTCAAAACCTGCCTGGATGTGTTCCTGTACTACTTGATCTAGGTGATCCTGCTGTAGCAGGACTAGATGACCTTTCAAGGTCTCTTCCAATCCCTAATGAATCTATGACACCAACCTCCCATAGGATAATAGTAATAAAATTAGTTTATTTTAAAAAGTACTTCTAAATAAAGGAGCTTTCATTACTGGAACAACTGCTATGTGGTGCAACAGTAATTTACTTTTTTTATAATTTGATAAACCAGATGCAGATGGTACCAGTGCATCATTTCTGATTCCATGTAGTCAACTCTCTTAGCACTGTAGACACCTTGCAACAGTTTTGGGGTCTGTATGTCTCCTTTATTATTGCCAGCATGGAAGTGACCATGGGATTTTTCTTTTTCAGTGAAAACTCTGACCTTGTGAAGATGAATCTACCAAATTCATTCTTACTTGTGAGATGCATGTGAAAAGAATATGTATTTTAGAAGAGACAACGGTGTGTGAATCTGAAGACGTCTCTTCATTCCACAAATAAAAAATTGTTTTGCACATACAAAAGAATGAAAAAAAACCTCAGAAATGCTGATTAACCTCCCACTCAAAAAACTTCTGTCTCCAGTGAAGCAGGTTTGCCCTTGAAAGGCACCATTTTCATTTTTACAAATAAGCAGTAAGAAACATTTTCTGAAGAAGGAAAAAAAATACACAGAGTCTCTCCAGCTTGCCTGTGATCAGTGAATTACTTTGACAGACAGATGAATAGGTGTTTCAGACAGGCAGGCTGTACAAAGCACAGCTAAGAAGAGATACATACCTATCTTAAAAGACACTATAAAGGAGAGGTTATGTATCTCAGCTAGAGGACATTTCTCCCCATGATTGTAGCACGGTGTTATGACATACATCCCTCCTCAGCACAGCAATACACACAATACACTAGAAACACTGAAGGAAGGTTGTAAGGTGCTTCCAGATGACCTCCCAAAAGCTCAACTAAATCTTTGTTCTGCCAGTATTACTGTTTCATTCACTGACCCTTCTGCTGTAGCTGCCTCCCTCCCACAGAAGAAGATTGTGTGTCATCCAATGCCAGGGGAGCAGATGCCAGCTGTTTTTTTACTTAGCCCATGAGAACTGTTCACACGGAGCAGTCCTGCTTTCTGTGAAAAGGATGGAAAAGCACGTTTCCAAGTAGACAGGTTAAATAATAAATATGTTATGGCAATGACAGACTAGCAACACATATTGGTACTGTGGGGTGTATATAGGATTTAAGTAGCACCTTAAAATCCTGGAGGTGTTACGGACTTCAACACAGAGAAATTGATAATCACAGAATCCCAGAATGCTAGGGATTAGAATGGACCTCGAAAGATCATCTAAATGTGATGTTCAGGTTCTACAAACCCCTGTTCCTGTAAGAGGTACAGATGATAACTGTACAGTGCTACTTAGAGGAAGACAGATGAAGAAACAGAAGGGTAAAAAGTAGCTCAATAGTACAATTTGTACACAGGATGCGGTATAAATGTAGTGACTTTAATGGTGGCACTCTATCTTTTAGCTGCCTTCCACCACAATAGCAGCTACAGATGAGCACTGAGTTTGCTTTTTATTCAAACCACAGAACTCCAAACATAGATCAGAGAAGTGAGGCAAGATAATTCCACTCCATACAATTTCCACAAGGAACACCTAAGATACGATTAATCCCAGTAAATCCATTGAATCTGAAGAAGAGCAGGGATGATGACTTAGAGAACATCAACTAAAGTAAATTGTCCTTCCTTCATTTGAAACTGGGTCAGTTCAATGAGGGTTTAAGGATGAAAACTGTAAAGATCAAGACATTAGGATTATGAAAACAAAATTTGGATCATTTATCAGCAAAAAAGTAATCACAATGAAGTTTCCTCAGCTGCTGGTTTTACACAAACAGACACCCAGGTGTTTTCCATGTGTTTGTTTGAGAGTAGGTTTGTTCCTGGTGAGACATAAAAGAGGAAAAAGAAAAAAAGAAAACCAGAAAAAAAAGATTAAGCACATGTAAATCATGTGTATTACTAATGGGTGTTGCAAAACAGCTAACAAACGTTTCCAAAAGAAAGGGCAAATGAATTTTACATGGCCTAATATTTTAAAAATACACATTTTATGAGAATCTTTAATGAAAATAACAGATGGCACTTTAGACTGTGTTCTACATACGAGATTTCTCTATCACAGACTGTGAATAATGTATGCATCCTCTCTCATCTCTTGTATACATAAAAACCCCTTGAAATATTAATTTTTGTATTTTACAAAAAGTGACTGTGAATACTTTAATGAACACATGTTCAGGAGAAAGTACTGGCCTTCACAGGAATAAACACACTTTTAAGAGCAGAAATCAATATTCAGAACTTTGAACCAGAGTTTAGAATATTATTTCTTCTTAATATCTTTTGCTACTTTTTCAGAGCAAAATTGAAAAATTCATTTTTTTAATTGGATAATTCTAATTTTCTTCCCATTTGCAAAAAAATGACTAGATTTCATACTATTTTTCATCACTATAGTGAAAAACAATGTATTTAAATAGACAACATTTTCTGAACTAAGTACATGATTCTGTCATGGATAATCAAGCAGGATTAAATCAAAATTTATTTAAATAGAAATCTCTTAGTGACTTCAACAAAAACTTGATCTTTGTATGCTTTTTTGCCTGTTGAGGAAAGCAATGGTTGAACACCTTGTAATGTGAGTAAGACAGAGAATAAGCCATAAAAGGTGTATGGGCAAATGTAACTTTCACTCAGGCTTTGTTTTGTACTTGCAGTTCCATAGCCTCTCTGTAGACCTCACATGCAGATCACAGACTTGATGAGGATGTATGCATGTATACACACACATATATACTTGTGTGTACTAGATCCCATTCATATAATTTGGGAGCTATTGCTTAAAAAGTAATTCAACAGCACAGCAAGCAATGGGAATTTTTGCTCAAGCACTCTCTTGCTTCTGCCTTAGAAGCTCATTTCTACTAACCTGAAAGCCTGTTTCTGTTCTGATTTTTAGGCAAACCATGTCAAATCTTATTTTCTAGTACCCAGACTTTGTAGACTCTGACAGATTCATATGACAAGTAAGAGAATATGACATGGCTATCGAGAATTCTATGCTTCTATGCTTGTGTATATAAAAATAAATAGTAAAAATTAATATAAATATCACAAAGAGCTACTCCAACACTTAGGTCTATATTCTAAATTCTGCACAATATCTTCCTCACCTTTGGGCACCAAACTGTATTATCACTTCTGCTCAATAGCTCTTCTGAAGAGGACTCCTAAACAAACTTCAGAAAAATTTAAGGAAGGAGGACTAAGTAAACATGTCAGGCATCACCGAGCCCTGGGTAGCTTCTCTATATCTATTAGCAAATAACATGAATCAATAACAGTGGATCTGTAGAATGAAGTAGCTGATGCTGAGCAATGATGCCCATAATAAGTGCACCTCAGGTATATTTTGTGGAGGACAAGATCACATCTGGTTCAATGTGCTAAGTAATAATTCACGTAATGAGTCTCCACTGATTACATGAGTCTATACTTCACAAGGCCTTTCTTGATGTGAACAGCAGTACAGCAACTGAATGACCAAGATATTTGCCTCAGAAGCGCATTTTAGATCGGAACTATTCCGATTAATCGGAATGATTAGATCTTCTTATGGAGATTTTCCACCTACCAGGTACTATGCAAATAATGAAAAATGTTCAGGACCTCAGTATTTTAGAACAGCAATATACACTTCTTTATTTTGAAAGAATTAATAAAAATTCTGTAGGAATATTCCAATTTGGTTTTTGGAGGCAGCTCAAATTTGAAGTGGCATTTAGTTTACATTTATGCTATAAACTAAGGAGATTTCCCTTAAAGTTAAAAAATACAGCTCTCATCAGCCTGTTATAAAATTAGTGGTGGCATAATGAGACCTGGAAATTAAGAGGAAAAATGATAATTCACTATAAAATTCCTGAATCTGGAGATCAGTTTTCTGAAAAAGATTTGAGTTACTAGGGTGTGTTAGAAGGTCCAAATTGACTGGAAATTAGCAGATGTGATACCCAGTTGTGACACAGAAGGATGATCCAGGAAACTACAGGCCTGTCAGTTTAACTTTGATGCTGGGGAAGCTGATGGAGCAGATCACACTGAGTACCATCATGCAGCCCACACAGGGTCAGTCAACATGGATTTATGAAAAGCAGGTCCTGCCTGACTAACCTCATCTCCTTTTGCAATGCAATAACCTGCTCACTGGATGAGGGAAAGGCTGTAGATGTCATCTCTTCAGACTTCAGCAGAGCCTTCAACACCAATTGTCACAGCGTTCTTCTGGAGAAACTGGCAATGTATGGATGGGTGAAAAAACTGGCTGGATGGTCAAGAAGACCAGGGTGGTGATGAATGGAGTTAAATCGATCTGGCAGCCAGTGACAAGTATCTCTATACAGGGACTGCTCCTGTTTGACACTTTTATTGATGGTCTGGATGAGAGGACAAAGTGCACCCTCAGTCAGTCTGCTTGACAACACCAAGCTGGGTGAAAGTGTCAATCTGCTTGCGAGTAGAGAAGCTCTGCAGAGGAATCTGAACAGGCTGGATCAATGGGCTCAGGGGTGACCTTATTGCTGTCTATTACTACCTAAAAGGTGGTTATGGTCAGGTGGGGGTCGGTCTTTTCTACCTGGACACTGGAGACAGGACAAGGGGTCACAGTCTGAAGCTCCATTGGGGGAGGTTTAGACTTGAGATTAGGAAAATTTTTTCACTGAAAGAGTGATCAGATTTTGGAACGGGCTGCCCATGGAGGTGGTTAAGTCACCGTCTCTGGAGGTGTTTAAGGTTAGTCTGGATGAAGTGCTGAGTGGCATGATCAAGATGTCAGATGTTTAGGTTTACTTGGTTGGTTTTATGTGTAGGGTACTCAGAGCATTTAGACAAACATTAACATTATACTAGGTGATCTTTCAAGGTCTCTTTCATTCCCTAATGATCCTATGTTTCTATAATCTTTCTTTGTAGGTCCCTGCTCACCTTGACCTGTCATTTATAAAACCCATCAATATTAAGGCTATAAATGACTTTCAGCTATTTAAATACATGTTCAGCATACTAAATAAATGGCTTTCCAAAATTCTTGCACAGTTTTACCTATATTTAACTCTGTAACTTTTTTTACCTGCAGTCTGAACTACATTACTGGAATGTAATACTGGAGATAAACTACTGAAGCAACATCTTTGTTGGCAATATGGACAGTGCTATTGAGTGCCCCCTAAGCAAGTTTTCCAATGACACCAAGCTGTGTGGTGGGGTGGACACACTGGAGGGAAGGGAATCCACCTAGAGGGACCTGGACAGGCTTGAGAGGTGGGCCAGTGCCAAACTCATGAGATTCAACAAGGGCAAGGTCCTGCAGTTGAGGCAATCCCAGGCACAAATACAGGCTGAGTGGTGAATAGATTGAGAGCAGCCCTGAGGAGAAGGACTTGGGGGTGTTAGTCGATGAAAAACTCCACATGAGCTTGCAATGTTTGCTTGAGGCCCAGAAAGCCAACTGCATCCTAGGCTGTATCAAGAGTGTGACCAGTAAGTAGAGAGAGGTGATCCTTCCCCTCTATTCTGCCCTCATGAGACCCCCATCTATAGTACTGCGTTCAATTCTGGAGCCCCCAACACAGGAAGGAGATTAAGGTGTCCAGAGGAGGTCCACAAGGATGCTTGGAGGCCTGGGGCACCTCTCCTACAGGGACAGGCTAAGAGAGTTGGGGCTGTTCAGCCTGGAGGACACTCCAGGGAGGTCTTAGAGCAATGGAGGAGACTCCAGGGAGATCTTAGAGCAACCTTCCAGTACCTGAAGGGGGGTACAGGAAAGTGGGGAGGGGGTCTCCAAGGGCTGGTAGTGGCAGGACCAGGGGTAATGGTTTCACGCAGGAAGAGGGGAGGTGTAGACTGGGAGTCATAAGGAAATTCTTCACAATGCAGGTGCTGAGACACTGGAACAGGTTGCCCAGGGAGGTTGTGGCTGCCCCTTCCCTGGAAGTGTTGAAGGCCAGATTGGATGGGGCCTTGAGCAACCTGGTCTAGTGGGGGGGTCCCCGCTCATGGCAGGGAGGGGTGGAACTAGATGATCTTTCAGGTCCTTTTCAACCTGAGCTCTTGTACGGATCAATGAATCTATGAATCTTTGATTCCTGCCTTCTGGATACTGGGCAGAGGCATTGAAGGCTTTGTTTTAGCCCTGAATACCATTTTGTATTTTCCCCAATAATTCAGAATTATCTATTAATGCATAATGTGTGATCAAATGCAGCACATGTTTCTTATTGTTTTGCAGAGCCTATAGGAAAGAAATGTCAGTGGGCTAATTACTTATACTATTATTTTTTACAATTTTTTACCACTAATTAAAGAAAATGAGCTGCTGGCCAGAATTATTTAATACACTAAGGAGGTCATTATTTTAGAGTCAGTCTCTGGGGCTGGGCTCCCCAAAGAAGCATGATAACAATCTGTTCTAGGGGAATACTTTTCATTGCCTGTTTTCTCTGTTATTTTAATAATTTTGTCCGACGGCCCATGAATACAGTAGGTTAGCAAGGAACTAGCATCATCCCTTTCTCAACTTTTCTGTTGAGAAAGTAAGCTCTGTTGAGCTTACTTCATCCTGCAGTTACAAATTTGACATTATTAATGTCAAGGCGAGGAATGGATTTAGAAACTAACCATTTAATCTAAAGAGCACTGCAGAGGCTGATCATAAAGAAATTCAATCAGTAATCTTGTATTTCATTTCCAAGTAGGCAGATCAGCCCAGCTCTCTGTTACTGTGTTGTTCACCATACACTGTCAGTTCAGGCAATATCAAACTCTAAGCCATTATTTAGATATTAAAAACACAGGTGAACATGAGTGAACTTTATAGTCTCTAGGGTATCAATATGATGAATTCTCTGTCAGGTAATTCAGTCTTTCCTGTGCTTGAACTCACAACTTATGGAAGAGAACTAATACTTTCTTGCACCACAGAGCCTACCACAAGAATGTTCATTGCAATGCACAGATGCTGTAGTGATGAGGCCCATCACAGCACCTTTCTGAAGCACCATACTTTAATGATGATTAGTGCATAGGACAAAACAATCAGGTTTTTGTGTAGGATCAATTACAGCTTCTTATAAAACAAGTTCCTCAAAACCAAAATAATAGGTGACATATTAATATATTTTTGATTGATGATTACCTAATTCTATTACCCTGGGTAATTCAATTCTGCTATAGTTGTCTCTGGTCTCACCTTGACTAAGCAGTAAGCGCAGTTCAGAATCGGTTCTTACATTGCTTTCAGACACAACAGAATTGCAATGAACATTATCAAAATAGTAAATAAACTGAAACAATCATGTTTGCATCCCACACAGTGATATAATTTTTAACACAGGTAATGAGTGTGTTAGTGCCCTTAAATGTTTTTTATAATGCTAAATTAATCCTTTAGCATAGGTATTACTCCAAAGAAGTAAATACTGTACTTTTTAGAGACATTTTGGTAACACATACCTTTACTGAAAAAAAATTCTCAGTAAAACTGATCAGTATTTCAATTTTCAGCATCTTTATTACAGTTCTACAGCTGCACAAATGGTGTCTGCCAGAATTCATTAGGCTTAAGCAGGAATCTCATGATTATACAAACACCTGTTGATTTTTTTTTCTCTTGGACTCTCCCACTGGCATCCGTTTGGGTTAACAGAAGCAGTTACCTGCTGTTGAGCTGATAGATCTGGGTTTGACAAATAGGAGCTATTAACTGGCTTATATGATAGTCACCTGGAAAAGTGCTCTCAGACTGCAGAAGATGTACATCGCACTAATAACTTCAGTGAGATTTCTTTACTTTGACAGCTTATGCTTCAGTTCTCATAATAAGGAAAAGCATTTTACCGGAGCAATTAGACTGTCCTGCAGCACTACACTACTTAGCTTGTAATACTTACTTCATATAAATAATTACTTGTAGACTGATGATTTCTTGATAAAATAATTCTTGTTAACTATCCAAATCAGTACTTTGACACCCCAAAGATAATGTCTTTGGTTTCTGCATGATGAAACAATCAAACAACTGTACTCTGTGTGACAGAATGATTCTACATCAACACCAAGATACTAGTGAAAAAACAAACCAAAACTCATTATCGCTGTGACCAACAGTTTATTCAGCACTGCTGCTGAGAAGCAACCACACCAGAAATATGTGAATGAGAACAAAGTCTGCTGAACATCATAGCGTCATCACCAGGAACTATGGTTTGCTCACTGTCACTGTCACAGGGAGAAAACGTTTTATTAATTAAAACACATCTATTGACATTATCACCTGGAATATTGAAGCAGAAAATTCTGTCTTGTCTCATTTTAAGTTTCTTTAAAGAGCAAGTAGAATTGAGCACTGCTTTTGAAGATCCAGAGAAGTAATGAAAATCCAAAGGCTAAAGTACACATTCCTGAGAAGCCTAAATTCTTTCTCAACCAGCATATTAAACAACTATTCTGCTTCAGTCTATGTGGTATTAATTTTGTATGTAAGAAATGTATGCAAGCATATAAAGAACCTGAAGGGTTTAAATTTGCAAGACAAACAAGGACTGCTACCATGTAAGTGTGAAGTTATGAGAAAAGCTTCCTTTCATTTCCTTTTATGTTTTACCTTATGAGGCATGCACACTAGCATGACACGATTTCAATAGTTATCCACTCTAGGAGGTCATTTCAGTTTCAGGAAGCAGACTGAAATGCACGATTAAAATGACCTATTGCATTTCCTAGGAATGACGTTAAGATCTGTAAAATAGTTAAAAACATTACAGCAAGAAAACGTGAGAATATTTGCAACAGGTCACTGACTATTAAACTACTTAGATGCACATGAGTCTAGGGGGTCAGAAGAGATCCACCCAAGGGTGCCAGTGTTGCTGGTGGAAGTGCTTACCAAGGCACTTTCCATCATTTAGCATCAGTCCTGGCTCACCAAGGAAGTTACAGCTGAATGGAAGTTAACAAGTGTGATGCCCATCGTAAAAAGAACTCCAAAGAAGATCCAGGTGCCTATCAGCCTGACCTTGGTACTGGGGAAGGTTATGGAACAATTCATCCTGATTGCCATCACATGGCACATACAAAACAACCAGGTGATCAGGTTTAGTCAGCATAGGTTTATAAAAGGCAGGTCTAGCCTGATCTCCTTCCATGGCAAGGTGACACATGTTGTGGATGAGGGAAAGGATATAGATGTTGTCTATCTGAAATTTAGTGAAGCCTTTGACACTGTTTTCCATGGTGGAAGCTGTGGTGTTCAGAATTAACTGTAAACTGGGTTGTGATTCCATGTGTGATTCTGTGATTGCTTAGAATTTAATTGGATATGTAACTGACCCCTCTATAAGGAGTAAAGCAATTGTAGTTTTGCAGCAGGGTGGATGTCAGGTAGAGAGAGACAGAAGGTTCCTTATTAGAGAACAGTTGTCTCTAGGAGAAGACAGGTTATTTACAGCCCATGGGACATGCTGGTGAATGAAGGAAATGGAAATGGTACGTACCAACATCTGCTCCAAGCCTGCTGTCTTTCCTATCAGGTAGGAGTTACAAAGAGCAGTTTGATGTGCACCCATTAGAAGCACAAGGGCTTTTACACCTTAGGATATCTGCTGTGAAAAGACTGTCAAGGCTCTGACTCTCAAACTGTGCCAGATGTAGCTGTAGCACCTGACAAGACTGACAATCCCAATGATCTTAATTTCTGACCATGACTTGCACATGAAGAATTAACTGCTGTAACTGAAAACAGGATAATTTTCTAACTCTTTAACTTCTACTGTGGGCTGAGTGGGAAACAGAACTGTGTTTTTTTTTTTTTCTTGAAGAGCATGCTTAATTAATGACTGATTGATTCTTACTGGCAAAATATTTTTGTTTCACAATACTTAATATTTTACTGGAAAAATTATTTTAAAGTTGAAATTTTTAAAGAAATTTTGGGTACTTTTTAAAAATTCAGTGGTGACTTCTCATCCTATATTTTAATAAAATGTAAATACCCATGTGAATTTGATTTTTTTTTAAATATGTAAATATTCACAAAGTTAATACCTATATTTAAAATTTGAAGTGAAATTATAAAACAAATTTAAATTGCTGAAGCTTCTGGTTCAAATATTTTTGCAAATAATGATTTTATACCATGTCAGCAACCCTCCAAAACAAGCAAAACAGAAACACCCCTTCACATTCTGAAACTACCTCATAGACATAAAAGCCTGAGCTTTAATCTACTCTCCTTTCATTTACCAATTTCAACAGTAGTTCTGTGATTTGAGGTTTTCTACTAAGAATTTATCATTATTGTCTGCAGTGTATTTCAGTGAGGTATTTATTATGTTATGCTCTTTTTTTTAAACACCTTACATGTAGCAGCAATTGTAACTTTTATTCCATTTCTAAACCTCCTTCTGTTGTTTCCACAGTGTTACGCAGACACAGGAATGGCAACAGGTAGTCCTACTCTTCCACATTTTGCTGATGGGCAAATTCTATTTAATTTCTTACTTGGCATTCTAATACTCTTCCAGAAGGGAGTTGTGCTGTTCTCAACATGTATCTCCTTCAGTCCAATTGTAATGATCTAGTATTTCACTGGTTACAGGTTCTGGTTTGAGTTGCTGACATATTTTACACATGCTCATGTCTGACTTAAGTATTGGAAACACTGTGTCCAAGGATACCAGGTGTATCAGAAATTCTCAGCCAAAGTCCAGATTTAGATTTGAAATCTTCCAATTCCCTTGGACTAAAAGGAGATGGAGACTGTTTTGGTTAGTGTGTCTGCTTCAAGTCCTTCAAAATACTTTATCAAGCTTTTTTTTCAAACCACCCTTTTGCACAATTTCTGGTTCAAATGAAGTTCTTGCCCATACAAAGCCATTTATACAGAAATATTCCAAATAAAATCTACAGTAGAAATAAAGCTTTTCCTTAGCAGTTTAGCTTCTACAAGCTCATTTGTATTTCTCCATGTTGACCACAGAAACTTCAGACACTGCAACATTAACACTATCCACTCAGCTGTGTTCAGAGGTCTTCTGAGAATGGTGACTTCGTGCTAACAGGACTATCTCCACAGGCTTTCAGTCTCTTATTGATCACTGAATTTCAGGCAATACAGGCTGTTAAGCATTAATGTCTTATCTGTTTCAATTTGTGACCTTCTTAGCAGTCCAGACCAACACCCACACCACTTTACATCCTCTAACATAGGTTGGAGTTCAAGAAGTTGATCCTTCCTTCTTGTTTTGCTCTTTGTTCTGAACTCATTGTTTCTCCTCTCTCACGCAATCAATGAAAACATACTTCTTATCTTAGTTTCATCTCCAAATACTTCATGTAGCTTTCATGAATACAAGGACCACAGGCCAAAGGTGTTGCTACTCTCAGTATCTTGCCTCTGTAGGTATTATGAGATACTTAAGTAAATCAATAAATAGAAATGCTCGGTAAGTTGCTCATCTCTACACATATGACAACAGAACTAGGTATCTATACAGCTTGTAAAAAGATAAGCTTGTAGAAATAAACATTCTGTGTAAGTCTGACTTGCTTATGGAGGCTTTGCGTTTCCATCTCAAATTTCCATGTGCAGCTGTCAAAATTGTTTTATGTCTCACATAGTTTATATAATATCAAGGATGTAAAAGCTTTTAAAGTTATCACTTTTTTCATGAGCCATACATGATAGAGACAAAGGTCTCTGTTCAACACAGCAAGATAAGAAGACCAGACTTCTGCCCCCAGTTCTGATTCCTCCTACACTTTTTTTGCTCTTTCATTTTTTCACATTAATTTTCATATCCTTAATAAATTGTGACAGTGCCTCTCTTGAAACTGTACATGGTCTAAACTCATTCACTCACTATAGTATGTCAGGCTAGCATGGTCACTATTGTGCTTTATTGTCCAAGGACCATTAAGGCACAATAAATATTTCACTGTGATGTCTGCAGAGGCAGATTATACAAAGTCCTGTGGAGTGGTACCAAACGAGTTCATTCTTATAAATACTGTTTGGAAGACCTTTCATAGTAAAATCATTTAGAGATGAGTAACTGTAATGTCCTGTATCTTGTAAGTCATAACTATCAGCCGTTGCTGAAACAACTCTCATGTCCTTCAAGATGGCACTGTGCCAATGTCTAACGGAAATGATATACAGGCTTCTGTCTAATACTGTTACTTCAGCTGTGTCCACAGAATCTGGTAAGATAGTAAAAACTCTTTTGACAGAAATATATATATATATATTTAAATTTGGATATATTAAGCCACAGATATGAACAGAGGCTTATGCAATTTTTTTTTTGTTTTCCTCAAAAGGCATTACCTTGCAATCTCACTGCATGTATTTCCTTTCCTTTAATTATTTTTTCAAGTTAATTCAATGTTTGTGAGTGAAACCAAAATGACAGCTACAACACTGTCCATTTGTCTGAGTACAGATTCTGCAAAAGCAGTGCAAAAGTTTTGACCCAGACTGCCCTGTCATCCAATCGCTCAAAAAGGAAAGCAACTTTAAAATCTGTGTAGTATCAGTAGAATAACTGTGTATAACCAGAAAGGGCTGATAGTTTATCCCTAATTGTAGGTAGTCAACATTAATTTCATTATATTAAAATCTATCTACTATAAAAGTCATAGGTGAAGTTTATAGAATCACAGAATTATAGAGTTGATAGGGACCTCCAAAGGTCATCTACTCCAGCCACCATAGAAAAAGCAGGGTCATCACTCACCAGACCAGATTGCCCAGAGCCCTGTCCAGCCTGACCTTGAATGGCTACAGGGCCTCCACCACCTCTCTTGGAAGCCTGTTCCAGGGAAACCCTACCCTCGGATTAAAGAACTTTTCCTTAATGTCTGAACTAAATCTGCTCTTTTCAAGCTTCAAACCATGACCCCTTTTCCTATTTTTCCCTGTCCGTGTGAACAGTCTTCCCTGGCCTTCTGATAGCTCCTTTCAGGGATTGGAAGTTCACTATAATGTCCGCCTCAAGGCTTCTCCTCTACAAGCTGAACAATCCCACTTCCTGTACCCTGTCCCTATAGCAGAGGTTTTCCAGCCCTCTCATCATCCTCATGGACTCCTGTGGACCTGCTCCAACAGCTCCATGTCCTTGTTGTGTTGAGGGCTCCACAGCTGGATGCAGGACTTCAGGTAAGGTCTCAGCAGGGCAGAGCAGAGAGGCAGAATCACCTCTCTCAATCTGCTGGCCATCAGCTTCTAAACCATATTTTGATTTGCAACCTGACATTTCATGAGATAGTCTTCTATAACAGGCATAAAAGAAATTAACTGTGTTGATTGATAACAGCTGGCATTATTTCTGTAAATCTGTGTTCTCTTGGGTAACTTCCAAAATTAACTATTTAGCCCTAACAATTCAGTGAAATTGTCAGGTGATTTAATAGCCATATAAAACTCCTATTTATAAATTATGTTGACATTATTAGTGCTGCAATTCTATAAAAAGTAATATAACTGCCAATGCACTTGTAACTGCTTGTGCCTGGCTGTTGTGGTTGGAAGAGAAAGACAAAACCTCTGTGATTTTAGGTCATGTGAAATATCCTACATTATATCAGATACTGAATATCGCTTTAAAATATAACACCACACTATTATATGAAAATAATTACTTTGAAAATATTTTGTAATAAATTATGGTATATATAACCCAAATTTATTTCCACACCCAGTCAACAACTCAATTGATTTTCATTCCTTACAAATTTTCCATGATTTCTATAAACTACAAATTATGTAATGATATTGATTAGCCACTATCAAGTATATTTCAGTATGTTGACAGTGGCTTGAATTTATGTTAAATGTGTTTTCTGCTATGTGGATTTAAGTGCACACTTCGTACATTCTCAGAGATCTTTATCAAAAGAGAGAAGATCACTAACGTCTCCATCTTTATTGGTTTTGTTTTTTTAAAAAAGATAGGCAAAGAAGACATCAAAAAAATGGCAGATTCTTTTTTTGAGGAATATTGAGGCAAATAGCTGACATCGATGAAATACGTTGTAATAGATGTCAAAATGATGCTTAGCAGGTAATAAACATTATTGCAAAAATTATCCTCTATAATGAATGGCATTATTTTGGGTATAATCACAACCAAGATCCTTCCATATTTTATTTTATTTATTAGGTATCAGTGGTAAATGATAACCTGTAAGGAAACACTGCTATTGCCTATGTTACACTGCAACTACATCTCTCCTTTTTTTAGGAAAAATTTATTTTCTGCAACCTGCAATAGTTCAAATGAATCTTATTAGTGAAGAACTAGCCAGGTCAATCACTAATGTGGTGAATGTTGCACTTACTGAAAACATCCCATTAGTTCTAAAGCTGCTTATAAGATCAAGGTCAAATGTATTGATTATTTAATATCATTTTGTCTGCTTAGAACTTCTCTAAATGACCACTCAGGCCTTAAAGGAATAAAGACTAATGATTCTAGTACCTATGTTTTCTGAGATATAAAGGCCTGCAACAAGATGGAATGGCAAGTGGTCAGAACAAGGAGGCATTAGAGAAACCATAATTTGGATTGGTTGTGTGTCACAAACATACAATTGTTCATTATGGGATCCCCCTCTCTTTAGACTGTAAAACTAACTTATCTTTGTGATATAAGCATACTGCTTATACGTCCTCTTGTCAGAGTAGTTTACTCGAAGGGTAGGAGTGAAATTTAATTTCCAACGTGTTTCATTTATGTTTAGATATTGAAATCTAATGTGGGATTCAACCCACATTCACAGTTTTTACCTTAAAAAGATAATTAAAACATAGTTTTAAAGTAAAAGTTGAAGCATGACGTCTCTATTTTATGGCAAGTGAATTTAAATGTCACAGTCTAGGGAAGTTGCATTTAGAGGCCTAGGAAATTATTCCCTGACCTCTTACTTTCACTGAATAAGGGCTTTTATTAATCCAAAAATTATATTCAACATCCAATAATATACCATGCTGCCATTCTTTTCAGTCTTGTGTTCAGATTTGCATCCTGAAAATTCTACCCTTTAAATTCACCACTATTCCCTTGAACAGTTGGCTATCAAATTACTTGCACTTTGTCAGAGAAGTAGAGAGAGAGAACCATGTAAATCCTCTGCATGTGTGAGTATTCCTGTGTGCACACAGGTTATAAAAGCCACAGTGCAAGAGTTTGAACTATGAAACAGTAAGACATTAGAAATACTTGGAAACAAAGAGAAGAATCAGAAATTAAAGCAAATGGTACCGAGGTATAAGATAAAATAATGAAAAGCAAGCATCTACATTAGCTGAAAACTGTTTTGGAGTAACCACACCATTCACAGCAATGACTGTGCATTCTGGGGTAGAGATTTATACTTTTAAGTCCTTTCTCTGGTACCAGTCTGACATCGATTGCTAAAAGTTAAGTATGCTATTACAGAAGATTCAATTAAAGTTACACACCACAAGCTTATCTCAGTACTTCTTTTTCTTATTTTTTTTTATTCCAAAGCCAAAGAAAAGGAAGCAAAACAAGCACAAAAAGGTAGAAATCAAATGCTATAAACCTGTGCACTAACACAAAATAATTATTATCTGTGTTGGATGTATGAGAGGCAGAATGGTGAAGGTAATGAACAGAGGGAACTGCTGTCAGCCAAAGAACATTTCCCACCCCAGACACAGGTACAGTTTTATAGCATATTTTACTATCTATCTGTGCATTTTCAACTAGTAATGAAAGACTGAAAAATTACCTTTCCAACATACTGAGGTTCGGAGCCCATGTACTCCTCCAGTACGAAAAACTGATTCCACACCCAGCCTCGTTTGACTCGCTGGGCTGATGACTGCCTCCCTGGCACCGGGTCATTTTCTCTTGGCTCTGCTTCTGAAGTCTGTTGTGGCTGTGGATGCAGTGGCTTTAGGAGACCTCCATCAAACAGGACCCAAAGAAGCAGAGATAAGCAGTTCCTTGTAAGCATTGGCAACGGCTTTCCTACAGCCAGTACTAAAATCTTCAGCACTTAGTGCAGAGCAGAGAAATCCAGATTTGAGTGTCTGTGTACTCCACCACTCAGCTTCTGGTTTTATTGAGGAAATGCTAATGCAGGAATTAATCCTTCTGACGACAAAGTATTTGCAGCATCAAATTCCATCTAAAAGGACCTATAAAAGATATTTACAGGGCAACATCAAGTTACATAAAATTACATGGAAGCTTTCATCAAAATGCTCACGCCTAAGTAGTTTCTAGAGACAAAGATTAGGAATCATAGTTTTAGAGGGGTTTACTCTTTTGATTGTAGCACTGAGCTGCTCTAGAACACTGTACAGTTATTACAGGAATCACTCATTCTTGCTTTGTTTAACATTCATTTTGTGTCTGAGGATAAGTCCATAGCCATTGCTTTATGATGCAGTTCTCAGACCAAACTGTTACTCATTAGTGATGTAAAAAATATTTATTCTGGATTTACACAAAAATACTGAAGAGAGAATCTATCCTACCTGTCCAGAGCAGGAGTGCTTTCCTTGTTTCTGTCAGAAAAGATGCTTGAAAGCACCCCATTCTGTCTGTGCATGGACTTGGACATTTTATACTGAAGTTTGGAGGACAGATTTATATGATTTCCATGGAAAATAGTACCTGTACACCTAAACGCCACAAAGCTGCTACCATACAGTATGAAGTGTAGAACCGGTGTTCTTTGACAAGGCTTGCATCAAAATGATAGCTATAAATCACATTTAAAAATGCCAACTTGATGCATGAAGAAAGTGGTAGAACTCCAGTCCATGTAAAAAATGAAACAACATGGAAGCCAGAACAGTAAGACAGTGATAATCTTTTATATTGACAAATACCAGATGAACAGATTAAAAATAAATCAGTGCTAACTAGCCACAGGGTTAAGGCAGAACTATCATATCACATCATGGTAACAGTTACAACTGTGATGGTTCCTACAGCAGCCAAATGCCATTAGCAAAGAAAAAACTCCAAAGCCTAAGGGAATTGTCATGCTCTCATTTTGTTCTGTTTATACCAGCACACTCCATTTTAACAGAAAGAGAGGAAAAACAGGAAAATGTCCTGTTTTCTGGCTACAATGTAATTAACAGAGGTGCTTTTTTTTTGTATTTATGTAATGTTATGATTGTGTGAAACTAATTACAGACTTCATGATCTGGAGGTCTCTTCTAACCTTAATGATTGTATGATTCTATCACATTTTAGGGATGCAAATATTCAAATATTACAGTCTACAAAAGTAATTCAGTAAAACGCAGCCTTAGCGGTAATTTGTAACTTAGTGCCAAATTCAGCAGCAATAAGCACCGGTAAAAATGAGCACCCATACTATCTCAAGAAGCTGTGACCCAGTGCCCATAACACCGTGAAAACACTGGATCATATGCAAAGAAAAGCAACAAAGCTGATAAGAGGTCTAAAGGCTGAGTCCTATGAGGAACAGCTGAGAAAACTGGGAATGTTTAGCCTGGAGAAAAGAAAGCTCAGGGAAGACTTACCACATTCTACAACTACTCAAAAGGACGTTGCAGTGAGGTGGGGATTGGTGTCTCCTCCCAGGTAACAAGTGACAGGACAAGAGGAAATGGCCCCAGATTGAACCAGGGGAGCTTTAAATTGAAATTAGGAAAAATCTATGCAAAAGGGTTGTAAAGTATTGGAAAAGGCTGCCCAAAGAAATGATGGAGTCACCATCCCTAGAAGTTTCATAAATCATAATTTCCTATTTAATTGATCTGTAGATGAAGTGCAGAGGGACTTGGCTTAATGGTGACATGGTAGTGCTGGGTTAACGTTTGGCCTTTATGGTCTTAAACGTCTCCTCCAAACAAAATTATTCTGTGACTCTGTGAAGAGTGTTAAATCTGTGGAATCCATGCTGTAACAAACACACTTATTTTAGAGTGTAGAAGTGGATAATAATCAATAACACAAGAGCTGTATTCATTTTAAGCCAGAGAGTAGGTGGTCAATGGGACAGAGTCTAGTTGGAGGCCTATATCTAGTGGAGTCCCCCAAGGATCAGTGCTCGGACCAGTCCTCTTCAATCTATTCATTAATCACTTGGATGAGGGATTAGGATGCACTGTCAGCAAATCTCCTGATGACACAAAGCTGGGTGGTGTTGCTGACACCCCAGTAAACTGTGCTGCCATTCAGCGAGACCTGGACAGGCTAGAATGCTGGGCTGAGAGAAACTTAATGAGATACAACAAGGGTAAGTGTAGAGTCTTGCATCTGGGCAGGAACATCCCCAGAGACCACTATATGCTGGGGACTGACCTGTTGGGAGAGCAGTGTAGGAGAAAAGGACCTGAGACAGCAATGTGCTCTTGTGGCCAAGAGGGCCAACAGCATCCTAGGGTGCATCAGAAGGGGGGTGGTTAGCAGATTGAGGGAGGTTCTTCTCCCCCTCTACTCTGCACTAATGAGACTGCATCTGGAGTACTGTGTCTGGTTCTGAGCCCCTCAGTTCAAGAAGGACACAGAGCTGTTGGACGGTGTCCAGCATAGAGCAACGAAGATGATGAAGGAAGTAGAACAGCTCCCTTATGAGGAAAGGCTGAGGGAGCTGGATCTCTTGAGCTTGGAGAAGAGGAGGCTGAGGGATGAACTCATTAATGTCTATAAATATGTGAGAGGCAGCTGTCAGGATATGGAGCCAGGCTCTTCTCAAGGTCATCTGGTGGTAGGACAAGGGGCAATGGGTGCAAGCTGGAACATAGTAGGTTCCATGTAAATATCAGAAGGAACTTCTTC
>VZRI01013994.1:0-34219 GCA_013397515.1 Upupa epops | reverse complement strand
GGATCCCTAGGACTTTCTTTTGTCTGGTTGTTTGGGTGTGCTGTTGGTGTTTCTTACTGTTCTTAGTAAAGAACTGTTGTTCCTTTTCCCAAATCTTTTGCCTGAAAGCCCCTTAAATTGCAAAATCATAATATTCTGGAGGGAGGAGGTTGACAGTCTCCATTCCAAGGGAGACTCCAGCTCTCCCTAACAGACACCTGTCTTCCAAAACCGAGACAACTAGTAATAATGTAACACTAGTAATAGTGTTTATTGTTCCCCACTCTTCCAAGCTATTATCTTTCTTTCAATAGAATGAATGGCTTAATAGCTTTTGTGAGGCTGTCCTTGCTTATGCTGGCACTAATTCAGATATTAAAACTGAAACTTCACATTTTCACCACTGGTCACACCTGGACACTTTCCTGTCCCTGTGTCCTCTTCATTATGGAGACATTCAAGACCCGCCTGGATCTGTTCCTGTGCAACTTGATCTAGGTGGTCCTGCTGTGGCAGTGGGATTAGACTAGATGATCTTTCGAGGTTCCTTCCGATCCCTAATGATTCTGATTCTATGATTCATTAGATGTGGATGACTGTCAGGCTGCATATTGAACTGACTTGCATAGAAGGGGACAGAAGTAATTTTCTCACTACTAGCATTTCCTTAAACCACTGTTCTATGCTAACATTTTTTAAACTCACTGCAGATTTAAAAATACATTAATAATCTCATTTCATTAAGACCTACAACATAAGAATGAAGTGCCAGATGACTATATGGTCTGCTGGCTGTCAGGTGCAAGAAATAATGCTTGTAGAACTCAAGATGAATGCATTTTACATTTGAAAAGCAAAAATATAATTTATATCACTGTGGAATTCACTACTTTGTTAGGGCCATATTTTGTCATTGATTCTTAAGCAGAAGTTTCTACCAAATTGATAATGAGTTCTGTTCAGAACTGTGAAATATATAACCAAACACCACCATGGCTTTCATGTTTGCTATAAATAATATTACTACTGTCCACCACAATAAATTACACAGAAATTCTTATTTGCTAGGTACATGCTGAGGTACCTAAATAGGAAGTATTTATAATGGAGAGCTCATAAAACTTGACAAGTTTCCAAGAGTTAAAAACTATCCTAGAAAAATCACTTCCTATTCTAAATTCAGTGCAAGATTTTCTGTACAGATGAGAAAGTCTATGTTTTAGGTCTTAATAAAAAAATATAGTGAATACATATCTAATACAAATGATTGTTTTAATTCTATCTTCAGTAAGGAGCAAAAATGAACTCATATCTGTGCATGTTCTTTCACAAAAGTTTTTCTAGATGTACTCAATAGGTTTCAGTGTTTTTCATCCACAGCAAAATACTCAGCTACAATGGCTGTAAACTTCCCACCTGCATCACCATTTGTATTCCATGAATTTTATAGCAGGAAAGAACCTTTAAGACAGGACCCTACCACACTAGCAGACTGCACTCCATACATATCTCATGCATTTCTATTACCAGCCTTTTGTTTGAAAGTTCACAGGTCTTTTTTTGTGCTTCAGAGCATCCATCCCTAAGTAACACCAGGTTCAAACTGTATTCATCCATAACTCAGTTCCAAGACTTCCAAAATCTTGTGCAGGGTAGCAGGGTACATGCCTAGCTTTTTTTGGTAAAATCATAGTAACCCCGAAGCCTTGCAAAAAAAAAAAAAAAATTAAAAATACAACCACGCAAGGACACAAAGGATCCTTTTTAAATGCCCAGCTATAGAAAGGAACTGGAAACAAACAAGCAAACAAAAGTGCTGGGACAATTTGCATTGTTTCATAATGCCCCAGATCGTGCTGTATTCAACTTAACTGCTGTGCCACTGCTCTTTGCTGAAGAGGCTCTGTGCATTAGAGTTTTCCCAGCAGAGCTCTGCCTCTAGCCATGCCTGTCAGTCAGGGAGCTTTAAAATGTTATAGAGCACCGAAAGTAATGCAAAGTGATTGAAGGACATCAATGAAAAGAGAACAGTCCCCTCTTGGCTGGAAGGTTAGCAACCAAGTGCAAAATACACAGCACTTTAACTCCTTCTCAGTCAGTCTCCTAGACTTCTTTCCTGAGCACATGCTGCAGAGTCAAGAAAGAGCAGAGCCAGTGCTCGCTTCATTCCTTACCGCTTCAAAAGTCTGAAGAGCAGAGGGGTCAGTGAAAAATGAGAGAATAGGTTTTGCAGTATAGAACTGCAGCATGGATGACTTCATCAGCTACAGAAGACTACACAAGTAACTGTTTTGTTGTGCTCTTTAATTTAAAGTGTAGAAGACCGAAGGAAATAATTTAGAGCCCAGTATTTTGTATCTAAAGAGACAAACTCTAACTTGTTGCTGTGTAACACTTGAGCAGTTGGAAAGTGAGACAAAGGGTCTCCTCCTGCCTCCTCCTTCCCCAGCATCTCATTGCCAACTTTGGAGGAAGCCTGTTGAAAGTGGCCTGATAGGTTTAATAACACCTGAAAACTCCACAGCAATTCAAAGGCTGAGGCAGATATTTCTTTTATTCTACATTCATTGTTTTGCATTTACCTTTTAAGCTATGTGTCAGTCTTTCAGCCAGGACACCTAAACCTGTCTTTGTGGTTTATGTTGCTATTTATTTATGCTCACTACATATTTAAATCTAGCACATCTATATACCTCTGTCTGAAAAACTGCTGTGAGGGTAGGAGATAAGCACTTAGAAATACAATCAGAACATTTAGCCACAAACAGGTACTATATTTCCTAATTTTTTTAAGGATTTCTCTGATGCCTTTAAAGGGATAACCTCGTGAGAGTTGTACAGACATGCACCTTCAATGCATCTCTTCAACATACAATATGAAAATACAGAAGGCCACATATTTCTTAGATCTTGCTTTTTTCAAGATTTAGCTGTGTTAGTCTCTTTGTCATACCAATTTATATGGATTTAAGTACCATTATGAATGGCTTAGTTAACCATAAAGAGAGGTACAGAGGGAGAGCTTGTTTGAATATACTTCCCAGTATGGTTTTATACCAAGATTGCCTTTATTTGTTTGCTCAGTCTGATTCAAAGTGACCCAGCAGCAAGTACAGGCAATATGTTAAAACACCGTAACTAAAAAATCTTGATCCTATTTAATTCGTCCCTAAAACTGCAGGCTTAGAAATTAATGAAGTGCAAATTATGAAACAGATAACACTACTAAGATAATTTATTGATAATAATAAAATACAGTGTAAATGCTGCTCCTGCAGGAGTTTTGACACTGACCTGGGTTACGCTGCCATTAATCCGAGCAGCCCAAGCAAATGGATGTTTTCAAAATAGCAAAATGGATACAAGCCATCACAGCTGCAATAACCCTTGATCACAGGCAGCCAAAGGCACTGCAGACACAAATCACCTCACCAGGCTTGCCAAAGATTAACATTCAAGGGAGGACAGATGTACATCCTCTGCAATTACTAGTATGTACATAAGGTATGCTTTACAGAAGTCTTTGAAAAGAGACTCTACATGATCATTGATCTTGTCATGGTTTAATCCCAGTGGGTCAGCTCAGCCCCACCCAGCCTCTCATTCCCCTTCCCCCAGTAAAATGGGGAACTGAATGAGAAAGGCAAAAGTGAGAAAACTCATGGGTTGCGATAAAGACAATTTAATAGGCAAAAGAAAAGCTGCATGTGCAAACAAAGCAAAGGAAGTTCATTTACTACTTTCTGTCAGCAGCAGGTGTCAACTGCAGGAAAGCATAGCTCTATTCCGTGTAATTGATGCTTGGGAAGACAAACATAATAGCTCCAGAAGTCCCTCCTTTCTTCTTCAACCAGCTTCACATGCTGAGCGTAGTGTCACATTATGGACTGCTCCTCTGGTCTGGTCTGGTCTGTTCCAGCTATGTCCACTTCCAGCCTCTTGTGCACCTGTAGCCTACTCACTGGCGGATTGGTATGAGATGCAGAAAAGTCCCTGACTCTTTGTAAGCACTACTCAGCAATAACAGAAATATCCCTATATTATCAACACTGTTTCCATCACAGATCCAAAGCACAGAACTATAGTAGACACTGAAGATAAGGACCTCTGTCTCACAGCGAATGAACTTATGGTCATATGCAAACAAGAAAGAAACACTAAGGCTGCATGAAGCAGTCAAAACGGTCTTTGGTCCAGCAAAGCTGATGTGACCTTGCAGCACATTGACAGGAAGGCTGTTGTGTTACAGCACAAAATTCCTGTGATATACTACACCAGCACCCAATAAACACATTTATGAAGTGTGAAGTACCGGAAAAGTGTCTAATTATGTTTAGCATTTCTACACACTACCATAGTATAATAGCTCCATAGACATGCTTTAGTAATTGTCTTTCTAAAGCATGTAATGTATGGCAATCACTTAAGAGAGTTTAGTAACGTAACAAAATACAATGATACTTAAAAAAATAGTGTAGCTGTAAATGCTGAGAGTGTAGAAAATGTAATGGAAAAAAAAACAATCTAAAAATAATCTGTCTGAGTGTAAAACAATAAACTGATTCTGTATGCAAATATTTATACATATTATGTCAGCTTTATCATCATTAACAATATAGAATAGCTCAACATTTGCTTTAGAAAGATGGTCAGATGATGAAGTAACATCAATTTTATTTTAATTCTGTCTTGTATCATACTATTTTATCTTGTCTCAGAAAAGTACTGTGGCACCACGGGGCTGACACAGCTGCTCTGCCACTGAGAGGCTGGGTAAAGCTTTGATGAGAGAGAGATCTTGAGGCACTGATCTCTTAAACCTTTGGCAAACAGAAAGAGACTGGAGTTCTGTCTATTCTTGCATTTCAGATGCTGCTGGCCTCAAACATTTTCAATAGAATCTGCTGCAGCCTGGAGGATCATCGAGGATCTGCTGAGCATAGTCCCATTGTGAAGAATTCCCAAAACAAGGGGAGTTAGAAGCATGTCTGAGACAGGGGAAGCTGGACTCTGCAAAAGGACCAGAAAAGGGACTTTTCCACAAGTATCACAATGTAATAGGGCCTCAGGAGCCCTGCTGAGTCCTATGCATCGAGGGGATTGTTAAATTCCCCCTCTGATTTGAATGTATCCTTTCCCATGGCTCTCATCTGAAGCCAAAACTGATGTGTTAGCCATCTCCCATTTCTCTCACAGTGTGTGTAATGGCATTGTGATATAGTTTCTGTTTCATCTTTTATTGGTTCTTTTAGTTATTTTGGAAATTTTCCTTTGCTTCTTGGTTGTGGGTTCAATAAATTCCTTCTTTTTATCAAATTGCTTCAGCGAGATCTGGTTTTTGCACTTGTATTGTAGGCAACAACCCAGATCTGATCTAGAATTTCAACTGAATCCAAGACAATGCTGTATATAATGACATAATTATTTAACAAAAACTTGGTGTGGAACATTAGGCACTTAAAGTTGAAAATATGGATTTCATATTACAAATTATTGCAACTTGGATTAAAATAAATGTAAAAGTTTCTGTCTCCCTTACCGTAGTATTAACTAATATTTAATGCTGAATAATCCTGTTCATAGTAGATTACTGGAATCCATTACTCTTTTTGTACTTCTAGTCCAGTTCTTACATTTTTGTTCTTCTGAACAGTTAATCCATTTATGCTAGCAGTACTGAACGATGTAATTTCAGAGGCTGGTACCCTCCTCAGGCAGAAAATGACAAGACAGCTGTTTTACCCAATGAGTTTCATTTTATGAACCTTGTGGATATTAACAGAGCTACAGAAGAGATAATCCATCAATTTTTCTTAACTGTGAGTACATTCAGCTCAAGCCTTTCAACATTCTGGAGTCACCTAGTGATACTCTGAGTTTACTCCAGTGCTCAATAATAACTAACTTCTTACATCTTTTCACTATTAATTTTGAGTTGTTCTCACTCTACTTTCATATTGGTACTTGTAACGAGCCCATGAGTTTTTTCTAATCATTGATGAACTAACAGGACAAAACCCCAAAACTTAATGAGTTTTAAATCATCAGAAACAGAAACTCCAGAACTTCTATTTCTGATATTTAAAACAATTATCTTTGTTTTCCCCACAATTACCACATAGGAATATAAAATCCTTACAGTAACCAGGGCTGGCTCTGGTTAAACCAATCACAGCTCTTCTAACTAGAGTGCAGTCATCTATAAATACATTCACCAGAAGTAATCCTTATTGGTTTTCAGTTGTTCATAACCAGAAGTGTTCAATGAAAACTATCAGAGCTGTCAGTAAATAGCTTGTCTCTTCTACGGAAACCTTTCACTCCAGTAAAATGTCCTCTCTAGTCAATGTGGAATTCTTCCCGACCTAAATCAGAGTTTAAACTCAGAGATGCTAAAAGCAGCTAGTAGGCATTTTGTTGTAGTCTCTTAAAAAGATAGAGCAATTTCACCTTTATAAAAAGATAGAAAATGTTAAAAAATAAAAGATAGAGCCTTTCACCTTTATAAATTTTCGTGTCTCTTGTATGCAATTGTTCATTTGCCAAATTCAAGACTAATAAATTGAGTAATTTTATAACAGATGTTAGCTGTGAATTTCAGTGATTCTGATTCAAAACAGACAAATGGATGAGGTGGTCAATAAAAAGAGAGCTTCTTTTGCCTCTGTGTAATTGTTAATACATACACACATGCCCCATCTCCCAGTATGGAAAAAAAAAAAAAACCCACAGAAAATGGACAAATTTGAATGTTAAATGCAAATTCTCATCAGTCTTTGAAAACTTGTTTATAATTTTAAACACACTTCTTTGGGGGAAATAAAATTGTCCATAAAGAGTCATGAGCCATTTTTAGTTATCACTAACTTAATTTAGAATAGTAACGGTATCATTATGCGCAGTGGTTTGTTTTTCCTTTGTGGTTGCTATTTAAGCTATTTTTTCACTTACTTTTGTCTGAGCTCTCTCCATCTACAGTAAATATGCAACTGTATGGTGGATAGGTGGTTTATGATTTATGTTACTTAGGTCAAGACATGTAATAAGCAGCTTGTTTACTGCATTTCTTTTTTTATAGTAAGTCTAAATTTCTCTGACTGCAGTTTTCAAATCCTTGTTTTAAATAGGAAATCAATAGTGCCTTTTTAATGTTAAGCTCAGAGAAACAAAGTGCCAAAAGAGTCCCTGATGAAACTGCACCTCAGCTGAACTCGTAAAGGACAGCGTTTGGAGATAGAACAATTGCGTACCTGCAGTGTTATAGGTTGCAGTCAATCCATCAGATATATTGTAATCACTAAGTGCACAGTCCTATTTTACAAAAAAAAATACCTGCAGGCCTCAAGATAAGAAGATTGACACATTTAGTCCGCAGCAACCTAAATCAAATATCTCCTCAAAATAAGTGAATTAACCTTACTAAAGGACGCAGCCCAAAAAGATTCATTCACTCTGTCCAGGCAGATACGGAGTACTGGGCTAAAGACTAAGCGAGCAGGAAGGCTAACAGAAGGACCTTGTCTTTTAGTGAAAATAAACATATATCCCCACCGTGTTACTTCTGATGTGTGGTCAAGCATGACATAACTGCGTAGTTCCTCACATGACAGAAGCAGAGAAACACAAAATGGCTGAACTTAAAAGAGACTTCAGTGGAACCCATCCAGTTCAACGTCTTGACTCCATTAACGTCAGCTACAGCAGGTTGCCCAGGACCACACTCTAAATTTCCCCACTGATGGATTTTCCACAATCTCTTTGGGCAACCTGTCCCAGTGGTCTGGCCATTCTGCAAATTTTTGTTCCTCCTCACTGCCTCCTCATCAGGACTTCATGAGAATGTGAGAATACTTGCCAGACAGTGTTCTGGAAATAAAGGCTGTTTTAATGTCAAAGGAAACCACATGCACTACCACACTGCATTGGCCAGCTATCCAATTACAGAAGGCCAACAGGTTGGTTAGGAATGATAGCGCCTTTATAATTCTATGAGTACTCTCAGCACCCTTCCTTGTCCTCCATGCATGTGAAATTGATTGCCACGTTCCTAGGGATTCATTACTTCCCTAGAAACTTAGATGAGGCAAACACTTATTTTAAGACACAGGTGTCATTTGGTGACTTCCCATCGCATTCATTGACAAAACACAGCAGTCCTCAGGGACTTCTGTGTGTGCAGATTGTTAAAGAGCCCCCAACCCAGTCCTTCTCTGCTTGCTCTGACAATATCAGCTGGTACTTTCTGGTTGGTTGGAGTTTCAAGGCCTTACCCACCAGCACCATGACCACCAAGTCTTTCCATAAAGGTAACTTATGTTGTTTGCACCAAGCCAGTAAGTTAGCAAAAATAAACCCTCTCAAATTTCAAAACTTCTCTTCTTCCTCCTAAGAAAGGAGTACTATACTTGACTTTTCAATTAGTTTCCTGATTTCTTCTCTGTAAAGGCGTTAGCTTATCTTTATTACTGGTAATTGGTAACATAGGAGCCCATGTTCTGTGATTCTAAATAAAGTAGTTTGAATTTTCAGAGCAACTAAAGAGTTCAAATGCCTGGCAAAATCCTTAGGATGCCTTCAAAGAACAAGATAAGCACTACACTCTAAACACTTAAAATTTAATAGCAATAAACATGCAGATCATTAATAGTAATTGCACTACATAACATGCTACTTACAAGATAGTATTTAATCTAGAACAAAAAAAACTTAGTTCACCTATGATACCTATATGGAAAAAATGGCAAATCGTTCAGAATTTTAAAGTGAACAATTAGCTCAACATAAAATCAAGTATTTGCTGGGCATTAACACAGTGTTAAAAGCAACTGATGATATGAAAGACAGTAAAAGCTCAGAGAAATTTCAACTGAACTGCTTTTATGACTTTGCCTACCTTCCGCTAAATTTGTCTCTGATGTTAGAGCTTTTGAAATTCCTGGGAGGGTTTTATCCCCAGGAAGAATCTTACTTTCCATTTCAAAAAGAACTAAACCAATTCTTTGTTTGTAGCCCTTTTGAAGCACACACATATTTTTATATGGTTTGTGGCATTAAAGAGCTTTAAAACTCAAACCTTGCAACTTAGAAATGGAATAAAGTTTCACTTTTGAGATTATGTCAATGTTAGCTTTACTATTCCATTGGTTTTGCAGACAAAATATAATGCAACACACTCAAGTGATCAACAAGATTCTTCTCATTGATTCCCCACTTGGACCCTGTATACCTCAGCACTGATTGAACTGCCAGTGTTTCCATCTGTTTACCTGTTGGCTTCATTCAGACACACAGACAGGAACTTCTGGTAAGGACCAAAGCAAATTGGAGACAGATTGCCAAGCAGTCACACCTCTCACTTGACATGTGTGAAGCAGAATCCCTTTTGGGCAGCTCAAAACCTGAACTTGCACTGAGATCACCCACTTTAAAGACCTAACTACATTTTGATGACACTAGGAAATGGGGATATCCCTGCATTTTTCCCCTCTGTTTAGCCAAAGTCCCATTTTCCATTTAAGGATAACTGAAAGTTAAACTTATGTCTGAGTATTTAATGCAATGTTTCTGCCACACTTGTTTGTGTAATGATGGAAAGCTTGGTAACAAATCCGTTGTCATCAAAGGAAGCAAAAATAAAGAAAATGTTTCCAAGACTCAAGTTTGCCATTAGCACGGATTAAGCAGTTCATCCTCTAAAGCACATACCCCTCAAATACAGAATGTATCTTCAGAAGGCCCTTCCCAGCTCAGTAAAGAAGGCTCTACTTCTCTTACCTGTATTACACATCATTATGCTATTCAAGCATCACTAATGATAATTAAATATTTAACTACATAGCATCTGGGGAAATAGTTGTCAGTCTGGATGGTCAGCAGCTCCTGTGAGCAGCAGACAATCAGAGCAGAAAGAATTATTGTGATTTTTTCTTAATAAGGTGGCTAAAATGGCTCTCAATTAATCATTGAAAAAGATCTGCTCAGCCCTTGTTCAGAAATAACCAGGACAATAGTTCAAAAGCAAATAAGCATTTTTAGTTATATTTCAGAGAATTTTGTATTTTACTCTTACTGAGAAAGAATCATACTACAATTATGTAATTAAGTGAACCTGCAGACAAGGTGCAGGGAATTGCTAATTGCCCCATAAACACACAGTTATGAGAGTCAGCAACTGTGCAACATCCCAGTTGTTACATAAATTAACAACAAAATACAGCGCCAGAGTTCCATCTTATCAACACACTGACTCACCTCTGTGCTGCTCATCTCTTAATTAATTGCCTTCCCTATCACCCTCTTTTGTCTGCTGTAGCCAATTTTAGAAGTAATATATTTAGAGGAGGGTAAAGGGAAGAGAGAGGAAATGGGACTGCCTTGGTTATTAAAATGCAACAGCTAACACAAGACATTAAGTTTATCTTTAGACACCTGAATTAAAGAGGTTGCTTCAGGGGCTGTATGTGCATTGTACTTTGCAAAAGCAGGAATAGATGCATATTAGCACAGGGCACGATCGCTTTGTCTAGGAGACTGAATGCAGCATACAAAAATGCAGGGTTTGTTTACTGATGTGAATGCTGGAAACTCAGTATCCTTGAGTTCATATATTTGCTGTCTGGAGGGATCTTTGAAACAGAGAGACCAAACTGTGACCAGTCTGATCCTGAAGAACAGTAGTTTAAGTATTTACAGCAAATCAAAGCAATCAAAGCCTTTCTCTAAAATTGACTTTCTAAATTAATGTCCCTTTCAGCCTATGGGTCATCAGAAAGTTTCACATCCCAGTTGTCCCTTCTTAATTAAAAGATGAATTATTTTGTTTCCCAAACAATAAAAGTTTTTCTCACAGAAAGTCAAAGCCAAGTGCTACAAATTTTTTTTTTTTTCAAGATCTTATTGATTCAAACCCCCTGCCCTAGGAAGTCAAGACAAAACTCTCAAGTCTTTAATTTTCCTCATCTTGTTTAAAATTTGGAATAGTACTCAGTCTTTCTTATGATACAATCTCCCCATTAGGCAGGACAAAGCCTTCATGACAATTACATTTGATTTGGCCTTCAGGTGAGAAATTTCAAGACAATAAATTTTCCTTAATTTTTGTTGTTTGTATGCCCATATTTATAGCGAAGCAATAACACATATATGGACACAAATACATGGGTGTATGCCTCATAAGAAAACGGAAAGTATTCCTTATAAGCATGCCTGGGGTGGGGAATTATCAGAAAACCCAACAATTTATGTGGACTGCTGACTAATACAAACTTGCCTTCCAATACAATGTAAAAGTCCTTTCCAAAATCACCCCCAAATATCTGTAGAGTGACCATTCCTGAAGGACAGCACTACTGATAGGACTCCCTCCTTCCCATACCATTTATCCTCCAGAAAAGACTCAACATTGGAGTTGCTCTCCTTCAAAGAAAGAAAACTAAAGTAGCCACTTGCCTCATCTTCCACATTCCGCAAAGTGCCTAGACCTGGAAAAAAAACCTGAATATCACACATTATCCCAAAGAGCATTATCTCCTCGTATGAAAGTCACATGGCCTTTCTATTGCCTGTGTGCCAGTAGCATTTATTTTGAAATAATTATTATATGACTTCCACATTCCATGATTAATTTTTAAATTTCACATGTCAAAACTGGCACTATAGTTTATATTTTCTCACGGAAATCATATTAATCCTAATGTAGGCTAGAAGCTTCTTGAGGTTACTGAGGGTGGTACAGGGCAAGTAACATGATGAAAATTAAGCCTGAATGGACAAATTGCAACCATTCATAGTAGATGTTAATACACAATGCAAACTCTTGCAAAGTAAGCTGTTAATGGGACAAACAGTCCTTGGTTAAACTCTTCCTGTAGTACCTCAAAAGTGGAGCTCAAGTAAGAAGGTCTGAAATTATTAATGATGAGTTACAATTTTAAATGGCCAGTCTTTTCATACACTCTCCCCTGATATTTTGTTAAACTCACTTTGGCAAGGTCATTCTACTGCCATGTAAAGACACAAACTAAACAATATGTCACTTCTAAAAGAAAGTTTTGTTGCACAAGAAAAACATGACATTTGTCTTTTAGCACACATGTGCTGATGTACTAGGGAGAACTGCTTCTGTTAGCCATATGGATGTGTTAGGCAATGGCTGCTGCTCGTCAGGAGATGTTCATCTGCTGTTTCCACAAACAAAGCAAAAACATAAGAGCATAAAAGGAAAAGAACAGATCGCATCACACCAAAACAAAAATAAAGGCAGAAAATGCTAAAAGGCATTTACAATACAGTGCAGAAGCCAGTAGTTTGCCAGACAGTTTAACACGTCATATTAGCAGAGATGTAAAACCTATGTCCCCACTGGGGACAATAGTCCCACAAGTAAGGAAATCCATAAATTCAGCACCTATGTGCACAGAAATTTTGATGACAGAGTTAAGCAAAGGAAGCTACAGCATTCCTGGAACCTGTAAGGAAAAGCAAGGACTCAGGTGCAAAGATACTGAAGTCAGCCTGAGTTACACTGACATGACTGAATACTATATGACACAGCAGCTCTAAATATTTATGTCCATAAAATGGCTATTTAATTCAATAAAATCACCGAAATTTTCATGTGCTAAATACTGACTCATGACATAAAACACTTATTTGCATGAATTCCCATCATGCTGTCAACAAAAAATTCCTTGGCAAACCCTTATCACAGAATTACAGAATCACTGTGGCTGGAAAAGCCCTCTGAGATCATCCAGCCCAGCACCTAACATCACCCCAGCAGCCACAGCAGGATACTAAGGGCCACAGCCAGGCTGTCCTTCAACACCTCCAGATACGGGGACTCCACCACTGCCTTGGGTGGTCCATTCCATTGTCTGATCACTCTTTCCATGAGGAAGTGCTTCCAAATATCCAACCTAATTCTCGCCTGGCAGCTTCAGGCCCTGCCCTCTACCTGCTCTAGCTATCAAGGCTAGAAAACTATCCTTCACAGAGCCCATATGCTTGGGTTTGCTTTCTTCTGCCTTTATCACTTGCATTATCCTCTCATATTTCCCCATAATACACAGTAGCAGAATGTCCTTGCTTTGAGCCAAAAGCCACTAAGTCAATTAAAATGTGTGTCTTACAATACTACTGCCACAGAGAACCTGATGCTTCTAATTTAAAAAAGAGAAACAATACAGATAACTATGTTATAAAGATTGTGGATCATACTGTACTCAAAATAGTGAAAATGCTTAACAGAATTCAAACCTCATTGCATTTGAACTTCTTTTATTGAAAAAAACCACATACTTTACATGTATGCTTTATTTTTTCTTTTGATTATATTAGAAATATCATTACTTATTTTATTGTTCATCCACTAAGTTATTAAGTGATTTGATTAAATAGAAACATAAAAAGCTATCAATTTCCAATGTTACTTTTCTGATGGAAAAAGCATTAGTCATCTATATATAGAATAGTTCAGCTTGGATAGGAATTTGCAAGATACTCCAGTTCCAACCCCTCTACCATAGGGAGGGACAGCTTCCACTAGATCAGAGTGGCCAGAGCCCCATCCAACCTGGCTTGAAGGCAACCTGTTCCAGTGTCTCAGCACCCTCACAGTGAATAATTTATTCCCAACATATAATCTAAATCTGCCCCCTTTTAGTTAAAATAATTACTCTTCATTCTGTCATTACACTCCTAGATAAATAGTTGTTCTCCATATTTGCTCTAGGCTCCCTTCAGGCACTGGAAGGCTTCTATAATACCTTCTGTTCTCCAGGATAAGCAACTCCAATTCTCTCAGCCTACTCTTAAAGGGAAAGTGCACCAGCTCCCTGGTTATCGTGGCCTTTCTCTGGATCTTCCGTATTTAATATAACATTAGTTGAGAATCTGGTACTATATTCTTATTCTAGATTTTAATTATGTTCTGTAGTCATTCTCAGGATTTCTGAAGCCTGAGTAAGTGTTCAAGACCAGGTTGGAAGTGACTCTGAGTAACCTGCTCTACTGAAGATGTCCCTGCCTATGCAGGGGGGTTGGAACTGGATAAAGTCCTTTCCAACCCTGGCCACTCTATGATTCTATGATTCTAGAATACCTCCACAGTCCCAAAACTTTGAACAATAATGAATAAAGTGCCAATTTAGTTCAACTGCCTGTGAAATTGTACAAAATCGATTCGAATCTTTATAATGTTAAATGAATTCTGAATTTGTCCTCAGATGTTCATTTATCAGCTATCCATTTCATAGCAAACCAGATTACTGATGAGAAAACTATTAATAGTTTTGAAAGAAAAAAGGGAAGCAAAGAGAGCTTATATTTAAATGATCACCTTAAATCTATTATGCGTCTCATATAATTCTGTCACTGTGATTTACAGTATGGTGATGCAGTTAAGTTTTAAACACTCACTGAGTTTGCATATTGTTTTCCATTGCCATCAAAATCCAATCCACAAATTTACAATTCCCACTATGTCCATGTGTGGTTTTTAAATTCAATTAAACCGTATCTGTTTGCAGACATCATAGCTCTTAGGGAAAAACTCTTTATGGAATGGGTAAAAGAAACTACTGAACAAGGCAGCACTGAAACTGTATTGTATGAGTCAGATCCTAAGCTTTACTCTTTATTCCTAACAAACTTACAGGACCAAATAATTCTGGTGGTGGATGTTTTCATGGTTTGGGGTTTTCAAAAAAAACCAAAAAAAACCCATGAAAATAGGATGTGGTAGTTTGAGTTCAAACTAATCAGTGCCTCTGCACAAAAACATACTTGAGTTAGGGGAAGACTTGGTGTGACCAGGCAAAATTTCCTATTTGTGGAGCCTGTTTGTTCAGAGATCAAGAATGGCAGCACTGAGCTAAACATGCTGCTGGCAGTCATCCTTCTACCTCAGAGTGTGGTAGTAAAAGATAGAGTGCATTTTGAACCCCAGAAATCAGCAGAAGAGAATCCTGCATGCAAATCCATGATGCAGTGAAATGGAGGAAGAGAGTCCTGTCTGTGCCCATGTAATACAACACACTGAGGCTGGGGAATGCCTTGGAGCACATGGAACCAGGAACTTATCCTTAGAGGAACAGTTGGCCCTGGGGAAAGGAAAGCTGGACTGAGCTGTGCACAGCACGTTTGCACAGTGAATAGAACTGCCAGGGATTTCTTCTCCCTAAGGGGAGACTAACAGAGATTGGCCCAGCTATGTAAGAACATATGATTATAAAATCATAGAATGATCTGGGTTGGAAAGTACCTGAAAGATGTAGTTCCAACCTCTCTGCCATGGGCAGGAACACCTCCCACTCGACCAAATTTCTCAGGCTCCATTCATCTTGGCCTTGAACACTTCCAGAGAGGAGGCATCCAATGGACAACCTGTTCCAGTGCCTCAGCATCGTCACTGTAAAGCATTTCCTAAAATCTAATCTAAATCTACCCTCTGCTAGTTTAAAGCTATTTCCTCTCATCCTACCACTAAAAACTCTTATAAAAAGTGCTTCTCCTGCAACCTTACAGCCCCCTACTGGAAAGCTGCTATAAGGTTTCCCCAGAGCCTCCTCTTCTCTAGGCTCAACAGCCCCAACTCTTGCAGACTGCCTCTACAGCAGAAGGGCTCCATCCCTCTGATCATATTCATGACCTCCTCGAGACCTGCTTCAGCAGTTCACTCCTTCTTCTGTTGAGGGCTCAAGAACTGTACACAGGACTGCAGGTGGGGTCTCATGAGAACAAAGTAGCAGGGGACAATTACTTCCCTTGTCCTGATGGCCACATTTCTTTCAATGCAGCCCTGACTACAGTTGGCCACCTGGGCTGCAAGAGCACACTGCCAGCTCATGATGAGTTTTTCATCAACCAGCACCCCCAAGTCCTTCTTCAGACTGCTCTCAAGTGATTCTCTTCCCAGCCTGTACTTATGTTTGGGATTGTCCCAACCTTGCCCTTGACCTTGTTGAACCATGAGGTCGACATGGGCCCACCTCTTGAATCTGTGCAGGTCCCTCTGTATGGCCTCCCTTTCCTCCAGTGTGTCAACCCTACCACACAGGTTGGTGTCACCCACAGACATGCTGAGGCAGTACCCAGTGCCGCTGTCTCTATGGTTGATGAAGGTGTTACACAACACTGGTCCCAGCACCAACCCCTGAGGGACACCATTCATCACTGTCTTCACTAGGACACTGAACTATAGACCATCACCCTTTGCATGTGACCGTCCATCCTGTTCCTTATATAGTGACTGATCCATGTGTCACATCTACGGTTTTCTATTTTAGTGACCAGGTGTTGTGTGGGACAGTATCACACATTTCACACAAGTGCAGGTAGGTGACATCAGTTGCTCATCCCTTGATGTGGTGACTCCATTATAAAAGACCACCAGATTCATGAGGTCCCCCAGTAGCAGCACAGCTCTCCAGGTCAGGAAGATGAAGGAGGTGCCTCTGTACCTCTCAGAAGAGAATCCCCCACTAGTAATACCCATTGCTTCTCTGTTGCTGTCATTGTCATATAACAAGGAACTGTTGGGGTTACCTCACACCAGTCTGGAGACTTAGCAGATGCAGCTCTTCCTTGTCCTCAACCTGCAGTGCTGGGAATCGAATTTTCAGGGGCACCCAAGGCTCTGAGAAAGGTTCCTTTCTGCTGCTAATTCTTTCCTTTGCAGTTTGCCATTACACCATTGGTGGCTCTTGACCCACAGCCAGCTATCCCCCTAACTGGGAGGGGAGTTTCAGACTGTTTGGCCATAGGCTGCAGGCTCACTGCAGATTGCACTTGAACCCAGTTATTTCTCTCCATTTCTGCCTCCCTGATACTGCACTTTCGACTGTTTCCTGCAGCTCAGACATCTGCTGCAGGAGGTCTTTAATCTGTTCACACCATTTGCAGACAAGATTTTCCCCATCTCCACCCAGGAGCAGAGTCAAGGCACTTCCCACAAACTGGTGTTTGCAGAGCTGCTTTTCCCCTCAGCAGCTTAATCTGTGTTGAGGCACTGGCCATCTCCAGAGTGGAATAGGTATAGCCTTCTGCCACAGCTGCAGTCTTTGCTTGGCATTGAGTACTCACAGTGATCAGTCTCTGAATGTGGTGTTGGGGTTCATGTGTTGTGTTGCTTTTCCTCAAAAAACAGCCAGTCTGGGGTTTGCCTGTGACTTTCTAAGTGGTTTTGAATCCTCCTTGTTTTATTATTTTGGCTCATTAACATATTAACTAACTCAGTCTTATGTCTAAGCAACTGAACAACCAGAGGCACAGTAACTTCCCTATAATTAGGGTCACAATTTTTGGGCTGCATAAATTACAGATTTTTTAGCAAGGTCTGCTCCTGGAGTCCTTTGGATTCCACAAGCTGGAGGTTAGCAAGATAGTTACACATCAACTTTATTCAGTAGAGACAGACTTCTTGAGCACTGTCTATGATGAAAATCATGATAACTTTGCAGTTGCTTACTCATTCTGATTGTAACAATGCATCAGATTTACCCTGTTGAATAGAAACCGCTTAAATAAGTAATTCCCCCTACTTCAGTTTCTCTCATCTAATAGTACCTAAGGTTAAAACTGTGATTTTACACTTTTCTGTCGAGACTAATAATTCCTTGTTCTCTACATAAAAATGCATGAGATTTACGGTACCTATTCACATCTTAAAGTACACACACATAAGCATTTTACCAGTTCAATATGAAATAATTGTTGCTTTGCCATACTGTTGGTACTCTGAATCATTGAAGTTAGTCAGTAAAGTATTAAAAAGTACATTTTTCACAATGTGTCATCCATACTTCATTTCATCCCGAGAGCATCCTGTGGCAACTAACTGCCTACCAGGAATCAGAAATCTGTTAGCATCGTATTACTACAGAAAGGAATCATCTGGACATAAACAGCCTGCCACTGAGCTGACAGCAGAATTTCATCAGTCACAATTCTCTTTGCCTCTATCTCCAACTCCTTCAGAAGTGAAAATTCAAGTATTTAATGGGTTGTGTGAGAACAATTACTGTTCTGTGACTCCGTGTGAGATAGCCAGCTCTGTCTCTTGGGAGGAGGGGCACCTGTGATTACTATATGTCACTCCAGAGAGCTGATCTGAAAGGGCTGACCTTGTGCCTCTTTCCGATTCTGTGAGCAGAAGCCTCAGAGGACATTTACCCATTGCCATTAATAACAAGAGAAAGCCAGCCTGTGGATCACTGGCTTGGATGGAGAACAAGATTGAAGATGGTTACAGAGTTCCATGTGAGTTATTAGCTGTTACCCTGATGTAAACATGACTAACGGGTAATGGAATTAGTTTGGCTGAGCAGAAATCACCTCCAGAAGCTTAGCACTCCCATTGTGAAATATTTCATAGATGGGAGAAAGGTAAGGGAAGTCCTGCATGTCCCTTTAGAGAGCCCGGGTGGATGATGGCATTGCTTGAAACTGAATCCTCGCAAGGATGCAAACAGGCTTTTTGCACAGGCACTTCAGACCTCAGAGGAAAATAAAGTTAATGTAGAGAATGGATCAAATGTTTCTGATCTCAAATCCCTCACTTACAGTCCCATATTCTACACTACATTTCAGAAAATTGATGGAAATTCTATTCTCTGAATCTGTACATTAATTTTGTTAATTTCTAGCCACTCCATGCTGTAGTTCTTTTTTCTTGCTAATAACATTTAACTAAATGTTCAGTAATAGACCTGAGAATTCACTTTTTAGCCAGCACTAAGCATACCGAAACTGGAATCTACAAATCTTACCTACAAGCAATTTTCCCCTGAGCAAGACCCTAAAAATAAAATTCTGCATTTCAGGACACAGGTAGAAATCTAAATAAACAGCAAAGAAAAGTGAGGTATTCTTATAGGTTTTATCAGTGTAGCTGACACAAAGGTCTTCTTAAAGTCACTAGAAACATAAAGTTGAAAAAAGAAAGATAAAGTGAAGAAATGAAGAAGAATCACAGGCTAAACTGTAACACCATCTTCCACCCCATTTTTTTCTTATTAAGAACAGAGGGGTTGGGTGGGCAAACATCAGGGAAAATAAGTGCAGGGATGAAAACTCTTAATTTCATAGGCATCCACGTAGCTCAATGGAAAGTCCATTGTTTATAATTAATCTCCTGAGTCTCTTTCACTTTGGACAACTTTGTAAAGTTGATGAGGAACAAGGAAAAGGAGAAGAGAGGGGGAAAATTTGTACAAATTAAGGTAAACATCCCAAAAAGTAATACGCTATGTTTCTTTCCAATTTTGTTGAATGCATTTCATAGCAATGATATGAATGACAAAACACACCTTTGTGAGCACAGAATCTGGAGACATTTTGAAATAGCATTTCAGAGGTAGAGAAAGTAGTTTGCAGGAGGAAAAAGAGAATAGGGACAATTGTTCTACCAGAAGTTATCTCCTCAAGTCCATAATATCCTGCAGGACCGATAATTGACTGTTCTCATTCCTGTACTAGAAAGACTAAAAAACTTTACAGACAGTACCTCAAATTTCAGTAGTTTGATCAAGGATTTGGGACAGATATGCTTCTAGGATGTAGTGAAATAACTCTGGGACCGCTTACTAATAGAGCCTATACATCTCCTACAGCTCCTTTTTCTGCATGTGGTCACCATAGATAACCCATTCTAGGTCATCCAGTACTTCTGTTCAGAACAACTACAAAGCACAGTGGGATGTGACTCTGCAGTGCCCTGGGTAAAAAGCATGATGTTCCCTGGACCATTTTTCCTGATGATCCTTTCAGTTCTGCTCATTTCTTTGTTCAACAATGGGTGCTCATTCATTCCACAAACCCAGTTCTCAGATCACAAGCTGAAACACTGGAATCAGTCTTCTCCACGCATTAGAGTAAACCACAGGAATAATAAGTAATAGGTTTATAATATAGCAGTATGGTATTTACAGTGCAGCTTGATGATTGGGAGCACAATGCACACCAAATTTCTAGAGATTAAAGTAAAAACATTTTTACTACATAGGAGTTGTTTTTCATAATCTTCCAAGGACAAAAATACTAAATAACACTAAGCAGCATATAGAGCAGGGGTGTTCATTTATATGCCCTTAAGTACCACACTACTAAGTGATTCAGTGTAGTACATGAGTCACTAAGCATCAATGAATAAAATATCATGAGAGATCCTCACAGAGTATGAATAGCTACATTTCACAAAGTGATCAGAAAAAATCTGTTGAGACAAGGAACAGAATATACTAGAGCTAGGATATGAAGCAAATCTGAGCCTGTATCTTCAGTACTGACATGGTCCTTCTTAGCTTTAAGTGACAGATTACAGAACCAAAAGTTTCATATAGACAAGTTACTTACTTTTTAAAATGCATCCTCAGGATACAAAATGGGATTAGCAGCTGCCAATGCTAATTATAAACTACATGACCTGGCACAGCAAAAACTTCCTTCAGCTTCTGAGATGAATTTCTAGGATTGTCTTCTTTCTGTCTTCATGTGGCAGCAGGTCACATGGACAGAGCATGAAAAACACATTTAGTTTTATGATCAATCACGCATGTAACATGGAAATGACTACACTTGATCAAAAAGAAATGAAAAAGAATGCAGGAGGAAAGGAAACAAAACATTAAAAATAAAAGCTACACTACATTTCAGTTTTCCAGACTGACTGCAAACTACAGAAAATGGCCAGTACTTTATGTGCTGACTTAGAATTTGTGGTCATCTTAAATTATGTACTGTGTTCAAAGGAAAGCTATACTGTGTGTAATAGAGAAGAAACCTGACTACTCGGGAGCACTGTGTCATGAATACAAGAACTCTTCTCCCCCATACAGTGGGTTGTACAACTATTGTCTGTGAAACCTCTGTTTATAATGACATTGTAGTAGGAATGTGTGCAGGTCCCTGCTTTTGTTTAATACATGATTTTGTATTCTGCAGAAGCTTGCTGAAGTGCACTGATTTTAAAGATCAATTTGGTTTATTTGTTTAGTCTGATTAATTTATGATATTACTGCATTATCTAAGAACTGTTTTCTACACAATTACTCAAAAATCTTAGTCTATGCACAAACTATGTACACATTGAAATTGATTAAGGTGATCTTAAACTCTGCCTATTTCAACTACAGATAGCATCATTATCTCTGTAAAATATATACCACACAAAGAAAACACGATTGACTCATAAGGATCAAAGTAAATTTATTCTACAAGAATTTCACACGTGCTTTTCTGATCTTTGTGGCATCTGATCTATGCAGATGAAATGGGGACATCCTCTATTATCTTCTAGATGTCCCAAACATCTGTGTTCAAGAGATAAATTGTTGGTTCATCCTATCCTTATGTTCATAATATCTCAGTGGAAAGTAGTGACCAACACATTTAAAAATAACTTAGACAGAATCCAGGTTAAAATAAAATGCGTATTTTTCTCCCCAGTTTACAAAATAATACATTTTGTTCCTCTCTTCCACTCTGCTACTTGTAAGTGCATTCAAAGGAGAGACTTTGTCTTTAAGGGTAAGCCAAAATGTTCTTTCACACCTCCCAAAACAAGTTATGACCGCTATGCTCTCACAAGGAAGATGGCAGTTAAGGCCATAATCTTTTCATTATCTTTTCCTTACTTTATACTCCAGGCATTACTTTTGGAAAGAACCACTGTTTTACTGCCTGTATCAAAACTCAATACCTTCTGGTGAAATGTTATGTTTCTATAATCATGCTCACCCATCAGCTCTTTCAAAGCACCCAGGAAGAACCACTATCCTGCAAAAATGCTCTATTTGTTATCTGCACAGGAAATCAGCTGACAGGGCTTTTAGAATAAAATACACTTTTCTCCTTATTTAGATAGCTCTTGCGGTTTTATGTCCTGCACTTGCCCACAAATTAACGTTTTACTTGGTCAGAAAGAAATCTAATTCCTTCCCTTACAGTCTTTAAAAGGGGCAAGAAGGAAGATCCAGGAAATTACAGACCAGTCAATCTCATCTCTATCCCTGGAAAAATGATGGAGTGACTTATTTTGGATGTCATCTCTAAGCACAAGGGAGAGAAAAAGGATATCAGGAATAGTCAGCATAGATTTGTCAAGGGTAAATCATGCTTAACCCATCGGATAGCCTTCTATGATGTTGTGACTGAATGGATAGATGCAGGGAAACCAGTGGATGTAGTCTATCTTGACCTAAGCAATGCTTTTGACACAGGCTCCCGTAACACCCTCATGAGCAGGCTCAGGAAACGTGGTATAGAACAATGGACAGTGAGACAGATCAAGTACTGGTAGCACAACAGACACCAAAGAGTGGTGATCAGTGGTACTGAGTCCAGCTGGAAATCTGCAACTACAGGAATCCCCAGGGATCCTGTTCAACATCTTTATCAAAGACCTTGATGATGGGACAGTGTCCTCAGCAGGTTTATAGATGACATGAAGCTGGGAGGGTTGGCTGATTCACCTGAAGGCTGTGCAGCCATTCAGCAAGATTTGGACAGGCTGGAGAGCAGGGCTAAGAGGATGAAGCACAAGCATCAAATGTATATTTTGTGCTGTATTCCTGCCCCCCTCCCCTCCCCCTTTCTCTTCTGGAAAGTGGGGTGAGAGTGTGTGTGTATATGTGCTGGCTTTTGTGGTTATGAGTGCTGGTGTACACTCTCTTGTCCTAGAGGTCTCATCTAAGGTGAAAGACAGCGTTAGCTGTCTCCCATTTCTCTCAGAGTGTGTGTAAAGACATTGTGATACGGTTTCTGTTTTACGTTTTTGATTCTTAACTTATTTGGGGATTTTTCCTTTTCTTATTGGTGATGGGTTCAATAAACTGTTGTCTTTTTAGCAAAGTTGCTTCATTAACTGTTGAACTCTCAGTGAGTGCTAGTTGTTGTGCTAGAATTACAGGCACCAACCCAAACTGATTTAGACCCTCTTCCTAAGCCATTACAGACTGAAACAGCTGCCTTACAAGTAAAAGCAGAGACCTGGGGCTTTTTGGTCTGGGGAGAAGACCTAGCAAGTATCTAATTAATGTCCATAAATCCATAAGGAATGAGTGTCAAGAAGGCAGGGACAACCTCTTTTCACTTGTGTCCTGGGATAGGATGAGAGACAATGGAATCCAGCCCAAGCACAGGACATTCCAACTCAACGTAAGGAAGAACTTCCTTAGGTTATAGTTCAGAGTCATGGAACAGGCTCCCCAGAAAGACTGTGGAGTCTCCTTCTCTGGAGACTTTCTATTCCTGTCTGGATGCATTTCCAAGTCATCTGCCCTAGTTTTGGTCCTGTTCTGGCAGGAGGGTTGGACTCCATGATTTTCAGAGGTCCCTTCCAACCACTGACAGTCTGTGATTCTGTGATATATGATCAATAAATATTTTTAAATTTACTTTTTACATCTATATTAACAAACACAACTGATAAATATTTGGTGTTATACAGATACGCAGCTCATTGTTATTATTGAGATAAAATGTGGTAGTAATTAGTCATTCTGAGATGACTGGTCTTCAATGTCTTTTTCTAAGTCACTGTCAACTTCTCATGCCTCAAGATAGTTTCTCACCTGCACAATAATGAGCACACATGGATTTTTAACCTTTGTTAGTGCATGCTGAAGGTCAATGCCACTTTATTTTTTGCCAGAATTATGCAGATTACTGACTCCCACAGAAGAATACTGTTTTTTACACAAGACCTTCGGTACTTTACTGCATGAAATCTCAAACTGAAGTAGCAAAATCATAATCCTACATCAGTGAGTAGAAAAGACCACAGCCAATTCCTATTAAAAAATGTGTATTGATTAATTATCTTCATAGTACTAGTATGGGATGAGGTTCTGGATTTGTGACCAAACCAGTTTGATAATAAAGAAATGGGTTTTTTATGCAGAGACAAGGTCTTTTCTTTTTAGAATAGAACCACGGAATTTGGGTTTGGTTTGGAAGGGATCTCAGAGATCACTTAGTTCCCACCCCATGCCCTGGGCATGGGCACCTCCCATTGGACTAGGTTGCTCAAACCCCATCCAGACTGTTCTTGGAACATTCAATACAGTTTATCAAAGGCAAGCGTAGGTCCTGCATCTAGTAGGGAATAAACCCCTTCAGGTTTGGGGTTGGCTGACCTTCTGGAAAGCAGATCTGCAGAGGAACACCTTCACCCCAACAAGCTGGTTAAGGAGAAGTTGGGAAAGGATACAGCTGGGACAGATTGACCAGAGGGATATTCCAGAGTGTACTGATCAGCAATAAAATTAGGAGGATACTGCTCAAGGACTGGCTGAGCAGTGGTGGTGAGCAATACAGTTTTATTTGCATCACTTTTCTTTCTTGAGGTTTACTTATTGATTTTTTTCATTATTTTTAATTACTACGATCATAATACTTCTAGTACATTTTATACAACATTTACAATAGTTTAGCAATATTTTTATTATTTTTATCAATATAATATTTCAATAATTAAACTGTTCTTAAAACATGAGTTTTTTCACTTTTACCATTCCAATTCTTTTTCCCATCCTGCTGGTGCCAGAGGAGAGTGAATGAGAGGCTATGTGTCCTTCATTTCCAGCTACAGTGAAGCCATGACAGAGTGTAATTTTTATGAGATGAAGAAGGTGCCCAGTACAGTGCTTAATTAAACTCATATAACCATAAAATATAACTAGCTAGGATTTTTTTTTCTATTTGTTTGTTTTAATTAGGATTCAGCTAGTTACACACTTGTAATTACCAGTAGAGAGCACAGCCCAACAAGTGGATTATATTGCTCATGCTGTTCTAGAATGTGATTATTTCAGTTTTATTGGAATCTGCAATTTTGTTAACTCACTGCATGACAGCACAGGACAGCAGCTGAAAATTCTGTATGATTCAGGTTGCTGCATTTCTTTCTACACCCTGTAATTCTCTGCCTGTGAGTGGGATAAGCCAAAAGATTAGATTTGAGGTTTTGTGATGTCTCATTTCAGAGTGATTTTCCATACTCTGAATAATCAAAGATGGAAAGATTTCTAGTAAGATGGTAAGAAGGTGTTTTTTTTTTTCACAAATTTAAGATAGCTAATGTTTCTTTGGAAGCAAGGAGTCTTACAATTGTAAAGGAAGAGCAATTATTTGGTTTACTAACTAGTGTTCTAAGTTGTGTACTCTGTAATGTGCAGTGCTTCCACATTACCTTGTGTGTCTGAGGCTCATATTAATAGATAAAACTTGTATTTTGGTTTTTGGTAATTAAAATAACCTTCCTCCACTGTTATGAAAATGTGCTTTTCTGCTGTACACAGAGACAGAAGTCTGCTGTATTTGTTTAAAATCGGAGTGTGTACTAATAGGGACATATGGGGTACCTAATGGGTATCTATATTAAGTTTCAGGCTCTAATGACTTAACTACAACTTGTGATGTCTCACACTCAGTTGCTGCACTGTGATGAATCACAGGGCTGTAGTCATATTCCTGTCTGCTCCATGAGCATCTAAAATGTTTTACAGAGTAGTCTCTAAGATTTGAACAAAGTCTCACACTCTGAAGTATCTTTTCACTAATGTACCAGTGGAAAGACCAGTAACAGTCAGTTTCTGTACTCAAAATCCTTTACAAAAACATGTATTTCTATATTCTCAAAGACCATGGTGGAAATACCTTTCCTTTTTTGAAAATATTTCTTTTCAACTTTTGTTCACATTTTAATTATCCAAGCAGTGGGTTCTCTTTGATGTTACTATACCAAATAGCAGACACGGTGTCTGCGCCAGTGTCTGTCCTACTTGGAAGAATCAGCAGACAACCTCAATGTTTGCTTCCCATAAAAATATTTCAGGGCTTGACCTAATAGAAATGCCATCCGTTTCTGAACATTCTTACTAAAAACTGCATTTCAAGTCCCATGTACTAAAAAATTGAGTTTTACATGTATTTATTAATTCTTTGATGTGGTATATCTAGATACTGCTAAAGCAGGTATCCCAGGGATGTATGTCATCTGCTCATAGAATCATTATAGCTGGAAAGCACCTCTAGAATCAAGCCCAGCCTTCATCTCAGCATCTCCCTAACCACTAGACTGTAGCCTCAAGTGCTCCATCTAATAATTTTTTAAACATCTCCAGGGATGGTGACTCCACTACTTCCCTGGGCAGCTTGTTCCAGTGCCCAGCCACTCTCTCAGTAAAAATTTCTTCCTAAGATCCAATCTAAACCTCCCATGATTTAACTTGAGGACATTTCTCTTCATCCTATCATTAGTAATTTGGGAAAATAGACCAGCATCAGCCTTGCCACAACCTTATAGGTAGTTGTAGAGAGCAGTAAGGTCTCCTCTCAGCTTCCTCTTCTCTAGACTAAATGACCCCAATTCCCTCTGCCTCTTCTCATAGACCCTGTTTTCCAGACCTCTTCCCAGCCTTGCTGCTCTTCTCTGGCCCCACTCCAACACCTCAATGCCATTCTTATACTGTGGTGCCCAAAACTGGACAAGGTGTGGTCTCATGAGTGCAGAGTACAGGGGCACTATCACCTCCCCACTCCTGCTGGTTACACCATTTCTAACACAGACCAGGATGCTGTTGGCTTTCTTGGCCATCAGGGCGCCCTGCTGGCTCCTGTTCAGCCAGCTGTCAACCATTACCCCCAAGTCCTTTTCAGCCAACCACAGCTCTCCAACCACTCTTCCCCAAGCCTGCAGCTGATAGGGAATTTCACTTATCCCTAGGTTAAAAGGAACCGCCTAGTTACATGAATGGTGCATAGGGTTGGAGCCTTTACTCTGCAATGCTTTCATCTCCTAAAGTGTAATTAAAAGTCAATTGACAATTCCAGGTCTTCTACAACAATATTACTTCAAGCTGTCTTTCTTCAGTTTGTTAACTTATGCATGTACATGAGATTCTTTTATAATATGGATTAGCTTCCCACTATATACGATGAATTTTACCTTCTTATTCCCTTTTTATCTTCCTAGTAACTCCACTACTTCTGATATAGAAGTGCTAATCTGAAATTAGTAAGTGCTTTCCCTATGCAGATAATAGATATAGTTTTAGCTGTAACATTGATCAGCTGTAGCTCAGCAGAAATGTTGTCTTGTCAAAGAATTATTTTTTTCCCAGTTTCTAAACACCACTCACTTGCTAGGGGTTTTACAGTTTCCAGTTCTGGAATGTGTGCGTGTTGCTGACCCAAGTATTTAGCCTGTAACTACTGGCAGTGTTATGAATTCTGTTTTCTAAGAAAATGTCTCAGATCTCATGTCCAGGTATGTATAACGTTATAATGTGCAAACCAGCCTGTAGGACCAGGCAATAGGAATGCTTCTGAAATCTGGGCAGAGCACTCCGATACATATATTCAGTAAGTCAACGTAACATTCCCAAATCTCCTGCTCATCATTTTGTATCACTTCCATAAACCAATTGATTAATTTCTTTTTGCATTAATTCATCTTAACCCCTTCAGCCTTGAAGTCATAGCTAAGAAAAGAACTAAACACAGCATTTTCAAAATTCTCTAGTGGATTTGTTCGCATCAGACTGACACATGGACATACATAAGCAACTTCAGGTAAGACAGCTTTTCTACCTCAGAAAGCTCAGGTCATTAATGTTTCTGGCGGCCAAACAATTAATCATGAGCAGTTTCTACTTTTCTTGTGCCTTACATTTCTAGTGAAAGCTCTCAGCAAAAAGCCAGAGGCAGATGGAGAAGAACTCTGATTTTTACCTCATTTCTCTGTGGAAAAAATCTACTTAATGATTTTTGAGCAGTTAGTATCAAAACATGACATCTCTCTCAAACTCTGCTCCTTCAGTTCAGCACACAATACTGTATGGACTGAAAAGTGACCTAGTTTTGTATCACTCCATAAAGTTACAGATAATAAATCAGACAATTTATGACTGCCTAGTCTATGCCTGAAAAAGTTTGTGAATACATGTTGATAGGAAGATGACCTTAAAACCAACAGCAGCACATCTGGATTTAACTATATGTGGATGAAATAATGTTAAAATAGCAATTCAAGGTGTATGATAATTTTATTTACACTTCTGAACTATACAGTCATAAGCTGGATTGTTTTTTCAGGCATTCTTTTCATATCATCCCCATCATCCACATTAGATTAATCTCTAGAATTTGTCATACTCTGACATTCATACAGGCCAGGGAATCACAGAGCATCTAATGCTAATATTCAAGGCAGTATTTATTGACCTTTTACTTGGCCAGACCAACAAATCAGGTCATCCTGTACCTCACATGATCACAAAATCACTCTGGTTGGGAAAGACCCTTGGGATCATCAAGTCCAACCATCAACCCTACTCTACAAAGTTCATCCTTAAACCAGATCACTCAACACCATCCAGGGATGGTGCCTCAACCTTCTCCTTGGGCAGCCTGTTCCAGTGCCTGAGCATGCTTTCCATGAAAAAGTTTTTCCTACTTTCAAGTCTAAACTTCCCCTGTTGTAGTTTGAACTCATTCTCTTTTGTTCTATCACTAATTACTTATGAGAAGAGACCAGCTTCAACCTCTCTACAATGTCTTTTCAGATAGTTGTAGAGAGTGATGAGGACTCCTTTCAGCCTCCCCAGCTCTCTCAATCACTCCTCGTAAGATTGGTTCTCCAGGCAATTCACCAGCTTTGTTGCCCTCCTTTTCACTCACTCCAGCACCTCAATATCTCTCCTGTATTGAGATGCCCAAAACTGGACACAGTACACAGGATGTAGCCTCATCAGTGCTAAGTACAAGAGGACAATCACCTCCCTGCTCCTGCTTGTCACACTATTTTTAATACAGGCCAGAGTGTCAGCAACTGGACGCTCAGAATCTGCACAATATGATATGAAGGCAATTGCATCTACTTGTATGCTAGTCATACGAGAAGCCAGAGACAAAGAAAAGCAAAAGAAAACATAGGTGGAAAGGCCATAAGGAGCAGATAACTGTAACAATAAAATCAACCCTACTCAAGTGCAAGAGGTCACTGAACACAGAAACACCTTTTGGCCTGTTTCATAATCTTAATAAATTCATGGAGCTTCTCATTATAAACTATAATGCAGAGAAAAGCTAGCAAGAAGGAGAGGTAAAATCTCATTGTTTGAAAATAATAGATGTTGCATTATGACTTACACTCTGTTGAGCATTTAAGTATTAAGGACATTAACATATATTTGTATGAATGAGAGCGATAATGATGTAAGTAGCTACAAAGTGGTCTATACACTTTTCCAGAGATTTTATTTAATTTTTATGGTTAAACAATGTGGGGTGTAGGACATAAATTCTAAACTGTGCCCAGCAATATAGGACAACAACTGGTGTACCTCAACAGCTCGGTTTACATTGTTACCTCTCATACACTCAAAATTATTGAAGACCTATTCTAATAAATAATCCCATTTCACAGTATCACACTATCACAGGAATGATGAGGTTGGAAAACATCTTAAAGATCATCGAGTCCCACATAAATATAACTAAACCAAGCAAACCTAACATCTGACATCTAGATCATGCCACTCAGCACTTCATCCAGACAACCCTTGAACACCTCCAGAGACGTTGACTCAAACACCTCCGTAGGTAGCCCATTCCAAAACCGGATCACTCTTTCAGTGAAAAACCTTTTCATAATGACAAGTCTAAATCTCCCCCGATAGAGCTTAAGACTATGACTGTACATACACATATGTACATGAACAGAACCAAAGAATCACAGAGCTACTGAGGATGGAAAAGACCTCTAAGATTATCCTTCCCTGCCTATGATCTAACATCACCACACTGGCCAGATGAGGGCATTAAAGGCAACATCCAGTCTGACCTTCAACATTTCCAGAGTGTTGACTCCACTGCTGCCCTGGGCAGTCCATTCTAGGGTCTGAAGTCTATTCCAATGTCCAATGTTCTATTGAGCACAGTTCTATTGAGCCACTAAAGGTAAAACTCTTGCAGTTCAACTCTGATACCATGAAGTCATAGTAGGTAGCTAATTTCTAGTTAATTAAAAATGCTGTAAATAGCTAGTTCAGTGTGTAAAACTCTTACCCTTTTTGAACTGCGTTCCTCTTTAACATCTGTATTTTTTCTCCAAAGTAAATACAGCAAAATGTGAAAAGAGATGAGGACAGAAAGCCAGTGAAGAGCTAAGCCTTCATGGTGTTTCATTCCTTCTACCTACAGAGATAGAACTTATTAAATTAAATATAAGTATGTGCTGTACCTCATTTAGTCAGGGTTACAACTTTTCCAGTATTCAGAATCAGCCTTCACAGTGCTATGCATCTCCAAACTTCCACACTTTGGATCCTTACTGTGGGATGGCAATTGAGCTCAGATTAGAAAGAATATGAAAGCTATTTCAGTACCTATTTGAAGTGTTTATGAGTATGTGCACGCATCAACACACTTTATAACAACACATTGAAATGAAAATCTTCATTTTCCAGGGTTTTTTGTGTTGTATTATGCGCATGCGGGCTTGCGGGATGTGACGCGATAGGTCCTCTATTCTGCTACATCAGTAAAAAAGGGGCGTACACGAAGGGCATGGGGTATATAAGTGTACGCCACGTGATAATAAACGCCATTTGCTGTTCATCATATTGGTGTACACCTCGGTGAATGGTCAAGCTACGGTCCCCCAGAGGAAAACGAACAGATCATGTAACGTTCACTGCAACATTTTTATTTGCTCATCTGCAATTGCCAGAACCATGTCTATTTAACTTTCAATGTTTTTTTGGAAAGGAATACTAGTGGCATCCGTTACTCTGTCAACAATGCCCCTTTACTGATAAAATGAAATAGACAAAAGAAAATAACTAAATGACCTGGGCAGCTCCAGGTCTGTCTACCTGGACTAACATAGCAAGGGCAGGACATCCAGGGTATCTGGACCAGCCAGCAGGGATTTGTAAAGGGCAGCTCTTGCTCTTCCTATGGCAAGGTGAACTGCCTAGTGTATGAGGGGAATGCTGTGGATGTTGTTTACCTGGGCTTCAGCACAACATCTTACAGTCTTCTCCTAGAGAAGCTGGTAGCTCATGGGTGAGACAGGTGGACTCTTCAATAGTTAAAGAACTGGCTGTATGGCCAAGACCAGAAAGTTGTGTTGGATGGAGTAAAATTGAGTTAGTTGTCGGTCACAGGCTGTTCCCAAGGGCTCAGCATTGTGACCAGTCTTGTGTAACATCTTGGCCAGTGATCTGGGTGAGGGGATTGAGTGCACCCTCAGCAAGTTTGCGGATGGCACCAATTTGTGTGGAAGTAACTATCTGCTTGAGAGTGGGAAAGCCCTACAGAAAGACGTAGGTGTCCAAAGTCAATCGTATGAGGTTAAACAAGACTAAGTGTCCTGTACTACGTTTCCGTCACAACAATTCTGTGTGACCCTATAGGCTTGAAGAAAACTGGCAGGAGTACTGCTGGGCGAAAAAGGACTTGGAGATGTTAATTGACAGCAGCTGAACATGAGCCAGCAGTGTGCCAGGCTTGCCAAGAAGACCAATGACATCCTGACCTGCATCAGAAACAGTGTGGCCACCAAGTCTACAGAAGTGATCATCCCCCTGTACTACACACTAGTGAGGCCTCATCTGGAGTACTGGGTTCAGTTTTGGGCACCTCAGTAGAAGAAGGGCATTGAGATGTTGGAGTGGGTCCAAAAAGAGCAACAGGGCTAGTGAAGGATGTGGAGGACAGATCTGGTAAGGAGCAGCTGGGGGAATTGGGGTTGGTCAGTCTGGAGAAAAAATCAGGCTGAGAGACCTTATTGCTCTTTGCAGCTACTTGAAAGAAGGTTGTAGAGAGATGGAGGTTGAAATGGTCTTATGTTCCAGGGGAGGTTTAGATTAGACATTAGGAAAATTTTACTCCCTGACAGAGTGGTGAGGTGTTGGAACAAGCTGTCCAGGGAGGTGTGGAAACTAAAGGCAAAGTCAGAAAGCAGGACAAAGTTAATTAGTGCGGAAGGAATAAAGCTGAGACACTGGCTAAGACAGACCAAGATATGAATGGAATGTAAACAGGATGACACTGAAAGAGCATGTAGAGCTGGTTAAATAGATAAGAATAAAAATGCTAATGTGACCTATTGTATTGACCACCTGTGTCAACTGAATTGTGTAACTTCCAACTATGGTGAAAACAAAAATGATTGGAAGAAGGCTTTTGGTGAAGAATTTCGTATAGTATATAAACCCAACTGTTTTGGACAATAAACGACTTCTGATTCACATCTGTCGTCCGCGCATCGCTCAATCCCGACAAATGGTGCCCCGTCTGAGGAACAGGCTTTCGCGCAGCTGACAATGGACCATTTAGCCAGTGAAGGGCAGACAACAAACCACACTGACCAGGCAGCGGAGATTGCCCGACAAGCCCTCACTGATGTTACTAACGAGGCCAGAAAGGCATTATTACAAGTTCCTGATTCTACTACAACCCAACAAGAATTTACAAATATTAAGCAGGGGCCAGCTGAACCATGCATTCTGTTTATAGACAGATTGAAGAAGGCACTTGAAAAGCAGGTTACCCAGGAAGGAGGTCGTGAAGTCCTGGTGCAGAAAATGGCCTTTTCAAATGCTAATGTGGACTGTAAAAGGGTGTTAGAATCCCTTCCTGCCAACTCTGAACTGACTTTGCTGCAAATGATTGAAGCGTATAAACGTTTAAGCTCTCTGCAGCACCAGAACGAAACTCAAGCGGAGGCTGTGGGGAGGGAGGCAGCTCAAGCATTTGCAGCCATGCAGATCACAGCTCCCGGGCGGGAGCTAGGGCCCTGTTATGGGTGTGGGAAGCCGGGCCACGTTAAACATGATTGTTTAATCTAAGGAGTGCAGCAAAACCCACCAAGTATTTGCCCTCGATGTAAAAAGGGAAGGCACCTTGCTAGTCAGTGCTGATCCAAATATGAAGTTAAGGGCAAAACTTTGTCGGGAAAGCCGAAGCGGAGCACGGTACGGCACCGCGTGACGACACAAATGCCCCCGCCGTCTACCACCCATCAGGCACAGAACTTCAGCGTCATTAGAAAACTGCCCCCAGTCCTGTCCGTCGGCACCCGAACGGAGCTGGCAACGCCAAATCAGTAATGCTTACTGATGTTGCTCCAAACACCCTGTTTACTGGATGTTTGGGACCAGAACAAGGACCCCGAGACCTACTCATATTGGGCAATTGCAGATCTAGGACCGAAGGTTTTTTGTAATGCCCACTGTCCTAACAGTTACATGAAATCAAGAACTCATGGTTCTAGCTGTTACAGATGATCCTCCCTGCTGTATTCCAAAAGGCTCAATAATTGCACACGCCATTTTTTTACCCGAGCTGGAATACAGTGATGCCTCTGAGAAAATCATTTGCTGGATGGAAGCAATCAATCAGCAACGACCTCGATTTACCTGTTCATTACAACTGGCAAAAGAAGAGATGAAGATGAATGGGTTTATTGATACTGGAGCAGATGTCACAGTGACTTCACAAACTGTTTGGCCATCTCACTGGCCTTTAGCACCTCACTCCCTTGTTGGGACTGGAGGAAACACTGTTAGCTTAAAGAGCACAAAATTAATTCAAGTCCATGGCCCAGAAGGAAAAATTGCAACTGTGAGACCATTCATTGTTAATGCACCCATCACGTTATAGGGACGAGATGTGTTGTCCCAGTGGGACCTCTGACTACAGACTGATTTTTCATAAGGGCCATTGGTGAGTGCGACATCCTAAAATTAACCTGGAAGGCTCAAGAGCCTGTATGGGTGAACCATTATAAATGAAAAATTGTGCGGTCTCAAGNATTAATTCAAGTCCATGGCCCAGAAGGAAAAATTGCAACTGTGAGACCATTCATTGTTAATGCACCCATCACGTTATAGGGACGAGATGTGTTGTCCCAGTGGGACCTCTGACTACAGACTGATTTTTCATAAGGGCCATTGGTGAGTGCGACATCCTAAAATTAACCTGGAAGGCTCAAGAGCCTGTATGGGTGAACCATTATAAATGAAAAATTGTGCGGTCTCAAGAATCTCGTTGAAGAACAACTTCACAAAGGACATGTTGTGCCAACAACTAGCCCACGGAATACTCCTACATTTGTAATTAAAAAATCAGGAAAAAACAAATGGAGATTGTTTCATGACCTCAGCAGAATTAATGCAATAATAGGAGATACAGGAGTCCTACAACCTAGACTCCCTTCACCTGTAATGTT